>JAZAYU010000342.1:66605-187002 GCA_038501625.1 Corbicula japonica | reverse complement strand
CCAGTGCAGACACCTTTGTAGCCTGAGTTGTTGTTATGACTTTTGGTAGAGATATAATTTCCCTGATTGTCAAGAACTATAAGGCCCTTGTTATGATGAGCAATATATACTCTGTCTCCACTAGCACGAACAACGTAGTATGTGGCAGAGCCTGGGGATAAGTTTGAACTCAGACCATCTAAAGTAAATTTGTGCTGCTGTTGTCCGTTAATGTCATAGATGTACATTGTATTGCTTTGGTCATAAGTAAACAATTTGACATCATTGTAAGCCAAGCCAAAGCATGTATGGTCCATTGTTAGAGTACGTGTAGCAACCATCCTGTCTCCAAGTGAGACAAACTGGACTGAATTGTTGTACAGTGCCACTGCTGCTTCATTCTTACTCACTGTACAAACACCCCTTAGATGATCTTGCAGTTTAATGTCATCTACTTTTTCTGTTGACAGGTTCATGCGTTTGAGCTTTTTGTTGTTCCAGTCAGATAGAAGGAGATAACCATCCTCCGTTACACAGGATCCATAGATGTAGCTATTCGTAAAATCACTGCTAAGCTTTACTTTGATATCTCTTTGTTGCTTCACTAATAAAGCCTGTGTTTGGGAGTACTCTGCACATTACCCAAACCTTGGATTTTTTCCAGGAATGCTTTGATACTTTGATCAGATTTGAAGACTTTTTCATCTGTGTCTAGTGAATGAGATTTTTGAATCTCCTTGCCTTTATCTGTTAGCTTCAGAGAAGTCTTGACACACACAAATTCCTGTGCCTTGTTTCCCTCAGCCTTCTTCAGCTGTGAAGCTGTCTCATTTAGGGAACACAACAGGGTCTCAGTGTTGTCTATTTCTTCAGTTACAGATGCTTTGACCTCATTATATTCTTTTCTTAATTCTTTTATAGTCTCTTGTTCCATATTGTCCAGTAGAAAGTCTAATTCTTGTCTAAATGCTATCACTGCCTCAATTTCTGTGTTCAAAGCTCTGTTCAGCTCTTCAATTTTGTTTTCTTTTGTTGTCTTGATTTCTTCCATGGTTCTCTTTGTGGCGCTGATTTTTTGTTGGATGTCATTTAAATTGAATTGTTCATACAAGTCATCTATGTTTTCTGGTATGGAAAGTATATTGGCACATGATCTGAAATGATTAATTACTGATTGATTAACACACCTAGCAAAGATGTTAAGTGGTAGCATACATTGAATAAATCTTTCAATGTCAGAAACATATTAACTCTAAAAACGTTCTGTGACTGAACTCCACTCACAGCTTAAGACGAATAATGTAATCTGCATTGATTTCATTGGATTTCACTGCAAATTTCAAGGTGTGAATGAATTTTTAAAATATGAACTTCAACACTAGACACTGATAGTTTGTCATTGGATTTTCAGAATTTGTATCCTTCAACTAGTAAATATTCCTGGTAGTCTGATAATGATGCACTTATAATGGAATTAATATATGCTTATTTGTAACTTTTTACCCGTTGGATAATGCTTACATGACATGTAGCCAGTATAGATCCAGATCAGGCTGATAATGATTCTGTGTGATGATTAGAGATGGGAACGAATTCTAAAATAGGCATTCGAATATTCGCATAGGTTATCCGAATATATTCGGATATTCGCGTGATCAACGGTTCATATTTCGCTATCCGATTATTAGCTATCCGAAAATATGTAAAGTTTTGCTTAACGAACTCTTTATTAACCCTTATTAACGCGATTAACGTTATTACGGGTTTGAAACAATCAAAGCATTTAAGTTACTTATGCAACTCATTGATACTGGCAGTCGATAACTCATGAATTGGAATCAATTTTGAAGGAAAGTACTGCCGATGCCTATAGCTGTTGTTGTCGTAGTCGTCATCGTGTGTACAGTAAGACGTGTCATTGAATAGCGCGTCTAACTCTTGATATTGATATAATATGTTTTTATTATTTTTTTTAATTTTATTATTCGTATTTAATGCATGTACACTCAAATGAGTAATGATGTTTCATTTGTTAATTTGTGAGCGATTCGTTTTGATTTGCTTTTAAAATAAAGAAATTAAGACTGATTGGGTAAGTTTTTAATTGGGTGTTTGTTATTTAAGTTTTGTTTACCTTTAAAAAATTGTCAATGTTGCCAATTAAAGCAGACAATGATACCAAACAACACTCCGTTCGCACCTCGTCCTAACTGCCAATATACAGCAGCGATTCAGGCACTCGTGTCAATTATCCGAATCAACAACTTGTTTATGACAAGATACGGTATAGCAGGTGTAATTGACACGGAGAATAACATTAAAAAATAATCAGAAATTGTAGGGATTTTTAGTTTCATTTTGTTAAATAGATTATAATAGTAAAAAATTCAAGTATCCGAATACCGTTTTGGCACCCGAATATTCGGCCGGTTTGCGAATATTCGGATATTCGAATGTTCGGTCCCATCCCTAGTGATGATCAATGATCAGGATCAGATCTGTTTGATTCTTGGTTTGAAACAACTAAATAAATCTGAAAGCAAGTAGAGCAGATCTGGATCAGATTGGATAGTGGTGCTGACTGATCTGAATCTACACTTGTTGCTTATGAGATCAAAGCTAGTGTATTCATATAGAGCTAAAGATTAAGGAAACATATAAAAAAAACTATGTTATTCTTGTTATTCAAGTTAAAATATGATAACTTGCCTGTGCACGGTAGAGAGAAGCATGCATGATGCACAGGCCACCTCATCATGGTCTTTGCAATACATGGATATCACCTCCAGCAGGTGTTGGGAACATCTCTGTGTAGGGTAGCTTGGCAGTGACCTGTCTGAACCTGTAGAGTTGATGGCAGCTTTATCCTGAATGGTGTGTCCCTTCATAATGCCAATTTTCTGATGTATGCCCACACATGATGTACAGTAGTAATCTTTGCAGTCAAGGCAATACTTGTCTGCATCTGTTGTCCTGTTTTCTTGTACACATAGACAACATTTTATACTTTTTATCTCATCAGACATGAATTCACTCCCTCCGGTAGCCATCTTGCCAGATATTGACTTCCTACAGGTATTAACTTTAAAGTTGAAAGCAATGGTTACAGGTATGCATTATCAGCTGGTCATGTGACTACTTTACACAATTGATTAATACATTGTACAACCTTATCATAAAACGATTATCCTTTTATAATGCGATCTCAATCCTATAACAAAGTCTTGCAAAATAATCCACTGTAAAATTAAAAGTGTTTAAGTTTAAATCTAGAAGTTTTATTTGAGTTGCCTTCAGTTAATAATACTGACAAGAAAAAAACTTAAAAGATAAATACTTGTGAAATATAAAAACTCAAGGTGTTTAAGCTGATTACATGTGCATTTTCAATGTGTAGATTATAATCAGCCAGTATTTTAGAATATTTCAAGCTGTAAATAGTCTGGGTCTACACTTCAGTGTTCAGTTAATTCTAGGACAAGGTTCTATGGTTCATTTCAGTTCTTTACAGTTCACTTATCAGATATTTATTTTGAGATGTGGGTCTACACTTCACTTTTCAGTTAATGAGTTCCAAGATCTGGGTCTTCATTTCACTTTTAATTAAAATAATTCCAAGATCTAGGTCTACACTTCACTTTTTATTATGTTCATCAACTGATTTTCAATAAACATTATGATAATGTGTGTGGCCTTAATATCTTGGCCAAGTTCGAAAACCAGCCACTTTGCACCAGGCATATCAGATTTATGGCCCTTTCATTTATCCGAAATTAGCCTTTTAAACATGTCACTAACCTGGTTCATCTCTCAAAGTCAGATAGTTTTCATTGTATCTTCACCAAAGTTTATCAAAATGTTGATGGCTATAATATCTTAACCAGGCTATAAAGTCATCGATATTGCTTGAGGCACTTCAGGATTATGGCCCTTGAATTTAAAAAAAAAATCTTCACTTGCTGTCGCTTATAGCCATGAATAAATTACCAATTCACCAAAGATGTTGCAATTTATTCATGGGTTAGCAGCTATAAAGGTATTTCTTACACCGTTTAAGTTTTCATTTTACAATATCTGTTCCATACTCATGATTTGGTTCTTCTCTCATTTTCTGCTATTTTTATTATATGATGTTCACCAAATGCTATAATTATCTGTGTAATAAAAAAACAGCCGCTTTGACCCCGGCACATAACACTTATGGCCCATTTATTTATTTACAATTGGCCTTGATAGCCTTGTACACTCACTCTCATGGTCTTTTTTCAGTGCATCTTCACTGATATATCAAAATGTTAATGACAACAAGTTTAACAACCAGCCACATTCACCCTGGCACTTCAGGATTATGGCCCATCAGAAATTGAAACTTATGTTTTTCCTGATCCTCCAAAAATTTGTGACATTGTTTATGACTAATATTGCACAGAACTTCCGTATGCTCTTTTAATAAATTGCCATTTTTATATTCACTTCACCAGTTTTATCCTGTGCATCATCAAAGATGATGCCTTTGTGGGAGACATGTGCTTTTCCCAAAAGCAGTTCTAGTTTAAATAATTCCAAGATCTGGGTCTACACTTCACTTTTTAGTTAAATAATTCCAAGATCTGGGTCTACACTTCACTTTTTAGTTAAATAATTCCAAGATCTGGGTCTACACTTCACTTTTTAGTTAAATAATTCCAAGATCTTGGTCTACACTTCTTCTCAATTAATTACTTTCAAGATTGGGGTCTACACATCACTATTCAGTGAATGACAATGAAAACAGCCTTAAGACTTTGCTATTTCTGAGTGTTCTGGAAAAATGGCTCCTAATGAAATTTTGAGATGTAAAAATGGTAAGAAGTAGAAAACTTGTGATACAAATTAAAAACTAGGATTTATAATATTATTGCCTCTTCAGGTGTTATATTATGTTTGAAAAAATTCTGTTACATTTACAAGACAATTTTTTCCACCTGACACAGCCTTTTAAACAGTTTGGAAATAAAAAAATAATCAGATTGGAAAGAACACCTATTTTGAATTGGGAAGGGGGCCACAATTTTGCCCCAAGAGATATATAAAAAAAAGCCGTTATTGGATAACCCTGTGTGAAATTTATCAAAAAGTGGCTTGTGCAAAGTTAGGCCTTCTGATTTTTTGTGTGGATATAATTGTGAGGCCCTTTGTTCTAGAAAGAAAACAGGTACATCTGTAATGCCAACAAAATTGTAAATAAGTCTTCAGGCAACAATAATTGCACTTCAATTTCTTTCCACAGCGTATTTATAATAAGCATGCTTTATAATTTCAGGCAAGATTTCATTCCTTGAATTCAGTGAATTGATGGAGAAAGAGAACAGTTCTTCTCTAGTTGTTGACCAGGAAGTGGACGCTGGTGCCATGGATGCTGGGGACGTCACTGAATCTGGGGCACAAGGTGACGAGGCAGATCTCGCGGAGGACGATGATTACCTCGATATGGACGAGAGTGAGATGGAGAAACAAATACTGAAAAGTATTGGAAGTAAGAACCAGCGCCATCTTTAAAGTTCCCTTTTCATTTACTTTACACCATTGTTTTTTTCTCCATTACCGTAAGGTTATACTGATTTTATTGTTTGCAAGTAGTCATTTCCTGTTCTGGTTTGGCTTTCAGTAAACACATGGTATAATGGTTTTCTTGCTTCTTAATTATCCTGTAAACTTTTATAAAAGTTCAATTAATGACACCCTTTTCTGAAATTTCTAAGCACCCTTGGTGGTAGATTATAAGTATCATCATTTACGTGTGTTGGGTAAAGATCACGTGATCCAGCCCGAGTAAAATATGCACAAGGGCGGTAACGAGGCTCTGCCGAGTTACCGCCTAAGTGCATATTTCACGAGGGCAGGATCACGCGATCTTAACCCAACATAAGTGAATGATACTTTTTCTTGCATACCGTATTTATTTTGGGCATTTTGGGGTATTTTCCTGTAAATTTTTCGTTGCACTACTTTTTAATTGTAGCCGAAAGATATACGAGGCATTCCATCGTTAATTCATAAATGCGTCAGACGTCGTGACGTCATATAAGGCCCGTGACTCATTCCACATGGAGGTGTAGAATCCAAATTTCCTACACGGGTGAAAACACCGGATGACCTGATCTGGTATGCAAGAAGGAGCAAATATTGTTAAGAAACCACTTACCCTGTGAATAATAAATTTTATTCTGTTCTTAATACACATTTTTCATTCCCTGTGAAAAAGAAACATAATAACATACTTGGATTTCTTTTTCAGAAAGAAAGCAGCCCAAAACAAAAAAGCCCAGGGTAAGAGAATCTGTTTTGTAAAATTCAGTATGAATACATTGCACCCCTCAAGTATTGTCCAACAACATTGACCTGGCATTCTTGCATTTGACCCCATATTCGTTAACTTTCGTAAATGTTACGATCGGTAGTCCGGCATCTATTCCAATACTCCACACATCACTGAGGTGTAAATTGAATATAATATATTGGTGTTTTGGCGGATATCCGTGTTTGTTCAATGACCTTTACGAAAATTAATGAAGTGACAGGTCAATATTGTTGGACTATAGTCTATATTTATTCCAAAAATTTATTGTCCAATAGCTACTGACAGAAAGTAGAATTTATTGGCTTGTTATTAATTATTTATCATCTCCAGGCATGCATGGCTTTTTTCACTGCCAGAAGGGGCCTGTGCCCTATAATATTTAGGAAAACAGCATGATTTCTTCTCCAAAGAGGATTGAAAAACAACTTGTGTAAAGTTACTTTTGGGGAAACTGGATATTAATTTTCTGAGATGAAGGCGCCTGTAAACGGCCGTTACTAAAGAAGTAAAACAGCCCTGTAATCCATACTACCGTCATTGTTTGAATATAAGCCGCTCTTTCTCCCCAGAATTCGGAAGTTAAAAGTTGGGGATGTGGCTAATACAAAGGTTTGGCTGCTTATACATTGTTTTAAGCTATTTTCATCTGTTCTATCACGTTTAGGGCGGTGCGGCTTATACATGAGTGCGGCTGATATTTGAACAATGACAGTATTCTTGTGTGATTCTTGTGATAAATATAACCATTTCATTGGTTGATGGTTCAGGTATCCACCCTATTAAGCAGGAGGTCATAGGTTTGAGCCCCACAAGTCCCTTGAACTTGCGGTGCCAGCTAGTTAAACAATGGTTTCTGATAACCCACCTGACAGAGGCCTTGCAGATAGAATGGGATTTAGAAATTTATGGTATTCATGATAAAGGTGTCTTAAAAACCCAGGAGGCTGGCTCTTTATTTAAGTAAGGGTGACACAGTAAATATTTATGAAAAAGGTATCTTGTAGCCAGAGAATATTGCTGTTTTTAATTAGGGGTGATAAATATAAACATTTATACATGTATGTTCTTAGTCAGTGACAACACAGCATCTTGTTCGTTTATAATCCTGATTTAACTTCATCCTTCCACCCCACTCCTTCATATAACCTTTTCCTCCATACTTACACCTGTATTGCATGGGTGAGAAGTTTAGATCCAGATCAGCCGGCACAACCATGTCATCTGATCAGGATCTAAACTGTTTGCTTTTTGATTTGTTTGGTTATTTCTGACCAAAATGTGACCAGTGTAGATCCTGATCAGACGGCATGGATGGGCTGGCTGATCTGGATCTACACCGGTCATACATGCGTAAGAATGCATATATATGGAGGAAAGGGATAATGTTGAACAAAAAATGAAACCTGACACGGCATATTTCGATGAAGCAGATTGACAAGCATTTTGAATTGTTGTTAGAAGTGATAATTGAATGTGTTCTGAACTTAACTGTCCATTTTGATATTTCTGATGCACTGTGTTTTAACTGTAAGTATTTATGGAAGGGTGAATAAGTTAAGATTTGTAAATTGTCGGGTTACTTTTTTTTGCTGAGTATATTTGGATTTTTTTTCAAAATGACAAAAAAGATTAAGGTAAGCAGAGCACAGAAGCTTTTCAGTAACTCCAGTTCACTCCTGCATATCAGCTCAACAAAACAAACCTGACAGCATATTTCACTGATTTCTGATATATCATGTAGTTACAGTAAAACCCCTTGTAAAGACCACCCTGAAATTATCACCAATCCTGCTGATAAGACACTGTTTCAATGTTCTCTTTAACAGCTTTGCACTCAACCCTAGAAATATGACCACCCAACTATTAGAACCACTTTTGTACAGTCACAGAGATAGTCTTAAGAAAAGTTTTCAATGTATTCAAAGTTATAGGTTTCTGTTTGTTGAGTAAAGTATGTAATAATATCAGTTTTCAGTTTCAGTTTTTATTCAACAGATCAGCAAATCTTTGCCTTTGGCTGCAAGTTACATAACAGAAATACAGCACTGACACAAAATAGAGCACTGACACAAAATAATAATTGTTTGATGTTACAATAATAATGGCTATTAAGATGTTAAAATAATATTGGTTGGGTGTTACATTAATAATGATTGGATGTTACAAGATTAATGATTGGATGTTACAATGTAATGATTGGATGTTATAAAAGTAATGATTGGATCTTACAATAATTATGGTAAAATGTTAGAATAATATTGATTGAAAGTTTTAATAATTATGATTGGATCTTACAATAACAATGATTGGATGTAACAGTAATAATGATTGGATGTAACAATAATAATGATAAGATCTAACAATAACAATGATTGGATGTTACAATAATAATAATTAGATGTAACAATAACAATGATTGGATGTTACAATAATAATGGTTGAATGTTACAATAACTATGATTGGATGTTACAATAACTATGATTGGATGTTACAATAACTATGATTGGATGTTACAATATTAATGATTGGATGTTACAATAACTATGATTGGATGTTACAATATTAATGATTGGATGTTACAGAAGAAGAGCAGGAGAATGTGTGACCTACCTGTACACCTGGAGAACATGATGGGAGAGGTGAACATGATATTTGCCCAGGGCGACCATGAGGAGGCGATACGGCAGTGTATGGAGATCATTAGAATGGGTGAGCTTGATTTAGTGCCCAAGGTTATAAAACTGAGCATGGAAACCAGTCTCAAATCACAAGCTTCTGTGGCTGAAATGGGGACCAGTCACCATTTCAGCCAATCAGATGCTTGAGATTTGAGACTGGTTTACAATCTCAGCTTTATAACCTTCAGGTCAGTTTTCTTTGCATTGTGTGCTGTTCTGTGTTGAGTAAAAAAATTTGTTAGAGAAATTGTCACTTATCAATTGATTGTCATTCCAGGAAAGTTTTGATGAAGTTTCGATGACACTTATTATTTTTCTTAAATATATATAAATAGATGAAAAGGGAACTTTGAAGACCCTCGACCACGACAAATATGAAAATATTGCAGGCTTGGTTTGATTGAGCCTGTTCATGGGCAGTAATGGAAATGCTTATTACTGCCCACGCTGCCTAGCCCCGGGTTGGAGCGCAATTCAATATTTACACCAATAAACAGTACAGTTTTTATCCATCCCAAACGATGGTATGCATATGGCGGTGAACATGGAACCTTCAATGCGGTATTTTCAGATTAATACCATTCCATGTTCAGCGGCGTATGGTCCCCAGATAAAAGAATGGGTTTGCCCTAAACGAGTAAACAATGGGCGGAACTAAACAGAATAGAATTTTGAGTGGGGATCTTAGGATATAAATCCTGCATATCACAGACAACACCAAAGGCAAAATTTAAAAGGCAGGAAGTATATCCTTGGGGGTGATTGAACAATATCCAAATTTATTTTGGCTGGGATATTGAAACCACCTATCTTTAAACTGGCCAAAATATTAAAAACAAAAAGTAAATTTAGAAGTACTATTAACATAGTACATAAATATCGTGCTCGACGACCTTCAAAGGACGTAAGTGATAACAGCACTGATTGAATGTACGGGGAGACTTTTTACATCCGCCACACGGCACAAACAACGCTACTGTGATATTGAAATAAAGTGCTTGTAAAATTGGTATCAGTTGCATACTGTTAAGTTAAAAAATTGCAATTTAAATCAGGGCTGTCACTAGAGGGAGACTTGGTAAAAGTAGTCTCTCACAAGTGACCAGACTTCTCCCTTTTTTGAGCTATGGGGGAATCATTTTGAATAGACTTTTTAGGGTAAGAATGCTATTGACTGCAAACTTCTCCATAATTCAGTAAAATTATAACAAAACTTCTCCCTAATTTGCAAGTGTAGTGAGAGCCCTGATAAATTTTGCATCTTTCTTAATATAGCATGAAGTGCCAATGACAGGTATGTCACTAAAGAGTCAAGACACATTTTCCCATAATGCAGCTTGCTCTAATATAACATAGTTTTTTTCAGCGCCAAATGCCAGTAAGCCATTCCAGACGTTGGGAATGATTTACGAGGACATGGGTGACATGCAGAAGTCCTTACAGGTAAGGTTACTGTCAGTTTTCTGTGTAATCTTCACCAAAGTCAGCTCTCAAATTAAGTATTCCAAGTTCAGACCCTTGAGTAATATGAGTTTCATAAGGACTTGGGAGACATGCTGAAATCCTTACTGTACTGTTACCGTCAGCTTTTTATGTAAGCTTCACAGAAAATCTGCCTTCAAATTAAGTACAGTTAAACTTGTCTAAGACTTGCCTCTGTGACTGGACAAAAGTGGTCTAAATACTGTGGTGCTTTTCTTTAGGGCAGGGTGGATAATAGTGTAAAACAGTAAAATTGGACAAGAATATGGTGGTCTTACTATTAAGGTAGACATAATATTGGTATGTTTGTAGTAAGGGGATTTGCGGTGTTTTAAATCCAGATCATCTCAGTCATGTAAATTTCAGTTCTTGACTAATATACAAATGATCCTTTTCAGACCAGGGTCTGCACTAAATATTAAGTTAATAAAGCTTTTTTTTTCTTGGCACATCACTAACATTACAATTTTATTACAGTATTCTCTGATAGCGGCCTATTTAATACGCAATGACAGTGATGAATGGGCCAGGCTTGCCGAGTTGTGTATTGAACAGAATGACATACAACAAGCAGTTAAATGCTATACCCAAGGTAAACCTTCCTGTATTTAAGTAGATATTTGTATTTCTAGTAGGGATGAAATTATAAAAAGTATGAAAGTATCGAGCTAAAAAAACAAGATGTGGGATATATTTCCTTACATCTGTGTACTTGGCGATTGCTGTGCAAAATGTACACAACCTATTCAAATACCATTTCAAAACACTTTCTTTGGCACAAAAACAACTTCATTTAACCCTTTCCTCTATATGTACACATTTTTAAGCATGTGCAAACAGTGTAGATCAAGATAATCCGGCATATCTTTCAGTTTGCATTTTGGTCAGAAATAACCTAATGAAACAAAGATGTACCGGCTGATCTGGATCTAAACTGTTTGCCCTAGCACTAAAGGTGTATCTATGGAGGAAAGGGTTAACCATATCTGGGGCGCGCCATGGGAAAAGGTACCTTCGGTCATTTTAGCGATATTTTAGTTTTTACTAAATTTAAAAAGAACTTACAATTATAAATCAATTTCTTATAACTTAAATGTGATTTTGTTACATATTTTGACAATAAAATGATATTTTTAACGCGAAATGCATAATAAGTAATGTCGTCTGCTCAAAGATATGACGTCATATCAAAGATTGACGTCAAATGTCCGAAGGTCCTTTTTCCCGTGACGCGCCCCATCTGAGAATTGAAGTCCTCCACCCTGAACTCTGAATAGGCAGCTTAAACCCTTCACTCCTTATATATGCTTTGTTTACCTTCGGGCTTCACACACTTTAAACAACCCAACTGTTTTCCATACCCAAATGAAAAACATCAAATCGTCACCTCAGTGCAATAACGGTGTATCTCCTTCATATTTCAATGGCACTTATACTGTTATTGCACTAAGGTGACGAAATGTCGATTCAATCCTTATATTTACACATATTTATACTCTCATAAATACAGAAATTATTAGAAGAATTAGTAATATAACGGCTTTTTCTTATGGCTGTTAGAACAGCCATGTTCACGACAAATGAACAATTCGTGGCAAAACGTGCATGCTCGGCGACGTCACAGGTCGAAACATTGTGCAACGTCCAATAAACTGTGAACGGTTCTTCTGGAGCCACGCCTTTTAAACTATTACGTCACACTGTTTGCCATTAGAAATTATGATTTCTTGGGTGAATAAGACTTCATCGTAGAGAATGAAGTTGAAGTGTTAATATATACGCTTTGTTTACACATGTGCGAAATAGTCTAGATCCAGATCAGCCAGCACATCCAGCTATCTGGTCCCAAGGTTATAAAGCTGAGCATGGAAACCAGTCTCAAATCTCAAGCATCTGATTGGCTGAAATGGCGACTGGTCGCCATTTCAGCCAATCAGATGCTTGAGATTTGAGACTGGTTTCCATGCTCAGCTTTATAACCTTGGGCACTGATCTATTTGTGCACTACATGTCATGGTCAGAAATAAGCTAGTAAATCTAAAATTTAACAGTGTAGATTCTGATCTGACAGTGAGGGTGCCAGCAGATATGGATCTAACTGTTCACCTATGCATTAAAGGTGTATATATGGATGAAAAGGGTTAAGCAACAGACATGATGCACTAGGGGTAAAATCATATGACTTGCCGATAAATATGGAATATTATAACAGTATGCATTCTGTAGGTTTGTATTATTCGAGTGTAATACTATGTAAACATTATCACGCAAGACCAAAGGTCAAGCTTGATGTGGTTTACATACACAACGAGAAATACTTTCATAATGTTCCTTTTATTATATACCCTTCTCGCTAAAAAAAAACAACACTAAAAAACTAAACAACAAAATTATAGTCAAGAACGTGGTTTACATAATAGTAGAAATAAAAACTGAGACGGAAATTTCCTTATTTTGGAGTTCGTCATGTGCCGGAAAATTACGACAACATAGTGTGACATAGTATAATTGTGACGTCACATAGAACACCGGAAGCTACAAAATAAAGAATTGGAAAACGGACATTGTCCAATACAGAATTACTAATCTGACGAGTTGTATAAATTTTCAGGTTTAACGCTGCACTACATGTATGCTAAAATCATTATAATAAATGATTGTTTATTGTTATTCAGCTATTGCTGCAAATGATGATAACAAGATTGCGTGTCTCTGGGAGAGATCTAGGTTGTATGAAAGCTTGAAGGAACCGAAGAAAGCACTGGAAGGATACCAGATGATCCTTCCTCTGTTACCGGCATCCGACTCGGAGAAATACTTCAAACTTGCCTGGGGAATCACTAGAGTAAGTGGTAGTGATATTGTTAGGCATTGTCATGGTATTTTTTGAAGAACTTCATGGGTACAGTTGTTTCTACAAATTTCGATTTCAATTCGATTTTGACCCAGCAAGCAACCTCCTTAAACACCTGTTGCACTGCGGCACTTCACAAGACCAGGGATCACGTTTTTTGTCATGAGACGACTGTTAGAGCTGCCGCTCAAATCAAAAGAAGTTTTATTTTATTTCCAAATTAGGTTTTGCTGTCAATCAAATTTTTGTCGCTGTTTGTCCAATCCCCTTGCGAATGTTAAAACAATAAAAGTTCACCTGAATTTACATTGCTTTATGGTCATAATAATATAGAGGACTTAAAACGAACCAGTGTAGTTCATGATCAGACTACACAGATTTTCAGGCCACACAATTGATATGGATTAAAGGGTAAAATGATTTTCATATCTTTCCTCCAAGATGAAAGATGTTGTAAACGGAACCTGCTTTAACACAGGTCTTTTTATGGGAAAACCGTGTTGTAGAAGACCAGGTAAAAGTTTGGTACTGTACATAGTTTTTAAATAAGATTGGAAACAAGCGAGAAAAAAGTGGTTTAAATTATTATTTTTATTTCATAAGTATAAAAAAAAGAAAATGGACAGTTACGAATTATAGTTCATAGATAATGAGAAAACAGACCTAGATTGAATACATTTTTTAATGTCAGGCTTTTTTATATTATTTACAGAGCTACTTTGAGCAAGGTGAGAAGACTAAAGCTGTTGAGACGATGACCAAGGCTTTCACCGATCATCCGGACCAGATCACATCTGAAGGTAACACATCAACCAATTTATAATTAAGGATTGAATCGATATTTAATGTATTTCATTTGGGTATTGAAAACAGTTGGGTTGTTTAAAGTGTGTGAAGCCCGAAGGGGGTCATCACTTGTACTTTAAACAATCTAACTGTTTTTCATCCCCAAATGAAAAACATCAAATATCGATTCAATCCTTATATTTACACACATAAAAACTTTCATAAATACAGAAATTATTAGAAGAATTAGTTATATAACAGCTTTTTCTTATGGCTGTTAGAACAGCCATGTTCACGACAAAGTGAATGACGGCACACTTTTTCACAACAACTCATGGCAAAATGTGCGTGCTCAGTGACGTCACACAACAAAACATTGTGCAACGTCCAATAAACTTTAAAAGGTTCTTCAGGAACCACGCCTTTTAAACTATTACGTCGCACTGTTTACCATAAGAAATTATGATTCGTTCGCTGAATAAGACTTCATTGTATGGAATGAAGTTGAAGTGTAAATATTATGTGTTGCACTTCACAGTTGGAAGTATCGTACCTTGGTACCCCCCCCCCCCCCCCCCCCCCCCCCCCCTCTCCCAACACCCCAGTTAAAAAATCCAGTCAACCAGATAAAAGATTGCATTGAATTTTATCTTTTTCTTAAAAAAGAAAAAGCATGAAAAAAAGCTCTAAAAATTTTTTGTATCTTTTATCTGGTTACTTATCATTGACAATGTTGGTTAGAGATGTTGTTTGAAAAATACTATGATTCTTCTAAAACCATTTCAATTTTTTTCAAATATTTCTTTATCCAGCAAAACTGATATGCACTTTATTGCAAATTAATCTATCACTAAGAAAAAGTTTACTTTGAAGAAAAATTCCTAGAAGTTTTAAATCTACTGTCAAGATGTTGCAATGACCCTGCCCCCATGCCCCAGCATGATCCATCCCTGCCCTAGCCTGCAATGACCGTTCCCCAGCATGATCCGTCCCTGCCCCAGTCTGCAACGGCCCTTCCCCAGTTTGATCAGCCCCTGCCCAAGCTCATGTATCCCCTTTACATTTATTTGTCCCACCCAAGACCCTAATCCCATCCCTCCCCTTTGAATTCCGTGTATAATTATGAATAGCATTATTGTTGTTGATAACAACCGTGATGTTGCTTTTTTTCTTCGGTAATATAACTGATATTCGAGGAAACTCACCTCAGTTTACTTATAAATATTGTTCTGCATTATTTCCATGACTTTATTAAGTACTACTTCATTTAATAACGCTCTAATCGGTAAAATAAATACATTTCTTGTTTAAAGTCGCCGCCATTATTGATTTATATGGGCGCTGCCATATTGAATTGCATTAACCAATCGCGTTATCGGATTTCTAGACAATTGTGATTATCCAATCAGAGAACGATATTCTGGACAATTGTCCAGAATTGTCCGCTAAGTTCCTTAAAAGGCAAAATTTGAATTTTAACGCAGTTCTCAGAGGCTAGCTTCCGTGCTGTTAAGCCACGTCACTTTGTGTCAGGTATATTCCCATTTTCCGTTAGGGTCTGTCACCAAAAATCGTTTTTTTTTTATCATTATTTAAGCAGATTATAGTGCGGCATTATTTAAAGTGTATCTTAATACCGTGATCGCGGGGTTGGACCGCTTTGAGTGTGGTGAATGCGCTTATCTTTTATTTGCACTGTGAAGACACATGCGGGGTTGGACCACTATTGTGGTGAAGGCGTGACCTTTTAGTTAATTAGAATTCTTATTTGTGCTGTGAAGGCACAGTGCGGGGTTGGACAGCTAGTGCGTGTGTAGGCACACCTTCATTTATCAATCCTTATTTGCGCTGTGAAGACACCTGGTCTCGGTTTAGGCACATTTTTAATATCCGTTTTTGCGACGTGCAGGCACATTGTAGAGATCGCTATATCGTTATGTAACCCCCCTTTCCCTCCCTATTTCCCCTGGTGACAGATCCCTGTGCCCCTTCCCTCTCCTTTACCTCCCCACTTTAGTTTGTCCTCATGTTTATTTTGCTTAATTGTGCATTTGTCTTCTGTGCAATTTATAATTTGTGCATTTATCGTGAACCTGCATTGCATATTCACTCTTATGAATAAATGTTGTTATCGTGTGGATTAAATGAATAATTAAATTATATTATATTTAAACTTATACATGGTGTTCGTTTTCTAGTTAATAGGTTATATTTACGCTACCAAATCGCTACCAAAAATTATATAAAGTCTGAGATCAAGATTTGTCTGCCGGCTTATTAACTTTCTTATAGCTTTCGTGTGACTTTACTATAGATGGGACGCCACAATGTCCACCATGGTATAGCGCTTTTTGACGTAACCAGAACAATCCCACACATTTCAAAATTTTCACTAAATTCTAAGTCAATACAAGCGCTGCGGTAAATGACAACAACCTACAAGCAAATGATAATGGAAGGCTTCTACGAATTCCAAGATTCTAAAATTTATGTCCATTTAACATAGAATTTATTTAGGCAACAGCTGTGAAATTTCACACATTTGTTTGTCATTGTAACTACAAAATGTATCACCTCAGATGTGAATTTCGTATCAGTTGACAACAGTTGTTTCATTACACTTGCTCCAGGCTTCAGCTGGTGGTGGGTACTCTTGTTTAAAGATGACATAGGATTGTTTTGAAGATATTTATTAACCCTTTTCTCATTATATACACATTTTCGCATATGCAACCAGTGTAGATCCAGATCAGCGGGCGCATCCGTGCCGTCTGATCAGGATGTGCACTGGTCGCATTTTGGTCAGAAATAACCTAATGAATCAATAAGCGAACAGTTTAGATTCTGATCAGATGACACAGATGTGCCAGCTGATTTGGATCTAAACTGTTCGCCCTAGCAATTAAGGTGTATCTATACAGGAAAGGATTAAAGGGTAGTGAACGGTGGGATATGGTTAGCAGTGTAGATCCGGATCAGCTAGCACATCCGTGTCATCTGAGTAGCATCTTCATTGTTTGCTTTTACATTCGTTGCGTTATTTCTGTCCAAGAGGTGACCAGTAAAGATCCAGATCAAATGGCACAGATATGCTGGGTGATCTGGATCCACACTATTAGCAAATGCAATAAAACCTGTTATATGGAGTAAAGGGTTAAGGGTTAACAAACATTCTGTTTTATTTCAGATGTAAACTTGCTTTTAGAACTGCAGATACCACAAACGAAATATTTGGAATGCCTTTCTGTAAGTTATAAACTTTCTGTACATTTTTCTGAAGAAAGAAAAGTAAGATAATAACCAGGGGACCGTTTTATCAACATGTCGTACGTACGATTTGTCTTTGAGTTACGACGCTTCCAGCGACATCGAGCTACGACCGTTTTATGAAAGGCACTTTAAAGTGTCGTACGTCAAATGTCGCTGTCTTTGTCGTTGCATCTGTCGTAGGCCGTAAAAACCGGTGATAGTGTCAAATAATTCCATTTAAGAACGTTAATATGCCGAGTCCAGAGTCAACTTTAGTGATGGCATTATAATACTCTATAGATAAAGTTAACAGTATGGAGAAAAAAAATCCGATATCCTATTCCGTCCGAAATTATATACACTTTTTACGTCGGTTTTATTAATTGTTTTGATGTTGAACGTTGAATATCTTTATGGAAGTAAAGAAATTAGACAGTTACTTGAGTTTTTAATGTATTTAAACAGCTTAGCTACCAAAATTATAATATTAAGAATCATCCCCTCTAGGTATCAGGAAACTCGGCGAATAAGCCGCTCAGCTTCCATCATAGGCAAGTCAAAATTTATCAGAATTAACAAAAAATATTGTTATAATAAACGTAGAATATGCAAAAAATGTTGAATTAAGGATAAAATGTCTCCAAATCAAATTATATCGTTTTTAGTTAGAAGTAATTTGGAAAAACGGAGTTGCACCTATAAATCTTCGTAGGATATAAAGTCAGGGGTTGCATTTGACCCGGGAGATGACTATTTGACTCTTGAAATTTTCTAAATCCTTCATTTTAACCCCCATGATTTTAGCTGAAGGTTTTTCTTTCTTAAATAAGGGGGTATTTTGGACATAAATCATCTGAATCCACTAAAAAGATACTAAAATGACCCTTGAGATTCAGCAGCTAGTCAGTGGAACCCCTGAAAGTATGTTACGGCTAAGAATATTTCGACTTTTAAATGCTTTATTTTCATGAACGGCACGAAATTCAGTCCACACAGATGCACTTCTATGTAAGAGACTGATTTAAGCAGAAACGATTATGTAATTATTTTTGGCGCTAAAATCCTGTAACGACAAGATGTGTGAAGTTAGCGGCTTAGCGGCCTGGCGACGTGAAGTTAGCGGCCTGGCAGCCTAGCGGCGTGAAGATGGCTGCCTAAATCACAACTAAGGTTGATCTTAAAAACGGATTGAAATCTATTTTTACAGCATATAATGTAAATTGCAGGGGTGTATAAGAAAGTTATTTCTTATTGCTATTTACATTATATGCTGTAAAAAAAGATTTCAATCCGTTTTTAAGATCAACCTAATTTGTGATAAAGGCCGCCAGGCCGATAACTTCACGCCGCCAGGCCGATAACTTCACGCTGCCAGGCCACGAACTTCACGCCGCCAGGCCGCCAATCTCACTAAAGTCATATCTAACATTAGCTGTAGCGGTTTTGTCTTGTTTTGATTTAAAGCAGATTGGCCACCTACAGTGGCAAGTGTGCAAGGGTGCGAAGTTGTTTATTGGAAATACACAGGTTTAAATTCAAAGTACGCACTATGCGTGAATTCTAAGTTTTGACACCCAAGACTACCACGGAGGTCGCATTTTTTGTCGACAAATGAAACAATTTAGCACCAACTGGTCATCGATTTCTTTCTAGAAATCAGTCATATTGATTCATACCTACAAACTTCGAACCTCGGACCACCCTTGACCCAAAAATTTACGGAAATTAGGGGGGTTCGTCCGAACCCCCGAAATCCCCCCGCCTGGACCCGCCACTGTATATATAACCTCTGTTATTTATTTTTTCTGCTGCTACAACTAAACACAACATGATTTTTGTATGAAATTAGTATGAATTTAAAACTACTAATCTACAAAAACCACACAACGCTAAGTTTTGATCTAGCTGGAGAACAACTTGGGCCATCTATCCGGGTAAACAATAAGGTTGCACCAAAACGAATCCCTTCGTAAAATTATGATCAGGAAATTCCAATCCATACATTGCAATTTCAATATATAAATATATTTATTTCATGGATTAACTGTTAACGTTGAGGTGAAAACGGAATTTCTCGCAAATGATATTTCGCAAACATTGACCAGTTGTTGTTGTTTTATGATGTCAATGTCGTGTATAAATTTAAACACCGGTAAACTGGTCGATTCTAGAAACAAATGACTGGAGCAGTAATTATATCGCTAGTCTACATTTACTTAGGAAATCTGAAATTTGAATTAAAATTAAACCTGAACATCAGGCTGAATAGCAGCCGATCGTCGTGTCGGTTTTGAAAGATCATTTTCTAGCATGGCAGTTAGCTCAGCAATAGCAGGGCGGTCTAGCAGATATCTGGATACCACTTCGGCATCCCGTAGACGGTCTATGCCCACTCTCTCACGAAATAACCTAGGAATACGTGGATTTGGAGGATCTACACAGTAGAGTAGCGCCATTTTGAGCGATGTCGTATGCTGCTACGACAGGCAGTACCCTGTCGTAGGTCTACGACAAATTCTACGATATATTTGCTACGACATTTTTTGATAAAACGCAAAATAAAGTCTACGACAGTCCAAAGAGAAAAAATCGGCTACGATATGTCGTACAGCGTTGATAAAACGGCCCCCAGATTACCAGTAATGTTTTAGAACAACTGCTAGATTTAAATAGTGTTGGATTTGAATTTCCAGTCAGTAACAATACTTGTAGTGATTATAATTATGAAAGACATAGACTGATTAAAATCATAGATTGATTCAGCCATTATGGCGATGTTATACATTTGACTCAGAAAGGATCTGTGCTTGATTTAGCAAATACATGTGTACAACAAACTTGCCTTATGGCTGAGTATTATGGTAACTTAAAGGTTTTAAAACTACATTAATATTTGCCAGTAAAGTAATCCTCTATGTTGATATCTGTTTACTTATCCTACAGATATTTGTGAAGCATTGCGGGGTTCGTTTTACATTCTTTGGAAACAAGCAGTGGTCCAGTGAACATAAAATGTCTCTAGATCAAATACAGGAACGTACACCAATCAGGTACAGATGATTCTCAGATAATAAAACTGTCAGTATTAGGTTACATAGTTTGCAAAAAAACAACATTTATATATGGTGCTTTTATTGCAAAATATAAAAAAAAGAACTGCCCAAAATATCAACTTTCAATCATTTTTGATGTATGTAAGTAAAATGCTCTTTAAAAGTGATGAAAAGCATTACCCCTTACATTATATCCTTACACAGATGAACTCCACCCTGTGATATATTCTACATAACACCAATAATCAAGTGAAGGTATTGATTTCCTAAAATTAATTTAACAAAAAATGTATGGTTGCGATTAGAATTCTGTTTCCTTATGCAATTTGGCTGTTATCCATGTGTAAATCTAGCAGCTAGCAAATCTACTCTGTTCGCATTGTTTAATCAATAGGATATTTCTGAGCAAAAAACGCTTATTCATTTGCAAGTTGTAAACACATGGTTGGAGGTTATAGGAGCACAGGCACTAGATGGGACGAATACATAATCAATTAATTAATATGCAGTAATTTGTTGTTGTTGTTGCAGCTGTGAGGTACCTGAGATGCTGCCGATAGATCTACGAATCAAGTTGACGATTTGCATTATATACTTGGACTACATTAAACTTGTCCAGTCAGTTCTGGAGCCGTTGTTTGAAGAGCACATTGAGGTGAACGGAGACTTGTACCTCGACGTGGCTGAAGCCTTCATGGATAAAGGATATCACAAACAAGCTGAACCGCTGCTGAAAATGCTCGTCAACACCCAGAATTATCATCTGGTACATTGTCTGCTTAAATTGCTTTTAACACCAAAAATTATAATTAATTGAAGTTTTAAAAGATAAGACAGTCATGATCAGAAGTGCTAAGAGTGAATAACAGCTCTTTGTTTAATTATTGCTACCATAAAATTGCAGTTGTGTACAAGGCAATGATCATATTGTTACCACAGTAGAGGCCATTTTCAATCCAACTAACATTAAACTTTATTATTTAAATCTAGGTGATACTATATATGAAAAATATATAAAATATATAAAAATTCTTGATAAATATTTGTTTGACTCAAAAACTAAAGTAGTAGAACAGATGGTTGGTACAGCAGAAGCCATGTTTTCTTTCTGAGTTTTGACCATATGTACATACCTTTATATCCACAGTGTATGCAGTCTGAATTGTCTGTGTCATTGAAATGCAAAAGTACTTTAGATTCAATCTTGTCACAATGGGTCATTAATTAAAATAATAATCTGAATAGAAATATTTTATGGTTTTCAGTATATTTAATACTTGGTTATTTCTCAACTAGAAGCGAACACTGTAGATGCATATCAGACTGCACATGGGATATAAAGAATATCTATGGAGTAAATGTTTAAATATGCAAAATTATCTTGTGACAATAACTTTTATTAGCTCATCTGTCACATAATGACAGGGTGAGTAATTGTGATCGCCTTTCATTTGTCGTCTGTTCACGATTTTTCTCCACACTATAGCGGTTTTAATTTTCATCTATTCTTCAAACTAAGTCAGAATGTTAATCTCAATGAAATCCGGGTCAAGTTCTAAACTCGGTCATGTGACCTCAAATCTAGGTCAAATTATAATAAAAGCTTGTCCGCACTCTAGCAGTCTTAATTTTGGTCCGATATTCAAACTTGGTCAAAATGTTATCTCAATGATATCCAGGTCATTTTCGAAACTGGGTCATGTGTTTTTGAAAACTAGGTCACAAGGTCAAATCGGTAGAAAAAGCTTGTCCAAACTGTAGCAGTCTAAATTTTGGTCCGATTTTCTTTAAACTTAATCAAATGTTTATCTCAATGATTCCTAGATCAAGTTTGAAACCTAGATAATGTGACCTTAAATACTAGGTCACTAGTTTAATTATAGAAAAAGCTTGTCTGCTTTTAATTGTGGTCCGATTTTCTTCAAACTTAATCAGAATGTTTATCTCAATGATTCATAGGTCAGGTTCCTAACTAGCACAGGTCAATAGTTTGAATTATAGAAAAAGCTTGTCAGCACTTTGTCAGACTGTTTATCTTAATGATAATTAGGTCTATTTCGAAACTGGGTCATGTGTCGTTGAAAACTAGGTCACTAGGACAAGTTATAATTGAAGCTTGTCTGCACTATAGTGGTCTTAATTTTGGTCAATCCTGTTCCTAATTGGTATTCCTCACAGTTGTTGACTATAATTAAATACAATATCAACTGTCTAACTTTTCCTGTATCAGACCTTATGATAAAGCATCTTAAGTTTATAGATCTGCTGATGGACATTGGCCACTTGAACCTGTGTACATGTTGTGCATTGTATTGGTATGGGTTAAAACAAAAATTCACATAATGCTTTGAACTTTCAAATCTTGAATTTATAGTTTGATAACGTAGTATATAGGTAAAATATTTTAAGAAATTACAGAAAGAGACTGTTTTACACCACAACAGAAGTGTCATAATTGTGACAGTTCCAACACATAACATGAACATTGTGGTGGCAATGATTCGGAGGCTTGTGTCAGTTATTTTCCTTAATCCAGCTCTAGCACTGTTATATCATCACTGGTAAACTGAGAAACAAGCAGCCAAATTCTTTTCTGATCAAAGCATATTGCATAGGGGTTTGTAACCTTTGCTAATTGTCCTAGCAGTCTGTAGTCCAGTCCAAACTGTACAACATTGTTTGATTCATAGCCAGACACAAATATGTTTCTACCATCTGTACACACTCCATTGAAGCGTCTAACAGTAGCTTCAGTCAAAGTTGTTATATGTTTTCCATCAGTGTTTAGAATCACCAAATCATTTATTTCATCAGCCACAAACATACGATCCTGATGTGGACAGAGTGCTATATGTAGTGTTTTCTTAAATATTTCTATTTTGGAATCTGATGGTATCACACGAAGCTCCTCACCTTTTATGTTACAAACATATACTCTGCAGCTACCATCACTGATAAACAGCTTCCCATCTTGATGAGCAATACCTAGACATCTATGATTCATTGTAAGAGTTTTGGTTACAGTCATCTCCTCTCCCAGTGAAACCAGTTGGACTGTTTTATTGTTCAAACTTACTGCTGCTTCAGTTTGGTTTGTTTGACATACAGCTATAGGTCCATCTATTAAGTCTAAGAAATCTGTAAGCATTTCAGTATCTATGCTGAGGCGTTTAAGCTTCAAGTTGGTATAATCAGCAAGAAGAAGAAAATCATCTTCTGTTATACAGAAACCACATACTCCACAAGTTGTGGTGTCATTTTCATGTTTTACTTTGATTTTTCTTTCTTTCTTTACATTATAAAGGGTGACCTTTGGGCAAAGACTAATTTTTCCAAGCTCTTGAAGTGGTGTTAAGAAAGCTATGATGCTTTGGTCAGCCTTGAAGTTAATTGTTTCCTTAGGCGTTCTGTTGTATTCTTCCTCAACATCTCCAGCCTTTGCGACAGTTTTCTCTGCAGATTTCATGCTCACAAATTCCTGAGCAGCATTTCCTTCTGCTCTCTCCAGCTGAGATGTTACATCCGCAAGTGACTTTATCAGTTTTTCAGTTTTGTTTATATCTTCTCTAAGCCTTGCTTCGAATTTGCTATATTCTTGTTTTAGATGATTAATAGTCTCTTGTTCCATTTTATCCAGCATTAATTGAATCTGTTTCCTGAATTCATGGACAGATTCCATTTCTCTTTCTAGTGCTTCTTGCAGCTCCTGAATTTTGGTTTCTTTGGCATTGTTGATAGTTTCCAAGGTTTCTTTCATCAGATGGAGCTTCTGTTTAGTGTTGACCATGGCTGTACTATCGTACATGTCAACATCATCAGGTATGCAATGTATGTTAGTACAGGTTCTGTAAATAATTAAAATTGGTGATCAGTTGGGCAGCTGCTTGTATAGGTCCTGAAAACACTTTTATCTAATTTCTATTATCATGCAATTTGACATAAGGTTTAATTTTCACAGTATTTTGTACTCGACAAATGCAGAAATTTAAACCAGCTGAATAAAAATAAACATAATTTTTGTGGCATTACAAAGAGGTCATTTGGAGAAACAAAACCAAGTTTTCATTGTGGTACATGTAAAAGTAAATGATGACATGGTAGGCTGAGTATCAAACATGCAGAAAATGTTAATTTGTCATTTCAAACATATCCATAAAAATGATAACCCTTAACTCCAAAGGTTATGGTTAAACATGAACCTTATGTGACCAATGTACCGGTAAATTCAGGTCAGCAAGCACATTCATGCAGACTTCTGTGTCTTTTCTATGCTGTTTGCTTTCTTGTCAGAAATAACTTAGTGAATATAAAAGCTAACAGTGAAGATTTTAATTAGACTGCAGGATTATGCAGACTGATCAGGATCTACATTGGACCCACATAGCATATTCATAATATTTGAAGTAAAGGAAGCCAAACAATAATTCACTTACCTGTGTTTTAAGGCAATGCACTGAGCACAGGCTACATCATTGTGATCCTTGCAGAACATATCCACAAGCTTTGTTGGGTGTAGGACACATCTCTGTGTAGGAACACTGGGTAATGAGGTGTCTATTTCAAGGGTCCTGTATAAAATGTCAGAAAATGTTTATTATTACTTGTTTAAAAGTTACTGAACACTTGCAGGCTGTGTTGCAATGTATCTGCCTATACCAGATAAATCATGTTAAACAAAACAAAAAAAACAACTACACACATTATTGAAGCTCAGTCTTTAGACATTTTGACACTTAATGCATGTTTAATGAATGCAAAATATCAAATTACACTTGACTGCATCTATTAAAAGAGGTAGCTAATATCTCTTCTGAATCAATGTCTAGTTTGATTAGGATTATAAACATGAGTATAGAACTCAGATCTCCAGCTTCTAATTGGTCATATCTGAGAATTTGCTTAATTTCAACAAATCAGTACCCAAGGTTATAAAACTGAACATGGAAACCAGTCTCAAATCTCAAGCATCTGATTGGCTGAAATGGCAACCAGTCGCCATTTCAGGCAATCAGATGCTTGAGATTTGAGACTGGTTTCCGAACTCAGCTTTATAACCTTCAGCCCAGATTGCTGAGATCAGAAACTGGTCTTCTTTCTCAGATTTTGTTTGAATTTCACAATTCACACAAAATCTGAGTGTGACCTTAGAATCTTTGAACCAGGTTTTTCATCTGACTGGAAGTTAAAAAATGATTACAAGTTAAATATACTCAACAAAAATAAAAAGTATCCACTTTCCTATCTTAAATTTTGTAAAATTTGAAAAAGAAAACTGAGAAATCTGTATGTGGACAACATCGCATTTCTGTTATCATTGCAAAGAGAAAAAGTGTTTTTGAAAATCTGCAGCCACAACTTAGTTATCTTTCCCTTTGTTGTAACGAGGGTTCCAGGAAAAAGTCAGCAATTCTTTGAAGTATTCATATTGGTTTGAATTAAATCAATCTTTCCACCTCTTGTGATCAATAAAATCATAAAACATTCATCAATAAAACAAGTAGTCCTCGATAAACTACGCTAGAAAGTCCAACCATTTCCAATTACCTCCCTTCAAATTGAATTTGTAGTGTTTTGTAATCCATTATTAATTGTTATTCGACTTGCCGTTGCTTAGGTCTTGGTGTGGAAGATTATGTTTATGAACTGTTAGAAATTGAAAACAACTGAGATTAACCAATTGAACACCATTCAAAGCGTACCTGATTAAATGAAAATATGATAATGAGAATATAAGCATAAAAAGTGGATACTTTTTATTTTTGCTGAGTATATTTAATTGCTTTAATTAAAAACCGGTTTACTAGTTCCATAAATTGAAACCTAATTTTGAAGTTTACTGATTGATATCTGTTTTTCATATTTAATGTTCTTTAACCAGTCTTGCATATGACGGCTCTTGTTTCTAGGGCGATAGATATGAACATTATTCAATCTATGAATTTTAGAAGAATACAAAAATATGAATTTAATGAATTCAATAGAAGGTCAGAGCAGGATGTGAATTCATGAAAAATGAGAATTTTTTTAACCTTACCTGAAGTCAGCTTTATCCATCAGTTCATGTCCGCTCATGGAAGGGAAATCCGAATGTAAGTCAGTGCAGGATGTGCAGTAGTAATCTTTACATTGTAAACAGTATTTCTCTGCTTCCCTGATCCTATCTTTTCTAGCACAGACACTACATTTTATGTTTTTAGCTCACCTGAGCACGAAGTGCTCATGGTGAGCTTTTGTGATCGCCTGATGTCCGTCGTCCGTGTGTGCGTGCGTCCGTGCGTCGTCAACTTTTTCTTCAAACGACTTCTTCTCCTGAACTCCTGGGCCAATCTTGCTGAAACTTGGCAGGAATGTTACTTGCATGAAGCTTTACCAAAATTGTTCAAATGGTTCCGGTCCATTGCCTATCTAGGTCACAGAGGATAAAAATAGATTTTGAACATGAAATTTTAAAAAATCTTCTTCTCTGAAACCGTAAGGCCTAGAACTTTGATATTTGTTGTGTAGCATCACCTAGTGGTCCTCTACCAAGATTGTTCAAATTATAGCCCTGGGGTCAAAATTGGCCCTGCCCCAGGGGTCACTTCATTTTACATAGACTTATATAGGAAAAACTTTATAAATCTTCTTGTCTGAAACCACAAGGCCTAGAGCTTAGATATTTGGCATTTAGCATCCTCTAGTGGAACTCTACAAAGTTTGTTCAAATTATTTCCCTGGGGTCAAAATTGGCCCCGCCCCAGGGGTCACTTCATTTTGCATAGACTTATATAGGAAAAACTTTAAAAATCTTCTTGTCTGAAACCACAAGGCCTAGAGCTTAGATATTTGGCATTTAGCAACCTCTAGTGGAACTCTACAAGGAATGTTCAAATTATTTCCCTGGGGTCAAAATTGGCCCTGCCCCAGGGGTCACTTCATTTAACATAGACTTATATAGGAAAAGCTTTAAAAATCTTCTTGTCTGAAACCACAAGGCCTAGAGCTTAGATATTTGGCATTTAGCAACCTCTAGTGGAACTCTACAAGGATTGTTCAATTATTTCCCTGGGGTCAAAATTGGCCCCGCCCCAGGGGTCACTTCATTTGACATAGACTTATATAGGAAAAGCTTTAAAAATCTTCTTGTCTGAAACCACAAGGCCTAGAGCTTAGATATTTGGCACTTAGCAACCTCTAGTGGAACTCTACAAAGATTGTTCAAATTATTTCCCTGGGGTCAAAATTGGCCCCGCCCCAGGGGTCACTTCATTTTACATAGACTTATATATGAAAAACTTTAAAAATCTTCTTGTCTGAAACCACAAGGCCTAGAGCTTAGATATTTGTCATTTAGCATCCTCTAGTGGAACTCTACAAAGTTTGTTCAAATTATTTCCCTGGGGTCAAAATTGGCCCCGCCCCAGGGGTCACTTCATTTTGCATAGACTTATATAGGAAAAACTTAAAAAATCTTCTTGTCTGAAACCACAAGGCCTAGAGCTTTGATATTAGGCATTTAGCACCCTCTAGTAGAACTCTACAAAGATTGTTCAAATTATTTCCCTGGGGTCAAAATTGGCCCCGCCCCAGGGGTCACTTCATTTTACATAGATTTATATAGGAAAAACTTTAAAAATCTTCTTGTCTGAAACCACAAGGCCTAGAGCTTAGATATTTGGCATTTAGCATCCTCTAGTAGAACTCTACAAAGATTGTTCAAATTATTTCCCAGGGGTCAAAATTCCTCTACCAAGATTGTTCAAATTATAGCCCTGGGGTCAAAATTGGCCCCGCCCGGTAGGGGTCATGTGTTTTCCTTATAAATATAGCAAAAACTTAAAAAATCTTCTTCTCCAAAACCGCATTGGCTAAAAGTTAGATATTTTGCATGAAACATTGTCTAATAGACCTCTAACAAAGTTGTTCAAATTATGGCCCTGGGGTCAAAATTTGCCCCGCCCCAGAGGTCATGGGTTTTCCTTACAACACTCAGGTGAGCGACCCAGGGCCCTAAGGGCCCTCTTGTTAATTTCATCCGACATAACTTCTCCCCCACCAGTTGCCATTTTGTCATAAGTATTACTTCCTGTTTGTTAAGAGTAAATAAATTTTACCATTGGTTGTTTAAACTTGGTGAAGTAAAGGTGCTTTTAAAGCAGATAACATCAATTATACTACTCTAAGTCTGTTTACTTTAGTTCATCTTGACATTCATTGCTTTTCCAACTCTAATTTATTATATTTTACACCAATTTATATTTCTTTAAAGGTAAATGTTTAAATTACTATTCATATCTTTTATACATGTTAAATGTTAACAAATATATGAAAAATGCAAAATCGTGCGAAGTTTAAATCGTTGCTTAACCCTTTCCTCCATATATATGCGTTTATGGTTTGGGCAAAGTACAGATCCAGATCAGCCAGCATATCCTGTGCCTTCTGAACTTTATCATTACAGTGTTGGTTTTTTAATATAATGTTTTTTCTGACCAAAAAGTGAAAAGTGCAGATCCAGATCAGATGACAGATCTGGATCTACACTAGTCACACATGCAATAAAATATGAACATAAGGAGTAAGGGGTTAATTACCATTTCTAATTTTTTCATGTAATGAATTTTGCTTTAAAGAATTTCCTGATTTTGTAAAAATCTTTAGAGAATTTTGGTACTTTACAGTTTCTTTCCAACAATATCAGAAAACAAAAATTATTACCAGAATTACCCAAGGTATCTATTCCTTTGCATGGCTGACATAAGTAATGAAATGAATTTGGGTTAAAGTTAAGATCAGGTTGCAGTGACCATTAAATAGAAAAAAAAACTATCCAAGTGGATGACCCTAACACTGGTGTCAAGGTCACATCTTACAATAAAATGAAAACTGATTTCAAAATAAGGTGTCCAATGTTTTAAATTTAGAGTTGTACTCTCAAAGGTTCACTGAGTTAAAATGTATTTGAT
The DNA here is from genome assembly GCA_038501625.1 of Corbicula japonica. Taxonomy (NCBI): domain Eukaryota; kingdom Metazoa; phylum Mollusca; class Bivalvia; order Venerida; family Cyrenidae; genus Corbicula; species Corbicula japonica. The sequence continues at coordinate 157,635 of JAZAYU010000342.1, read as the reverse complement.
CTGCAATGAAGAATATTTAAACCTGTATTTACCAAAACTTTTGATTTAGATCTATAGTTTACTTTCATATTCATTGGATTATTTCTGACAAAGAAGTGAACAGTGCACATCTAGATCAGACTACAGGATGTTCATGATAATGTGGATTTACACTCGTTGAAAAATTGTCAGTCAAAATCCAGTTAAAAAGTTTAAAAGAGCTCTATAATTAGTTAGTTTGTTACATTTTTCAGGCAGCAGTCTGGTTGAGATACGGGGAGTGTCTGAAGTCACTAGGGGATATACATGGTGCGGTTCAAGCTTACACCAAAGTTGTCCAGTTGGCCCCGTCGCACATCGGGGCCAGAATGTCGCTGTCGGCCTTACAGCAACAGCTCGGCAAGCATGATGAGGCACTGGAAGTGCTCGAACAAGGTAATGATGCCGAAAATTGTAAGTTGAGTATTGTAAAACCATCTGTGGTGGATGTACATTGTACTCAGTTTTGTAAGAGATAACTTAGAATGTGTCTTCCACAAACGACCTTTATTTTGACTCTGCTTTACAAACAATATATATGGAAGAGACTTCAACAATGTCGTCAACCTTTAAATAGACATGCCCATTAACATCTGCCCCAAGGTTATGAAAGTTTTTCAAAGACTCAATCTGTACTGTTATACATTAAAAGTGAGCTACTTTTAAATACTTCCTTATATTGGGCACTCCACAGGCAACGATGTCTTCAGGGAGTTGATCATCCCTTGAAATAAAGTCACATTGCTCATTATGTATGCCTTTTGCCATAACCCCAACATTTTATTTTTTTATCACATATATGAGTTTGATGGTCAATGAATCGGAAATGCTCTTTGTTTACTTGACATATATTAGAATGAGACTATTAATTAAAATCTGAGTCAGCAGCGGCTTAGCAGAAAATATGGTTACCTAACTAATGGTCTTCAGATGTAAACAAATAGAGGATATTTGTTTTTACCAGTTTAAGATTGAAATATATTTCACCTAGTGAGCTCCGGAATTCGTATCTTCATGAGTGGTGAAGCCACGAGTGAAAATACATAAGTCTGGAGTTCACGAGTGAAATATATTTCTATCTTTCACTGGTAAAAACACATTTTCTTTTTTTTATAAGTGCAAAATTTGCATGAATTTGACAGAAAAGTTTCTAGAAACGGCGCCAAAACCGCATGTGTATGACGCGACATCATGACGTCAAATATACAAACTTGAACCTGTTTTCTAAACGTTCTCATCTGGTATGTTATGTGCGTTTGGGTACCAACATGAAAAAAATCTGTGGAAATAAAAATGATATTCCACTGTTTGAAAACAGTGAAATACCATTTTTATTTCACCGGGAAAATTCTATAATTCACTGAAAAGCATAAAATAAAAGGCTTTTTTTCTTCTGTCATACAAACATTGAATTGTTTTACAATTTACTGACCATTGGATATGCTATGTCAACATCATTAATGTAAGTTTAGATGTGTAAGTTGTAACAGTTGTCCAAAATGCATGTATATTATTCATACAGTATGCCCTTTAATTATCCTAAAAAGAAGTAAAGACAATACCAAACACCATTAAAATTTTCAATTATATGTATATGAACTTGCAAGATTTATTTTTATGTTACAATATTTTTTAAGATTGAATATTAACAAGATTTTTATTGATTATATTTTTTCAGAAGACTTAGAGGACAAAAAGCTTACAAAAGAGGTTTGAAGTTTTGCTTTTTTTTTCAAGCAAATTAAGAGAAATTGTTATTGTTAACCATTTACCAGTACAATATGTATAATTCAAGAAAAAATAAATGATTTGAATCATTATGATGCTATGATCCATGTTTTGTTCATACTAGTACAGTGTTCTTTTACCTCACCATTTTGGAATGTAGATGTGGCCTTTCAGATTGTGGAAATGTGTTGTTTTGTCTTACTTTGGAAAAATTACTTTCAAAAATAATAAATAAACAAATTTGTTAACTTTTGTAAATAAAAAAATTATGTAATAAAAATATTGATTATTTCTCACACAACACATTGAATGTGTAAGATTTATTTATTTTTTCATCACATGTTTCCTCTGCATTAGGAATTGGATATGGTAACTTCAATTTTTTGGGGAAAAAAGAAAATGTTATTGGATCGGGAATGGGGTCTTATTTCGGTGCAAAAACAACCACTTAAAATCATGGAAATTTTTCAGAAATTCAAGAATAAGTAGTTATCTGTAGTGATGCACAGGTGCTGATCTTGGTCAACTGGTTGCTTAGGTGACAAGTGCTCTGTTAAGTGCCTAAAGCGTAATAGATTGAACGACAAATCATTTTGTGGCTCCAATTAGGCCAATCCCAAACTCTTGCATCACCTGTGTTTCTGACAAAACAACATAGTATCTATTGAAATAAAATGGTAATTTGTTGTGGTTTTTTCTACTGCTGTAGCAAAGTATATGTAATGTTTCATTGTAGGAGCAGCAAATGATGTTACAGAAATGTCACTTACTGAACGCCCAGGGGAAACTAGACGAGTTCTATCGCACAGCAAAACAACTGCTCTTCTGTGAGTGGAGGGAACTGGAAGCAGAAAATAGTAAGTGCAGAATATAGAGTAGAATTGTGAATGAAGGGAACATGTGGCAGAAAAAAGTAAGCAACTGTCTGGATTGTCCAGCCAGTAACTTTTACATGCATTGACCTATGTTGTTTATATTTGGCATGATTATTTACCACAATGAATGTTCATCGCACATCGCTAGCAAACCCCAGGTTTTATCTCAAAAGTCAAGGTCATAGTTTGTGGGTAAAGGTCATGTGAAAGAAGGCTCAAACATTTCACCAACAGGCTTCTATTACTGTCCATACCAAATGTATAATGCAAGATACTTCATCTTGTATCGTACCTTTTATTTATTATATTTGTGTATATCTTTTCAATCTGTTTTGTTTCCTTATGCTAACAAAGTTTAACGTTATTATCTAGTGACATTAGTGACATTAAAATAATTGATGACATAATGTCACTGTTTGGCAGCAAATTGGTTGAAATTGAATTTAGTATTCTGACCAGTCATGACTGAGAGTCATATACCATCTGATAAAAATCATTTCCTGAAAACCTCTAGGCTATCAGGATCTGATGACGAGTAACTAAAACATGCTTTTATCGCTAACAATTTGAACCAATCAAATTGTTGTCAACAAAATCTCAAAAGTGAAAGTAAAAATAGTTTTTTAAACCATGGAAAGTGTTGACAGCCAGCGTAAGACATATATTTACTGGAGATATATGTGTTTATGTAATATTGTATTCATTTCTAATGTAATGACATCTTCAGACCATTTTGAGAGCTTTATAAATCATGCTTCCTGTGTTGACAATTTCTAAACATAGTAATCGGGGAAAAACACTCTTTCTTATGTACGGTGTCTGCGGGCCATCATCAGATCTTACATTTAGTTAGATCTGACTTTAATGAGATTGAGTCATATACTGCACTACAATATTAGTTTTAAGACCTTGAGGAACAGAATATGATCATGAAAACTCCCTTGTTTGCTGTGTGTTTTTTAGTGAGTCACTTGCAAGCAATTAGAACCTACAAACACAGAAAGGACAGCCTGAAGACATACTTTCTGTATGCTGGAAAAGATGCAAAAGTTGGTAGGTGGAGTTTTTTGTTGTTTGTTTACTCAGTTAATAACTTGTTTTATCTGATTTTTTAAAGAAATACAAAATATACATTCCAGACTTGAATATAAATAATAATGCATGTAATGACAACTGGGTTTTATTTAATAAAACTATGTTAAAAAATATATTATGAGCACAAACAACACTAGTTGCTATTAGATTCACTGCTTTATTTTGAACCAGATTCTAGCAAGTAGGTAGATCTTCAACGTCTTGCACACCCATCACTGGTCGCACTTTGTAAACCATATCCATGGAGTAAAGGGTTTTTAAGGGGCCACAGGAACATGGTTAACTTGGTATGCAGCAGAACAAAACCTAGAGAAAAATTAAGTTTTGAAGTCATAATAGTGTCTTACCAACAGGACAAAAGCACATTGTTAGTTATGTTTCAGATGGAGAACACAATGTAGCCAATCATAGCTGGAATGAGGGTAGTCGAAATTCCAGGTTCATCTCAAAATCGTGATTTAGTGCCCATGAACTGTTCTTTTGTGTGGTATAAAACTGCTGAGTTTTTTTATGGGAAATAATCTGATAGAAGAACAAAGAGATGAGGGACAAGAGGATTTTAAATGATTGCAATAACATCTGAGGTCTTTCACAGATACTGTAAAATACTTCTTAAACTCCCCTCCGCTGATTAACACACCCCATGTTTTTATAAGGAAAATATCAGTTATTTATCGAATATCCTTCAGAATCTTATATGAGAATATAAGAATAAAAATAAATAATATAAATATTAAGCCCCCCCTCCTTTCAGAAATTGTAACGGGCCCAGGGGTGTTTACCCCGATAAGTGGAATATTTACGGTAAATAAAATCCAGGGGGTGAAAGATAACATGTTCCAGCACTGGTAAAATCAGGAAATTCCAGTCTGGTATCTTGTATCTTTGAATGTTGATGTGATTTCAGTTTCTGGTTTAACATCTGGTAGAAGAAAACATTCTGAGGTCAGCTTTATTGATCTCTGGGACATTTATAAGTCGGTTAGTATGATTTTGTTTTGTTCATTTGTAAATTTGATTTACATAAATAAGTTTTTTTTTACCCCAGATAATCATTTGTTTAAAGTAGCTAAACCATATGGAAATCAAATATTTGTGTCAATTAGTTGAGTCACACATACTTTTACAATAAAACCCTCATAATGACCCCCCTGAAATTAAGACCATTCCTATAATACAATCACTATTTCAAAGTTTTTACAGTTTTGCATTTTCCACTCCAGATTAAGACCACCCCTACTGTAAAGTCCCATTTAGTTCAATCCCAGAGTTGGTCTTTATGTCGAGGTTTTTCTGTATTGTGCTATACCAAGTTCATTACAACCTGTAATATATTAGTTTCTGCTGAAATAATGTTCAACTACAGGGCTTTTTTCCTTCTATAGCAGGGGATGTTATTGGGCGCCTTCCCCTCAGAAATTTTCATTAAAAAAATGAAATATGCATATCAGGAATGGCCACATCCAGCATACACAGCCTCCCCACACAGCCAAAAAGTAGAGAGGAAAAGAGAGCATGGTATTATAATAATTAGTTTCAAAATGGACGCCACAAACAAATAACAAAAGTGAGAACCAGAGGGGTTACCGCCTTGGAACGGTCAGTGGCAAAACAAAATGCCACTGGGGGTTTAAACCAGGTTCTAGGGTGCACCAACCTCACACTTGCCCCAACAGGTTCTCGTATTACAAAACAAGTACAAATTGTCTTGGTGAAATAACTCCAACCCATCCATCAGCTCAACAATGTTGCATGCAAAAGCATACAAACATATAAACATAAGAATTTAATAGCATTGCAAAGCCAAAGGGCGGGTACTCAATGATCTTACCGAGACCAGAGCATCTGGAGTAAAATCAGCAAGAACACGATGACAGGGATAAAAGAAACAAATCGAGCTTCTAGGTTCTTTTAAGAAAAGATTTCCCCATAAACCTTCATAAACTCTTAAACCCCTGCCACCGTTGTGCAACCAAAGAGGTAAGCAAAATGATCAACTGTAGATGGGTTAATCACCAGGCCTGCAGAGCGCTGTAAAATATCATGTTGGTAACCTTTCTTTTTAAATTTACAGATGGTTTTTACGAATAACCGGGAGAAATTAACATCGCCTTTTATCTTCTTAAGTTTATAAATTAAATCTCCATAAAAAACTGGCTGTGAAATTCCTTGTTGCAAAAGTGATTTTAAACTGCACCTGTATTTATGAATTAAATCTGGATATCGGCGATAAAACTTGCAAAAGGTTTTCCTTAATTTGTGATACCGATAACCTTGTTTTAAAAGTTTTTCTGTAATGCAAAGATTACGTTCATTGAAATCATTAACATCGTTGCAAGCTCTTGAAAAGCGAACAAGTTGTGAGATATAAACCCCGTAAGATGTAGCACGAGGAACATCGCCGTCTAAAAACGGAAAATTTACTATATTAAAATTAAAATCATCTCTTTTATCATAAATTTTAGTAGTGACGTAACCATTTTCAATGGACAGATTTAAATCAAGGAAGTTTGCTTGCTTTTCTGTAGTGTTCGCTTTATTAAGCTGTAGTTCTTTAGGATAAATCTTATTAACTAGTGATGGAAAATGGTTATTATCTATATTTAATAAATCATCAAGGTACCTCGAGGTGTTGTTAAAAGCTGTAATAATATCATCTTGATGTTCTGTAGAAAGAGATAACATTAAAATCATGCAGTTTTCCCAAAAAGAAACTTTACATCAGGTTTTTTCATTCCCCTTTCGAGAAAAAATGACGCTATTTTCCCCAAAAGTATAGGGCGTGGGCCCCTTCCCCAGGCACTGAAAAAAAGCCCTGGTCCCAAGGTTATAAAGCTGAGTTTGGAAACCAGTCTCAAATCTCAAGCATCTGATTGGCTGAAATGGCAACCAGTCACCATTTCAGCCAATCAGATGCTTGAGATTTGAGACTGGTTTCTATGCTCAGTTTTATAACCTTGGGACCAGAACTAGTTCTTACTGTATGTCAGTTGTTGTGTGATTGCAGCTCTGCTCAGCCCTACTTGAGAAGAAAAAGATCGCAGAATTGGAGGATATTACGTTGTTGGGAATGATGTGTCCAAACTTCAATAACAATGAAAGACTTCAAGCTGTAAGTGCTGATTATTTCCTCCCATTGATGCGTGTCAGCTTACTGCATCTTGTTGATAGTGAGTCCCTTACTCTAAATGCTTTTTTTTGCCCCCACAAAGTGGGAGGCAAATAGAGTTGCACTTGTCCGTACGTCTGTACATCCCCAAATCTTGTGGCATCAACTCATCCTAAACTGTACGGCAGATTTCTTTCAAACTTGCACAGATGATCAAGCAGGATGTCTAGATGATTGTAAAGAAAGGATTTTTTCCTGTGACAATTTTCACCAGAGTTATGGCCCTTTGTTATTACAAATTTTGTTCAGAAGTGGGGGCATCAGTGTCCAAGGACACATTCTAGTTTATTACTTGCAGTAAAATAGGCACATACTGAAAAAATTCTTGAACCAAATTGCTGATACTTTGCCTCTAAAGGGGAATAAAAAAAACTGAGGTAAGATTTGGGGGGGGGGGGGAATGCAAGATTTTAAGGAAATTTTCAGAGGTGAATGTGAATTGCTGAAGAAGAGAAAAAAGCATTGACTGCAGTCTGAGGCAGAAGACCTAATCTATGGGGGAAAGAGTTAATGCAATATTCAGGTTTTATGTAAAATTTAAATATCATATTTGACACTTCACTACATGATTGTGTCTTTTATCCCAAGTGTGATTGGTGTACAGTCAAACCTGTCTTTAGCAGCCACCCAAGGGAGTGACAAAAAGTTAAAGACAGGTTAAAATGAGAACAAAATGTCAGTTTATGACATATTAAAACTGGCTGTTTAATACAGGTGGTTGCTATTTGCAGGTGGCTGCTAACGCAGGTTTAACTGTAAATCTAGATCATCCTTCACACTTGTGATGTCTGATCTAAACTTAAGCTGATCGGTACTTGGTTACAAATAACTAATGGATCTAAAAGTGACCCATATAGATTCCTAATCATGCTGCATGTATGTCAGAGTGGTCAGGATTAAAGCTTGCAATACATGATATATAAGCTGTCTCCATTGTGGAAAGGGTTAAGAATTACATGTATTATTATAAGTATCTTGCATGAGTGTGAGGTGAAGATAGAAAAATCTGTCACCGAGGCGGAACTGTTTTGCGGGAACGAGGCTCTGCCGAGTTCCCGCCAAAACAGTTCACCCGAGGTGACAGATTTTTCTATCTTTACCAAATGTCCCATGCAAGATACTTTTTCTTGCATACCTTTTACTGTTCATAACATTTGTGTACATGTTTTCCAACTAAATTTTAATTCCTTACGCTGAAATATTGACGTTAACGTAAACCTCATTTTCTTAATGACGTCACTAACATGAACAAATTACATCAGATATTTGAAGACGTGACATCACTCGTGTAGCACGCGAACGTTATCTTTTCCCTAGGGAAAAGATAAGATTTCTTTCCCTGGTAAAACACCCGGCAATATTTATCCTGTATGCAAGAATTAGCTATCTTTGCTTTAATTAAACAGGTTATTAATGGGTGGTTGCTAATTAAGGTTCAACTGTATACAGTAACATTACTTTACTGCATTCTGTTTTCCAGGACTTTGTGTGGTTACTGCTGTTGGCTGCCATTATTACAAAGAACCCAATGAGGGCCTATTGCTTTGGCAGACAGATGGTAATTGAAGTAGGTGGTTTGATCCTCTTTGAAAACTATTCTTCATTTTGAATAAAAGAATGTTTTCCAAGTTCTGTTCCCAAGGTTATAAAACTGAGCTTGGAAACCATAGATCTAAACTGTTCGCCCTCACTAAAAAAATTGTATCTATGGAGGAAAGGGTTAATATGAATCTTAATGTTGCTTATTACTTTGAATGTTAATGTGTTTGTTCTATTCACTTTACCCTTTCCTGCGTAGATACACCTTTATTGCATGGACGAACAGTTTAGATCCAGATCAGCCGGCACATCTGTGATCTAAACTGTTAGTTTTTTTATTCATTAGGTTATTCTGACCAAAATGCAACCAGTGCAGAAAATGACATCAACTTTCTGAACACACATTTTCACATGACGGAGCTCTTATAAAGATGTTTATGCACTTAAGAATCTCGAAATTCTTGTGTAGCCCAATGTCATTAAAATCACCCTGGTTTATGTCCATTATATACTGATGCAATTTAAAAACTGTATTGATTTTAATATACATGTATGCATGTCAAAACACATAAAACAGTTTAATAAGATTGACCTTGCTTGTGTTACATTCCCTGAATTTCTTGTTATTTAAATAAAATGTAAATCATGTTATCTTGTCTATATTTTTAACATGTATGTTCCTCTCAAATCCAGTCAGTTGATGAATGACCCTAACTTTTTTTATCTGCTTAAAATCAGTAATAACAATAAAAGTTTTGCCTTATAGACTGTTGGACTGGTCTCTACATTTGTATAAATAAAATTGATGTGTAATCCATAAAAAAGTATTGAAAATATTTCTTTGCAGGAACCTAATAATATCATGTTAGGTATTATGAATGGGCACACGTCACTGGCATCGGGAACTTACAAGCATTCATTAGGTAAGGTTTTTCTAAGATTACAGAAATTGATCAAAGAAACTGCAGGCTAAAACTATAATTACTGATATAGGAGAATACAGTTCATTCATTACTCTCTGTAAAAGATAAAAAAGGACTTTGAAAGCCATCAAACACACAAATATGAAAATATTGCAGGCTCAGTTTGATTGAGCCTGTTCATGGACAGTAATGGAAATGCTTATTTCTGCCCACGTTGAGCCCAACACAATATTTACACCAAAAAACAGTACAATTTTGACCATCCAAAATGGTTTGTGCATATGGCAGTGGAAAGGGAACCTTCCACAAGTTACCCATTTCTGTTGGGTTATATCACGTCAGTGTTGCTAAATGGCAAGGAGTGAAAGGGACCTTAGATTTTTCTATATATGAAGATCCCACTCTTGCCTACCCCCAACTTAACAGAAAATATTGACATTCTAAGCATTATTGATACAAAATGTTTATGTTTTAAAATTGTCCAACAATATAAATCCTAACTTTTCTGGTGGCATGTATAAATTTAATTGAGAACATAATCATTATTCAAAAATTAAAAAGGTGTATTTGTTATGTTACATGGTACACTTCCAGTTGCAAGAAACTATCCTAACGTATTAAATTGTGGTAGACTTTTAATTTCAGAGGGGTATGCTAATGTATTTAAACATGTTACACTTTCCATTCCATGGAGAATACACTAGTGTCTTTGACCATATTACACTTTTTCATTACAGAAGAATTTGTTAATGCCTTTTATCATGTTACACTTTTCATTAAAGGGAAAATTGCTTATAACTTTGGCCATGTTACACTTTCATTAAAACAAAATATGCTTATGTATTTGAACATGTTACACTTTTTTATTACAGGGGAATACGCTAATGTGTTCAGAAGAAGGCCAACAGACCCAATGCTGAGTTTATGTATTGGCCTTGATTTTATCCACATTGCATCTCAAAGATTTTCAGCCAAAAGATCATACCTGATCACCCAGGTACAAGAGTGCTTAGATATTTCCATCAGATTTATTTAACTCTTTCCTCCATAGATACACCTTTTTTGCATGGAGGAACAGTTTAGATCAAGATCAGTCAACACATCCGGCACATCTGATCAGAATTTAAACTCAGTCTGTTTGCTTTTTGATTTGTTAGGTTTTTTCTGACCAGAATGCAACCAGTGCTGATGACGATCAGACAGCACTTATGTGCCGGCTGATCTGCATCTACACTGGTTGCACATGTTCAAAAATGATTATATATGGAGTAAAGGGTTAAATTATGTCAGAGAAATGAGAACAAAACTTTCTGTTACAACAAAACCACTATTCCAAACATTATTGAATAGTTTCAAGTTGGACATTAAAATTAGTCTGTAATCTTAAGCAATTGATACTTTTAAACAACATTTATGATGCATTTCTGATCAATTACATAGAGCCATAAGACGTCTCTGGTTACATTTTGGGTTTTATCATTATTTCACCATCTAGCATTTCCCAGCTAGAGACACTATCATTTGAAATTCACAGTACATGTAGCTCTATTTGTGCAGTGTGGCAGCTGTAAAAAGTCTCCCCGTACATTTAGTCAGTACTGTTATCAGTAAATTGACCCTTTACCGATGTCATGCAGTGATTGTTACGTATATCATGGCTATCTGATTAACGTTTTTTGGCGTTGTCCCGGTTAGCTCAGTAGGTTACGTCGCAGGAATTGCATGGCTAGGCGCTGTCGCCATGACGGTGCAGGTTCACTCCCAGCTAGAGACACTATCAACAACTATATAGAGCTAACTAGGTCCCTAGTTGCATGTCCAGTTATGCTGTAATTTTAGGACTTAGCATAATTATGTTGTTATTTCAGGATCTAGCTTACTTCATTAACTATTTAAAGCTATCAGGTGTCCATAGTCACATTCCATGTTTAATATATATTGTACATGTCAGGGTCTGGCATTTCTCAACAACTACATAGAGCTAAGAGGAGAGTGTCAAGAGACCTACTACAACCTGGGAAGAGCCCTTCATCAGATCAGTAAGATCCAACAATTTCTTGAAACCTGCTGGAATAAATGGGTTGTGCTTTAATAATTGGTCTAAGAATAATCCTTTCTGTGCTATTTAAGCATTTTTACGCATGTGCGATCAGTGTAGATCCAGATCAGCTAGCACATCCTTGCCGTCTGATCAGGATCTGCACTGGTCGCATTTTGGTCAGAAATACGGTAACCTAATGAATAAAAAATCAAACAGTTTAGATCCTGATCAGATGGCAAGGATGTGCCATCTGATCTTGATCTAAACTGTTCACCCTAGCAATAGAGGAAAGGAATAAAGCATAGGAACAGTGTGTTTTAGTTAGACTCCCACTGCAATTGTCTAAATTAGTATACCAGGGAAAGCTGATGAATCTGATTCTCTTAAACCCTTACTCCATAGATGTGCCTTTATTGTGGGGGTTGTGCAGTGTAGATCAATATTTTTTGCCATCTGATATCAACACTGTTCACTTTTCATTTAATTTATTTCTGACCTTTATAGATCCAGATCAGATGGCACACATTTGCGAGCTGACCTGGATCTACAATGTTTGCATATGCTTTAAAACCTGTATGTTTGGAGGAAAGGGTAAACCTGAAAATAATCATGTTTTAGGGCTGTGGTAACAAATGAAAACTTAAGGTAATAAAGTAACAACTTGGGTTTTTAATTTTAGACCTGTGAACTTCAGTGTTTTGCCATAATATCACATCCTGATTTAACCATTTCCTCCATATATATATATATGCCTTTTTAGGCATGTGCCACCTGTGGTAAATCAAGATCAGCCAGCACATCTGTGCTGATGTGTCAACTGATCTGGATCTAAACTGTTAGCCCTTGCAAAAAAGTGTATCTATGGAGGAAAGGGTTGATAATTGTATCTGTTATTGATTCACTGACTTTGGCTCTAACTTTGCCATTTGTTTATATTTCTCCATCAAACTAGGTAGTTATATTGCTTGTGGCTACAGGGTTGTAATGATGCTGAAATCTTAAGGTCATGGTCACATTTGACAGAGTTGAGCCCCCTTTTTTGTACTTTGATAATTATTCTGACAAAATACCTTTTAAACTAAACACCCAGCAAGTTATTTATAAATAACAGTATTTATCACAATAAATAAGGACCCAGGTTGGGACGGTTCATTGTTTTTACCTATTACTTGTCCTTCTAAAGTTGCTTAAGCATGCATAATTTACATTTTCAGATATCCTGTATGCTGCAGTGCATTACTACAAGAAGGCCCTGAGTTTGCCACCTTGTATAGGGGAAAAAGGGGTCAGTAGTTTATCTAGGTTCTTCTAATCAGTCAACTGTTTGCTGTCATTTTTCACTGACCTCTGAAAATTTGACACTTGACTGGATTGTAGTTTGCTGTGATTCCTTAGTTAAAAGTAATATCTGCCCATTTTAAAGTTTGGAACACTGAAATATCAATGTTCTCATTATGACTATGAAGGATGTTTATGCCTTGAGTGAACAATGTCCTGAGATAAATCTTTATTTATTATTTCAGTTCATTATAATTTTATCTCAGTAAGCAGTTGTCTCAGTAAACAGTAACAATATGTTTGTTTATGATGTTTATCAGTGATTTGTCAGAAATGTTTCAGCAACATGTATGAAGCTATTCAATATGCATTAAATTGCTGAAATGGCTTACCCTAATTCCTCTTGAACTAATAGAGTGTTTTCCCGTTATATACATGTATATCACTGGCAGATGTTTATTATTTCAATTCTAATACAAATTTTCACTTTAAAGTTGTAAAACAGTTTGCTCAATTTATGTCAAGCATTTTGTGATGTCTAGAAATATCCTCTATATCATGCAAGGAATACAGACACAAAACAGTGATTTATTTAGAAATTTGCCACGGTTGCTCCAGAGCATTGTTCATGGGAAAAATTTTAGGTTGTGTTGGCATGAGAATTTTCCACTTCTATATGACTGTACATGTATATGCTATGCTTGATTTGTCTACTGTTCAAGCACTTATTTTGACTGGGGTTTAATTTTGGCTATATGATATTATATCAATATCACATCCCATTGGGGGAAACAGTACGAAATGTTAACCCGGGAGAAGTAATGTCAATCCAATGGGATGTGATATTTATTGAATGACACCGAACATTTGTTTTTTTAGAGATCTTGACTATGACCAAATTAATTGCTTAACATTACATTTCGAGTTCAATTACGCATGCGTAGAAGTTAATTTGTAATCAGATTTCCAAGATATTTATTTTTAGATCCACGCGAGGGTGACATGATGCTGTCGCATATGTAGCGATTATCTCCCTGTGACGTCACATTACGCTATATAGTAAACTAATCACGTGAGGTGCAATAAAATAATATGAATTATAGGCTATGCCTAGTTGCGGCAAAAGCCTTAAATGCCATTAAAAAAATAATAAATTGCTTGTAAACAAAGCCAATTTTTATATTCAGAGCTGCAGATTTTCAGATTTGGGGTCAATTTTGAGATCGATGTCCATAAATCCAAAAAAAATGGGGAGGGGTAGGAGGTAGAGAATTTCTGAGAATTCAAAAAAAGATACAGTTCTCTAAAATCGGAAGATTAGAAATTTATATAATAAAATGGAAATTGCTCTTTTAAAAGACACAGAAGGGATTAAAGAAATAGACAGAGGTGTTGTCAATAAATTTAATTTTAAGTGGTTAGAAGTCAAAGTGGACTAAATCTATTCTTATCGATGATGATTACATTACGCTTGCTTCTCTTGGTCTGGTATTCTGCAAACTTTGCAAAAAAGAAATCGTTGTTTTTAGACAAAAAGCTTTTTGCTTTTTAACAAGTTCACATACTTGTTATGCATACATATATCTTGTTTTCTAGACAGAGATTAAAAAGGAATAAATATTACTGCAAGAGAATTTTTCATTTGTATATCAATAAATAGAAGATGATGATACTCTCAATGAGAAAAAAAAACATTGCAGGAGATTGGGTTCTAAGCCCACCAAAACAGATAGAAACCAGGAGCTTCCGGGGGCTAACGCGGCCCCCTTGATCCCCGGTGCATAGTTCTCTTTTTTCACAATTTGCTGTTGGCAGCCCTGTAGATAACTGATTCAACATAAAATACTGGTAATTTCTGTGCGCAAAGTTTACCTTAATGAACAAGAGTTTTACCTACTTATTTATTATATAACGACATTTTAGTTACAAACATAATTTTACCAATTGGATTTTACATGGATTATTCACAATAATAAAAATAGTTAATTTGCTTAAATCATATGTACATTATCTGGCATGAACATTTTTTCTTTACAAGCTAATGGAGAACTTTGCAAGCAAATGAACTAGTCTGGTACCAGTTGTACTATCAAACAGTACTGGTGATAACATAGTGTTAGGGGCAGGTAATCCAGACTAGCAAATGAACAAGAAAAATATGAAAATATTGGAGGCTTGGTTTCATTGAGCCTGTTCATGTGCACTGTTATACAGTATGACTTTTAGTTATGTCAGCCTATTTACACACATTAGTTCAATTCAAACTTTATTTATTTTCAGAGCTAACAACACTGAACAGTAACCACTATGTTATTTTATAGTGCTTTACAAGTTTTGTTATCAGTTTGTCATACAGTTGTTTTCGTTTCATTCCAAGAGTGTTTGCATGATGGAGCCTCTACTAGAAATATGACAAGGAATTCTGATCTCTGCATTTAGGCATCAACAATTTTATTTAAATTTGACTCTCAAATATGTTTAAGCTTTCCCCAAAATTAATTTGCTAAATGATGATGAAAGAAGCACAATCGTGATAGATGAGTTTTTTCAGATTTATTAACCTTTTTTCCAAACACCATTTTCCTACAGTCATTTTGCATTAACAGGCAGTTGGAGAATATAAACAAAATCTCATGTTGTCAGTTTTCATGACAACAATAAGCAAGATCATCTATAAATGATTTTATAGAGGTGTGTTCTCAACACGACGTGTAACTGATTGATCACATGATATTGTGTTGATCTTATGGGACAAGTTTGCACTTCTCATTTTGAACATCTCAGTATGATTGCCTATCTTTTTTGTATAGGTCTTTCTGCAACTACTTCTCTAGTGATCTTGCTGATTTATGTTTAATGTAATGTTCAGAGAGACCTCTTCGAGAGAATTTTATCTTTGCAAAATAATCTTTTTTTTCATGTTCTATATTATGTTTATGCCCTTGCATGTCACACATGTGATCTGTGTGTTAAGGTTAGAATTACAAAATTATCCACTTGTATTTGTATTTATATCGTTCTTTAATGAGAAAAGTTGCATATTTCACTTTTTTGTATGGGTTATGTCATCCTTTAATTATTTTGATCCTAGAGTGATTGAAATTAGAAAATTCTAATATGCAAAACAATGGCTGTACTGCATACTTTTTTATTGGCTATGCAGAAATTTTGATTTCTTATTGACTTTGTCTGACATGAATATTTTAATTTGTAGTGCTGAAAGGCCAGATAATATCAATGATATGAAGGTCATACATTCCCCCATAAAGATGGCAATTAATTGAACAGAAAATCTTCCAAAAAACATATAATAGTCTCAAAGATTGGGAAAATAAAGCCTGTCTTCTTTAACTTTGGTGAAGCTGCATAATTTGTATATTTGTGAATAATACACATAAATTTGAGTAATAACTGTGATACAGAAAGGAATCTTTGAAATCACAAGAAAAAAAAACACACATGAAAATAGACTATTTGATTTAGTCTATCTATGGACTGGAAATGCATTTAAATGTGTATGCCTTCAGGGACTTTAAATGTAAATTACTGTCTGTGCCATTAAGCCAGACACAAAAGTCAAAACAAATGTGTATACATCCCAAATGATAAACAGTACAGATATCCTTTCATATCTGGTTATCGGTGATATCTGATTATCGGTGATTTCCGAAATAATCCAAATGATCGCCCACGCGGACTTACTACCGGAAGACATCTCTCGGACTTCCTTTGCAGAAGTTCCTGCTATTTGTCAAAATAAAATTTCGGCCGAAAATGTCTTTTCTGAACGTTAGTGGTCTTATTTTTTTATACGAGTATTTTTTCTTAGTTCACCGATACCCGGATATACCAGGATATATACTAAAAAGATTTCGATGTACAAAGCTGTCTGGGAGTCTATCCAATGATAAAGACTGTGTGATAGTCTTCCAGAATCTAGTTTTTAGCTGAACCCCAACTCTCCACAGTGGAGGTTAGAAGCAGACGGCGTGAATGTTTGGGTGTGCAGGCATTCGTTTTGGAATTGAAAAACTGTGAACTAAGAAAACTGCTTTATTGTAAGACAATTTAATTGTATAAACTTCAAGGTTTTTTGAGATGGGCATTGAAAATAATTATCTTCTAGATAAATTTAAATTTTCGTTTAGACATCTTAAAAAAAGATTTCAACTTCCGGCCCAATGGCCGCCAAAAAAGGAGACGGGTTTATACCCCTCTAACATTGTCTAAACAATAATTACATACGATTTTTGAATAAATACGTGTAACCTATAAGCGGCAACGCCCAGGCGCTTCGCGCCCGGGCTTTTGCCGTATAATATTGGCGGTCAGGGTCAGTTGCACCAATATGAAAGACTGCCAATACAAATCACCGTCAATTAATCACCGTCACACTACCATTTTAATATCTAGAAGGTAGATAACAATGATACACTAGCACATATATATTTTTTATTATGTCGCAGTGTTCATAGTTTGATACAAAAATAATATTACATGTATAATTAGAACATGGCTTGAATCAAACAAAGCAATCTATTATGAGATATCTGTGGTAATGTTTTCAAACTGGTATTAAAATAATGTGGTGTTGAATATTGGATATAAATATTAAAAATTTGCCAATCTTAATTAAAACCAATTTTAGACCTGTGATTTTCCATCTTGGGTTTCAATTTGGCGGTCTGGTTAGTTTGTGCCAATTTTTCATTTTCACCTCGCCAATACAAACCATTCAAAATACACCAAAATTTGACACCACCAATATCAAGTGCTATACAGTATTTAAGGGTATGTTTGATTTGTCTTTTTACAGGGTATGTTTGATTTGTCGATGGAGATAGCATACAACTTGTCCCTGATATACCTTAACAGTGGATCTAAAGACTACGCCAGATATCTTCTATACAAGTACTGTGTCATCTGAAGAAGACAAGACAAAAACTGGTTCGTGTATAAGCGATATGTACTAGATATTGCCTGTGCATAGGTGCTACTTGAGGAAATAAAATGAGTTATTGTGTTGGTGTCAAAGACAAACCTGTTAGGAAGACAGAAGTGATCTGTTGACAAATGAGGAAGCAAAACCAGGAAGGAGGCAATCCATGAGTTTAAAATGTCTTATAGCCAAATGAATGTACTGATATTAAGTATTTTAACAGCAGAGTGCTTATAGACAATATCGAGGAAATGGTTACCATAAGGATATGTGACATCACAAACTAAATATGGGACAGTGCATCGGTATGGATTTTTCTTGTATATGTGAAAAGTATTTCCGCGTGAGTTACCGGGGAAAGAAATCTTATCTTTTCTTTAGAGAAAAGATTAGTTCGGGTTCTATGCGAGTGACGTCATCTCACGTCTTCAAGTATCTTGACGTAATAAATTCAAGTTAGTGACGTCATTTACAAAGTTATGTTCGGTAAACATAAATTTTTCTGCGTAAGAAAACAAAATTAAGTTTGTGTAAATACACAAATGTAATGAACAGTAAAAGGTATGCAAGAAAAAGTATCTTGCATGCGATATTCAGTAAAGATAGAAAAATCTGTAACCTCTGATGAACAGTTCCCCCTCGGTGTCAGATTTTTCCATCTTCACCTCACACTCATGCAAGATACTTATATTCCTGTTCAACTCATTATGTATACTGTAAAACTCCACAAGAGACTACATGAAGATTATCACTTTTGCCCTGTGCCCACGGTTATGAAACTGATCATGGAAACTAGTCTCAAATCTCAAGCATCTGATTGACTGAAATGGTGACTGTTCGCCATTTCAGCCAATCAGATCCTTGAGATTTTAGCCCAGGCTAAAAGATGGTTTTAATAACCGGGTTTCACTGTATTTATGGATTTCACATGTTGCTGTCCCTCAAACTGTAACTGGGTCATCTGACCTTGAAATCTAGGACACTAGGTCAAATTATAGAAAATGCTTGTGAGCACTTTCAGGAGTTTTAAATTATGTGCAATCTTCTTGAAACTTGGCCAGAATGTTAATCTCAAAAATATCTAGGTCAAGTTCCATACTGGATCATGTGACCTTGAAAATTAGGTCAGTAGGTCAAGTTATAATGAAAGCTTGTCTGCACTCTAATGGTCTTAATTTTGGTTTGATCTTCACTTTCATTAGCATTAGATCTTGGTTCCTTTCTTGAAATTGCTATATTGCATTATGGGTTTTAGAGTTGTGGCCCCTGAAAGTGCCAAAATTAAATATTTAGACCTTGTCTGCACAATAGCAGCTTCATTTTTTGTGTCGCCCTTTCGAAGAAATGGCGATACATAGGGATCGCTTTGTCGGTCTGTCGGTCTGTCACGAAAACTTAACGTTGGCTATAACTTTGCCATTTCTTAATATTTCTTCATCAAACTTTCAAATTATATTGCTTATGACAACACGCTCGAGATGATACCAAATTCTCAAGGTCAAGGTCACATTTGATGGAGTTATGCCCCTTTTTCTACTTGCATTTTTATTCCGACAGCACTTTAGGGCGACACAAGTGTTCAACTGAACACCCATCTAGTTATTTGAATTAAACCATACTTTTACAATTTTTGAGTTACTATAAGATCTTGGTTCCCTTTTTTAAACTGACTAGATTCCATAATGGGTTCCAAAGTTTTGACCCTTGAAAGAGCCAGAATAAGCAATTTTGACCTTATCTATACAATAGCAGCTTTATTTTTTGACTTAATCTTTACTAAACGTGCACACAACTCTTGCAACCATTGAGCAGTTGTCGACAGGTTAGCGACCCAGGGTCTTATGGACCCTCTTGTTATTTTTGTTTTGGTGTTTGGCTGCTTAATTTTTGTGCATTTTATGATGAAGATGAACATTCATCCTCAACTCATATTTGAGTGGAACCTCGTACATGTTATTATAGTGTAAGAAATAGCGATAATGTCCCGACTCCCTATTCTCCCCAGTTTCCTCACCCTGGCTCTTTTCCCCAAAAACGTTTCCTTCCCTGATAGTTCTCCCCGTAAATGAAACTATGCTGGCACTTCTCCCCAAATATTTTGTATATTAATCTCATCACCACTTTGTATGTGGTAAGTGCAGTTTCTGGGAGTAGATTAATCCAAGCTTCTGTTGCTTTTAAATTCAATAATTTACTTAATTGGTGTAAATTTTAATTGTTTTATATTTATTAGGGATTAAATTTTTGAATTGGGCTAATCAAACTTGTATAGTTATTAATAGTAATTCAATAAGTCAATTTATCTTACATTGTTTTTCTTTATATTTTATTTTTTTCATTCATTTTTTATTAAAATAAATAAAACACTACTACATAATCGTCCGAACTTTCTTATAACACTAGATCAGCATTAAGTCAGTTCTATAATAACTCCTTATTGAAAGTTGAGCGATTTCTGCCATTTGCATTTAACTACAGTCACAACCAACTTTTTTTGTTCTCATTATATTGTTGGTCATACACAGCTGCACTGCCTTCGAGAAGCATGCTTGTTTCAATGGTCCTTGCTGCATAGTGTTCCCAGAGCTCTTCGGTCTTCTTCTCTACAGTCTGTGCTGCAGGGCATATCCGGCGTGTAGACACCCCCATCTCTTATATGCCTCAGCTCTTAAGAGACAGCCTCTGTCTCACTCTGTAGTGCTGGTAGTAGTCTCTAGAACAACGGGCTCCTGCCTCTTGATTTCTTTTTTGTTTGTGGCGTACATTTTGAAACTGATTAGTGTAATACCATGTTCTCTTTTCCTCTCTACTTATTGGCTGTGTGGGGATGCTGCGTCAGGTTATATGTTATATGTTTACCAATTTTATGAACTTTTAAGTAAAGTTTAAGATTATCATTATTCCTGTATAGTTAAATATAATAATAAGGTCCTTACAACTTACCTTCATACATGTAATCATTGTTTGTACGCATCGTGATCGTTCACAAATCGTGAGTTTTTGGTGAAGATGGGATGGTTCATTCACTGCAGGTTCATATAGGCAATGAGGTCATGGAGACATTGATTTTTAGCTCTGGGTGCAATTCTTGGAATTCTGGTTCAATGTGTGTGTTTGGTAGGTAGTGTGTGGTAAATATGGGAAACCAAATAGCTGGCGGACATAGTTAAAGATGGATGCACGACATGAGTAAACTAGCTAACTTGTCTGTAGTTCCTGATAAATGACCCCAAGCTTATAACCGGATTTTGCGGGAACCTTATTCTTAATTTGGTGTCATAACTTTGCCGTCCTGAACATGACGGTGCTATTCCGAAGATTAGCATTTCTTACCGCCATCATACTCTTGCCATGTCTTTATAATTTTGAATACATGTCTGCAGTTCTTTTCTTCATATCTTTCTTCAGCTTGTTAACCGATAATCTTAATAGATTAAGAATAGTACGACTGCGATAGGTGAAATCGTCGATTAAATGTACATCACAGCGCCGGTTAGTATTTTACTTCCTCATGGCCCTTTTACATTAGGAAGCAGAATACGCCTAAACTAAGGTGAAACTGGTTTTAAGTTAACACGCTGAAGAAAGATATGAAGAAAAGAACTGTTCTAGTTCTATTTCATTTTTACGACATGCAAAGAAAAGCCCACACTTTTTTTATTTATGTTTACTATAACTTAGTATTTTCTATTTATAAATGATGTTTGTTAAAGTTGCTATGTGGTTTGTACTATACAGTATGCTGCCTTGTTTTGGTTATTTCAATAAAATTCATGCTGAAGTTCAAGTTGGTTTATTTTTCATTTTCCAAAGAACAATATTTGACTATTTATGCATTATAAAACCATCCTTAAGGTAGTCTAACTGTAATGATTTCCCGCGCTATTTTCTCGAATGTCGGCAATACTCGGTTAACTGTCGCTAACAGTCGACAATAATCGATGTCGCTTCGGTTATTATCGGCTCTGACGAGTAGCGTCGGAAGTCACCGAAAGCGAGCCGACGTTTGACGACGTCGCAAATTTATGCGCGGGAAAGCATTAAGACTACCTTAATTTTGCAGTTTGATAGTATGCACATTTACAGAAAACGAAGAAAACATAGACAACTGGACACGTATGTGACCCTTCCTATTTTGGGACTTGTGATGGTTCTAATGATCCTTATTCTTTCAAACATCTTAGACGAACTAAGCCTAAAGTAACAGATCTTGCAAGCAGTGATATACCGTATAATGGGTTATTTCCGCGATCGAAAATTTTCGCGATTTTGTCGTAATTTTAATTTTCGCGGTTGTAATTTTAGCGAAAAGTGCGCTAACAGATATTAACGCAAATGTTGTTGTGAATTTTTGGCGTTTTTAATTTTAGCGAATTCATGTCGGTCGCGAAAATATCGAAAATATTATGCTCGCGAAAAAAAAACCACTATACGGTATGTTGCATTTTAGATCGTAATATGTGTAGTTCTTATATGAACACGGTTTTGATAGATGAAAAGAAGCCAGCTTCGCCCTTCATGCTCCCGCTGTATACAGCAAGTGCCAGGGTCCTGTCGATGTGTCCGGCCAAGTCTGCATCGTTAATAATCTTCTCATACTTCTGAACACCCGAGGCATCAGGGTTGAGATTATTTCTTACCCAGTCCGTGTACACGCCGAAATTTCCCTGTAAAACACAGAATAGCTATAAATTTAGAAAATCTAAATCATTCAATTTACTGAATTTTAATTAAATTTTACTAAACAATTTTACTTTTGACTGGACAAAACACAATCTAGTGTATATCTTTCCTATTAAAAGTGGGAATATTCTGTTGTTCTTACAAATGAAAACATGCGCGCTGTCGCCTACGTACGTTCGACAATAACTTTTGCTTGTTATTTTAACAAACAATGGATATTGCTTTACAGTATTTATATTTTCATCACAGAGAAAAACAACACTTTATCTTTGCTATGGCCCTCTCTCTCTCGAGAAAAACAAACCGTTCTGATACCTTGTCTGCTCCTATTTGCTGCCCTAACCAAGGCCAAAGTTTTGCACAGGGTATTAGTGCAATAATCATGTATATCGAGTCATATGATGTGGACACGTTCTTTTCATGGTTGACATAGTCCTTGCAGCTTTGGCTGAGGCTTACGCAATCTGGACTTTCAATATGCCATATCTTGAACAGCTCGGCACAGTAACTGACAAAGAAACATGTTTATATTTCGGCGTTCTAAGAATATATACTACTCAGAATTTGATAAAATCCACTGTTTTCTCAAATGACAGCATCTTTAATAAGATGAGGAATATAAATTTGAACCCAAATAAAGTTTTCATCGTTTATGTTGTAGTCCTGCAGAAGTATAATTGATTTGTACACGAAAACCTTATGTATCATAAACTGTTCAAAATACGTGTATTACTTTAAACAATAACAAGCCCCGCCCGGCTAGCTCAGTGGATAGAGCATCGGACTGTCAATCCAGGGGTCGTGAGTTCGATCCCCAGCCGAGGCGGATAAAATTTCTCTGTGACAATTGAACTCGCACATTGCGTCTGAGAGTCATTTGTCCCTCACCTCTGATTCAAGTGAGGAAGCAGTCAGTCGCTTGCGGAGAAATTGGTTAGTACTGGTTGGAGACCCAGGAACACCAGTTAGGTGGACTGACCGCCGGGATATAACCTAGAAAGCTGTTGAAACCAGGCGTTAAACCACAAACAAACAAACAAACAAACAAACACTAAACAATAACAAATAAAGAAATTGAATTGTGGCCCTTAACAAATTTTATGTATTACATATCAAATTTAAAAAAAGCAATAACTCTTCAAATTAAAAAAAAATGTCTATTTTTACAAAATTTCAGACTTTTAAAGAGTGCTTTGGATAACTGGACTGAAGGTTACTTTTAAAGCTGAGCATGGAAACCAGACTCAAATCTCAATCATCTGGTCGCCATTTCAGCCAATCAGATGATTGAGATTTGAGTCTGATTTCCATGCTCAGTTTTATAACCTTATAATGGTCTGGTGCATGTAGTGGCAGAATAACATAGCCAATGATAAAAATAATGATTCTTTTACATCCGCGTTGTTTGTGGCGTTGAAATGTCAACTTACCTTTGGAAATCGCAAAACAAATATAAAATAATGTTAGATTGTATAGTTATTCCTTGATAGGCCTTTAAAAAGGATAAACTATCCAAAATGATTATTTATTGAAAGTTACGAAAACCTTTTATACGAGTCCGAGCGTTTTTGTAGGAATGTTTTAACGTCCGTGTCGTTAGCTCTGTTTGCTGCGATGTCGATGCTTTCTTTGGCCGAATAACAGTAAGCCACGTCTTGGATCATATAACCTCCTATAAAATGAAATGATTGTACAATATGTATCTAAACATGTCAGATCTGCATGTAGAATGAGGACACATAGACTCATCACAACTGCTTATCACCACATATGAATGAGGACACATAGACTCATCACAACTGCTTATCACCACATATGAATGATGACACATAGACTCATCACAACTGCTTATCACCACATATGAATGATGAAACATAGACTCATCACAACTGCTTATCACCACATATGAATGAGGACACATAGACTCATCACAACTGCTTATCACCACATATGAATGATGACACATAGACTCATCACAACTGCTTATCACCACATATGAATGATGAAACATAGACTCATCACAACTGCTTATCACCACATATGAATGATGACACATAGACTCATCACAACTGCTTATCACCACATATGAATGATGACACATAGACTCATCACAACTGCTTATCACCACATATGAATGAGGACACATAGACTCATCACAACTGCTTATCACCACATGTGAATGAGGACACATAGACTCATCACAACTGCTTATCACCACATATGAATGATGACACATAGACTCATCACAACTACTTATCACCACATATGAATGATGACACATAGACTCATCACAACTGCTTATCACCACATATGAATGATGACACATAGACTCATCACAACTGCTTATCACCACATATGAATGATGACACATAGACTCATCACAACTGCTTATCACCACATATGAATGATGACACATAGACTCATCACAACTACTTATCACCACATAAAGACTCATCGTCAATGATACATAGATAGGTTGCAGATCTGCGTGTAGTACGGTGTCGAATAAAAATAAGTACTTATATATATTTACACGCATACAGAAAGATTTCTTAACCAGCTACACGCCGTAGATGCGTTGACATTGAACTAAACAGGACATAAATTTTAGCCCAAGCGATGCATATATTGCATATGCCCTCCCTTCCCTCATAATCACGTTGAATCTGCTTATTTTCCGCATCGTTTCTGCATCGCTTTGGATGGGTAGTCTGCCTGCAGATGCAGCCCTAGATTTCTCCATTAGGCATCTCTGCAGATGCAGCCCTAGATTTCTCCATTAGGCATCTATGCCGATGCAGCCCTAGATTTAATCACGTTGAATCTGCTTATTTCCCGCATCGTTTCTGCATCGCTTTGGATGGGTAGTCTGCCTGCAGATGCAGCCCTAGATTTCTCCATTAGGCATCTCTGCAGATGCAGCCCTAGATTTCTCCATTAGGCATCTATGCCGATGCAGCCCTAGATTTCTCTATTAGGCATTATTGCAGATGCAGCCCTAGATTTCTCCATTAGGCATCACTGCAGATGCAGCCCTAGATTTCTCCATTAGGCATCTCTGCAGATGCAGCCCTAGATTTCTCCATTAGGCATCACTGCAGATGCAGCCCTAGATTTCTTCATTAGGCATCTCTGCAGATGCAGCCCTAGATTTCTCCATTAGGCATCACTGCAGATGCAGCCCAAGATTTCTTCATTAGGCATCTCTGCAAATGCAGCCTTAGATTTCTCCATTAGGCATCACTGCAGATGCAGCCCTAGATTTCTCCATTAGGCATCATTGCAGATGCAGCCCTAGATTTCTCCATTAGGCATCACTGCAGATGCAGCCCTAAATTTCTCCATTAGGCATCACTGCAGATGCAGCCCTGGATTTCTCCATTAGGCATCTCTGCAGATGCAGCCCTAGATTTCTCCATTAGGCATCTCTTCAGATGCAGCCCTAGATTTCTCCATTAGGCATCTCTGCAGATGCAGCCCTAGATTACTCCATAAGGCATCTATGCAGATGCAGACCTAGATTTCTCCATTAGGAATCAATGCAGATGCAGCCCTAGATTTCTCCATTAGGCATCTCTGCAGATGCAGCCCTAGATTTCTCAATTAGGCATCTCTGCAGATGCAGCCCTAGATTTCTCCATAAGGCATCACTGCAGATGCAGCCCTAGATTTCTCCATAAGGCATCTCTGCAGATGCAGCCCTAAATTTTTCCATTAGGCATCACTACAGATGCAGCCCTGGATTTCTCCATTAGGCATCTCTGCAGATGCAGCCCTAGATTTCTTCATTAGGCATCTCTGCAGATGCAGCCCTAGATTTCTCCATTAGGGATCACTGAGAATGCAGCCCTAGATTTCTCCATTAGGCATCAATGCAGATGCAGCCCTAGATTTCTCCATTAGGCATCTCTGCAGATGCAGCCCTAGATTTCTCCATTAGGCATCTCTGCAGATGCAGTCCTAGATTTCTCCATTTGGCATCATTGCAGATGCAGCCCTAGATTTCTCCATTAGGCATCTCTGCAGATGCAGTCCTAGATTTCTCCATAAGGCATCTCTGCAGATGCAGTCCTAAATTTCTCCATTAGGCATCTCTGCAGATGCAGTCCTAGATTTCTCCATTAGGCATCTCTGCAGATGCAGCCCTAGATTTCTCCATTAGGCATCTCTGCAGATGCAGCCCTAGATTTCTCCATTAGGCATCACTGCAGATGCAGCCCAATATTTCTTCATTAGGCATCTCTGCAGATGCAGCCCAAGATTTCTCCATTAGGCATCACTGCAGATGCAGCCCAAGATTTCTCCATTAGGCATCACTGCAGATGCAGCCCAAGATTTCTCCATTAGGCATCACTGCAGATGCAGCCCAAGATTTCTCCATTAGGCATCACTGGATCGTCCGTGATTGGGGGCACGCTAAGGGAAAAGGTGTCTACGGCGGAAACTTTTACATTTTAGTTGTTTCGAATTTTTATAAAGATCTTACAAATCACCTGTTATTTGGTATCGGAACTTTAAATTAACTATCAGTATCAAAGGAGCTAGAAAGGAACCAATATGAACTAGAACTATTTGTACTTTTTGGTCGTTTTACACTGTCTATTTTACGCGTGGGTACGAAACTTCCATATGAAATCGTATTTAAGTCTTCAATTGACTTGGCTGGTTATTTATACCATAAATATGTTTTTTTCTCCGATACCATTATCGTTTTTTAAACGAACATGTGTCGGGTAAATACTAACGCATAACACCCGCTAACAACCAATTGAAATAGTCTTTTTGATTTTCCCGCTGCATAATACAGTTTTATTTACAACATTTCATTCGTCGATAAACTAGGTCAAAAGTGACCTTAGAAAGCTTACGCCGAAAAACAAAATATAAACCGGCGGTATATTATATAGTTATTTGGTTTGTTGAAATGAAATGTGAGAATATATTGCCGGTCTGGGTTATAAATTACCCGAGCCATAGGCGTTTGAGATAATACAAAGTGACAGAGATACACGAATTGCAGTTTCTGTTTGAAATGCTGAAAAAAAACAACAATCAAGACATTATACGATTTAGTTATTGTTTAAATGTAAATAGCTACTTATCTACAAATTGTTCATCAGTGTCTCGTTATAGCGAAACCGGAAGTAGACCTGTAGGGTGTGTTTCTCGTATTTAATATTATTTTGACTAATCGTCACAACATATTGTAGATAAGTATGCACCTGATAAAGATATGGGCTGTTGTGAATTTCAGAGATTTGGTTAAGTAAGCCGTTGCTGCCTTGAAGTAGAGTATTAATTCAACTAAACTCAACTTGCAATATTGATACCTCCAAAGATAAAAACATTATTTTACTGAAATCTGGTCGGCAAGATTTGAGTATTATTTTATCTTTAAAACATATTTTGAAATTTTAGTTAGTATTCGCCATTTGCAATTTTTGTATCTCTATCCAAAATGCAGTTTCATAAAAACTCATGAACACTAACCAGTCGCCATTTCAGCCAATCAGATGCTTGAGATTTGAGACTGGTTTCCATGCTCAGTTTTATAACCTTGGGCACAGATCACTTACAAGAGGACATCTCCACCTCTTCAGTCTCACAAGTTTGAATATGAATTATCAATCGTACACACTCGACGATCTCCGACAAGCTACGGGGTTATAAATCACTAAAGCGTGATCCGAGTGAACAATGCTAATTAATATGTACATAACGTTTTTGTTTAAATGCTTGTCTTTATTCTAGAGCGAAATAACCATACAATGAATTGTAAAAATGTTACAGTAAAAAACTAGAATGTGTCCTTGGACACTGATGCCCCCACTGCTGCAATAACATTTGTTACAAAATTTTGTACCAGGTATTAACAACATGTGGTGATCATGATAAGATAATGAGGAGTAAGTGCCACAAAATTTAATAACTAACATAAACAAAAGGCCATAACTGTGGTGAAAATTGTTGCAAGACAATGTCCTTTACAACAATCTTCACATCATGTCTAATCATCTGTACAAGTTTGAAAGAAATCAGCCAAATAGAAAATGTGCAGTTGATGCCACAAAATTGTGTAAGTGAAATAAACAAATGGCCATAACTGTGATAAAAATGGCAGCAGAAAAAAACTTGTTTTATGATTATCTACCCAGCCATCTTGATCATGTGTGCAAGTTTGAAAGAAAGCTGTCCAAAAGTAAATGAGGAGTTGATGCCACAAGATATAATTACTGAAAAAACAAAGGGCCATAACTCTGGTAAAAATAGTCGCAGGAAAAAATCCTTACTTCACGATCATCTACACATCCTGCTTCATCATCTGTGCAAGATTGAAAGAAATCTGCCTTGTAGATTAGGAGGAGTTGACGCCACAAGATTTTATAACTGAAATTAACAAAGGACCATAACTCTGGTAAAAATGGTCGCAGGAAAAAATCCTTTCTTTACGATCATCTACACATCCTGCTTAATCATCTGTGCAAGTTTAAAAGAAATCTGCCTTATAGTTTTGGAGAAGTTGATGCCACAAGATTTAATTACTGAAATAAACAAAGGGCCATAACTCTGGTAAAACTGTTCCCAGGAAAAAAATCCTTTCTTTATGATCATCTACACATCCTGCTTGATCATCTGTGCAAGTTCGCAAGAAATCTGCCTTGTAGTATAGGAGGAGTTGACGCCACAAGATTTTATATCTGAAATTAACACAGGGCCATAACTCTGGTAAAAATGGTCACAGGAAAAAATCCTTTCTTTACGATCATCTACACATCCTGCTTGATCATCTGTGCAAGATTGAAAGAAATCTGCTTTGTAGTTTAGGAGGAGTTGATGCCACAAGATTTTATAACTGAAATTAACAAAGAGCCATAACTCTGGTAAAAATGGTCGCAGGAAAAAATCCTTTCTTTACGATCATCTACACATCCTGCTTGATCATCTGTGCAAGTTTGTAAGAAATCCGCCTTATAGTTTAGGAGGAGTTGATGCCACAAGATTTGGGGACGTACGGACGTACGTACGGACGAGTGCAACCCTACATGCCTCCCACTTTGTGGGGGCATGAAAAAACAGTTTTGATCGGCTCGTATACCGGTATATCTAATGCTAAACTGCCGTTAAATGTACGTATGTAGAGTTTTGACAGAAGAGCGTAGCCTATTTTAGCAAATAAGAAACAAATTCTACGCCCCCGCCTTGAAATATCAAAAAATAATGGCTCGAGCGATTTAAAACACTCGATGGAGAGAAATTAGAACAAAATAAATTTTAAAAATAATCTCTGTCAATAAATATATGTAAACTGTTAGTTTTGATCGTATTTTCAACGTCCCATTTATCAATTTATTGAAGCTACTCCTCAAGAAAATTACAGCAAGACAAAAAGGATTGAACTTACCAAAACCCTCGGGGTTAAGAGATATGTTCCTCAATCCTTGGATAAATCCCGACTGATAGGCATCCTGGCGGTAGTTGGTTGTTGCTTCCCAGAGGTACTCGGATAGTGGAGTAACTCCAGCTTTTTCTGCAACTAGCGTCGCTTCTTTGGCATATCTAAGGGCCAGTTGACTGCCGGCTAAATGATGTGCGTGATCAGTAACACGGCGTGGACTTATCCGAGACATTGCTGGTGTTTAGTTTGAAGTCAACTGTGTATTTAATACAAATGCACTCACATTTAATTAAGTATGAGAAATCAATAACCGCATCCGCATTCTACAAATTTAGTTTCACTTTCATATATTTAATTTAAGCAACGGATCATGGATTTCCCATAAAAGGAGAAAATGAACAGTGTCTTCCAAAAATTGTTGAACAAAGATCGATATAATACACATATATACACCAAGAAGTGTCAAACTAATTGTGATAACAAAATGCCCTAAAAAATGATGAAAAATGGTATTCTTAAATATGTATGCATCACTAAAATCACTAAAAGATGGTGCGTATTTTTTACAACTGTCACGGTACGAATCAAGTCACTATCTGGAGAAAAGATGTGTAAGCGGCCGGATAGAGCACTCGCCCTGTAAGCGAGGGGTCCATTGTTCGAGTCCCGGTCTTGCTGCACATTCTTTCTCACCCTGTGACATTTGGCGCCCAACGTGGGACCCGTGATTGATAGCAGTTTCGGCCACCAGCCTGTAATAACAAATTAAATACACGTTACTCTCTGGAATTTGAGGGCGAACTTCACATTTAAGGGATGTATGTTACGGTAAAAGATGCGTAAGCGGACCGGATAGCTAAGTCGGAGAGCACTCACTACTGGCGCGCCCATATGAAAATCACCATATCACAGTTAGACCACCAACAGAGCCTCATTTTCCCGTGGCGTGCCCCATATGAAAATCACCATATCACAGTTAGACCACCAACAGAGCCTCATTTTCCCGTGGCGTGCCCCATATGAAAATCACCATATCACAGTTAGACCACCAACAGAGCCTCATTTTCCCGTGGCGTGCCCCATATGAAAATCACCATATCACAGTTAGACCACCAACAGAGCCTCATTTTCCCGTGGCGTGCCCCATATGAAAATCACCATATCACAGTTAGACCACCAACAGAGCCTCATTTTCCCGTGGCGTGCCCCATATGAAAATCACCATATCACAGTTAGACCACCAACAGAGCCTCATTTTCCCGTGGCGTGCCCCATATGAAAATCACCATATCACAGTTAGACCACCAACAGAGCCTCATTTTCCCGTGGCGTGCCCCATATGAAAATCACCATATCACAGCCAGGCCAGCAACAGAGCCTCATTGTCACATAACTTTATAATTTTTTTAATACTTGTCACGAATATTTGTATTCGTATAACATCGAGAGAACTTCATTATCAATATAAATGTATTGCTTTTACTTGACAAAATGTTTATATATATTATTTATATTTGCTTTCAAGTCAGTTGTTGTTGAGATCATTTATTGCTCAGGATTTGGGGTTCAGGTCAGTTGATGCTTGGTCAAATTGGTGTTCAGTTCAGTTGGTGTTTGGTCTAGTTGTTGTTAAGGTCAGTTGGTGTTCAGTTCAGTTGGTGTTTGGTCTAGTTGTTGTTAAGGTCAGTTGGTGTTCAATTCGGTTGGTGTTTGGTCTAGTTGTTGTTGAGTTCAGTTGGTGTTCAATTCAGTTGGTGTTTGGTCTAGTTGTTGTTAAGGTCAGTTGGTGTTCAGTTCAGTTGGTGTTTGGTCTAGTTGTTGTTAAGGTCAGTTGGTGTTCAGTTCAGTTGGTGTTTGGTCTAGTTGTTGTTAAGGTCAGTTGGTGTTCAGTTCAGTTGGTGTTTGGTCTTGTTGTTGTTAAGGTCAGTTGGTGTTCAGTTTAGTTGGTGTTTGGTCTAGCTGTTGTTAAAGGTCAGTTGGTGTTCAGTTCAGTTGGTGTTTGGTCTAGTTGTTGTTAAGGTCAGTTGGTGTTCAGTTTAGTTGGTGTTTGGTCTAGTTGTTGTTAAAGGTCAGTTGGTGTTCAGTTCAGTTGGTGTTTGGTCTAGTTGTTGTTAAGGTCAGTTGATGTTCAGTTCAGTTGGTGTTTGGTCTAGCTGTTGTTAAGGTCATTTGGTGTTCAGTTTAGTTGGTGTTTGGTCTAGTTGTTGTTAAGGTCAGTTTGTGTTCAGTTCAGTTGGTGTTTGGTCTAGCTGTTGTTAAGGTCATTTGGTGTTCAGTTTAGTTGGTGTTTGGTCTAGTTGTTGTTAAAGGTCAGTTGGTGTTCAGTTCAGTTGGTGTTTGGTCTAGTTGTTGTTAAGGTCAGTTTGTGTTCAGTTCAGTTGGTGTTTGGTCTAGTTGTTGTTAAGGTCAGTTGGTGTTCAGTTTAGTTGGTGTTTGGTCTAGCTGTTGTTAAAGGTCAGTTGGTGTTCAGTTCAGTTGGTGTTTGGTCTAGTTGTTGTTAAGGTCAGTTGATGTTCAGTTCAGTTGGTGTTTGGTCTAGCTGTTGTTAAGGTCATTTGGTGTTCAGTTTAGTTGGTGTTTGGTCTAGTTGTTGTTAAGGTCAGTTTGTGTTCAGTTCAGTTGGTGTTTGGTCTAGCTGTTGTTAAGGTCATTTGGTGTTCAGTTTAGTTGGTGTTTGGTCTAGTTGTTGTTAAAGGTCAGTTGGTGTTCAGTTCAGTTGGTGTTTGGTCTTGTTGTTGTTAAGGTCAGTTTGTGTTCAGTTCAGTTGGTGTTTGGTCTAGTTGTTGTTAAGGTCAGTTGGTGTTCAGTTCAGTTGGTGTTTGGTCTAGTTGTTGCGGTCATTTGGTGTTAAGGTGAATTTGTGTTCAGATACATTTGTGCTTGGTCAGTTTGTTCCGGTCTATTGGTACCAGACCTGGATCCAATTACAATTATAATTTAATTAATTATAATTAATTACCTTTTTTCAAGTAATTGAAAATAATTAATAATTAAAACAAAAATCAATTATTTTAATTGTAATTAATTAATTAAAATCCAAAAAATCCAAAAAAAAGCTAAATAATTGTCAATTAAATTCAATTACTCTTCAATTACATGTAGCAAGCAGAAGCAAATGGCAAAACGCAGGTTATTGTGCAGTAGCTATTGTCACCCGAGGTTTTAATTTCACACTTGCTGGTCATTTAAAGAGGTGCTAATCTGGATATGAATAGTTGCTAGACAATTGATAAATATGTAGCCATATAATTAACAAAACTAGTATAAGTAGCCTAAAATGAAGAGAATTAAATTTCATTGTAAAATGCTCTTTGTGATAGTGTTATTCCTCTTTATGTTTTCTTATCAATTTTGTTGCCATTGCAAAATTATTATAGACCACAAAACAATTATTCAAAAATTATTTATGTTGTTTTCCCGCCATGTTGTATGTAAATACCTGGGTGAAATAAAAGAAATTGTTCTTTTCTATTCATAAATTGTACTAAGTGGGTAATTACCGTAAGAAGTGTTCAAAATCTATTCTCCATCTAAGGTATAAAACATTACTTGAATATATGTACTTAGCATTTCACATTTAACAGTTTTCCACACTACATGAATTCAAGCACATTAAATCACCTTATATTATCAAAGAATACTTGTGGAATTTTTAAGCAAAATGCCGATGATGTTTGTCAGAGTATAAAGACAGACTGAAAGCTGCTTCAAACTTTGTATCCACAAACACTATATACAGTTTCATTCCTCAGACATCAAAATGTCAAAGACACACATCTGGAAATAGTAGGAGCTTGATCAATATTTGTATCAAGTTTGTAAAAGTTCTGATTTAAATCCTTTCCAATATTGAACTGTACATGCTGAGAGTCTACCAAGGTTGTCAAAGATGGCTGAAATCTACCTGGCTCTACTTGCATCATATGTCCCAGTTGAATGGCTATTTTCAATAGATGGGAGTGTTTAAGCCTGAATGTTGTTCACTGACTGACAGTAACTGAAATGTTTTTGAAATGCAATAAGGACTTATAGATCTGCATCAGAAATGTGTTTTCGACATGGTTCTGTTTGTTAATATATTGAAAATAATTAAAAATAATTAAAAAGTAATTAATTATTTTCCTTAAAATAATTGTAATTAATTATTTACTTATTGAAAAAGCAAGTAATTATAATTGTAATTTAATTGAAGCTTTTCTGATTTAATTGTAATTAATTAATTACTTTTAAAAGTAATTGAACCCAGGTCTGATTGGTACCTGGTCAAATGGGTTTTCAGATCAATAATTGTTTAGGTTAGTTGGTGTTCAAGTCAATTGGTGCTTGGTCCGATGGCTGTTTAGATCAGTTGATGCTATAATAAATCGTTGTTGAGATCAATTTGGTTGTCAGTTTGTGCTCGGAACCATTTGTCTTGAGGTTGTTTGTTGTTCGGGTCAAACTCTATTTATCAGAAATAAGTGTTCTCAGAAATTATTGAAGGAAAAGGCTGTGTATTTTCTATTCTTGTTTTTCATCATCTGCGTGTTTTGTTTTATTTTTTAAAATATAGTTAATTTACAATTACAAAATAATTATTATAATTGTTTTTTAAATATAGTTAATATACAATTACAAAATAATTATTATTATTGTTTTTAAAATATAGTTAATATACAATTACAAAATAATTAATATTATTGTTTTTAAAATATAGTTAATATACAATTACAAAATAATAATTATTATTGTTTCCAACCAAATTTGCTATCACGCTCGCGCATATTGGCATCAGGTTACAATTGTAAGGAATGACTCGCTTGCTTAGCAACGCTTCTGTCGTTATAGTTACCTACTTCTATAAATACTCTCTGTGTCAGAATTTCTCATTAGTACGCTGCGCTTCTTGGAATATGTTTAATGTTAACAAGTAACCACAGTTTATATTTTCCTTGAGCAAATTGAGCAGTTTTATTCGCCGGAA
Organism: Corbicula japonica; assembly: GCA_038501625.1. Taxonomy (NCBI): domain Eukaryota; kingdom Metazoa; phylum Mollusca; class Bivalvia; order Venerida; family Cyrenidae; genus Corbicula; species Corbicula japonica. Next base: position 122,988 of record JAZAYU010000342.1, on the reverse strand, counting down.
ACATTTTTGTTGATAGTGATAAGTGTTTTGGAGGAGTCAGGAAACGAAATTTATGTACGAGTTGGTTGGTAATAATAAAAATATAGTCATCGCTTAGAACATTAACCTTAAAGTTTAATTTGCCGAAAGCCTATCTAGTGTAATATTGATAAGTGTTTTAGAGAATTCAGGAAACGAACGTATTGTATTAAGAGTGGTATAATAAACATAATAATCATCGCTCAAGTACATTAACGTTGGAGAACAATTGTCAGTTGATCGCCAGACTTCAGAACGTCAACATGGCTTTACGGCAATATATGACCGTGTTCTGTCTATTGCTGTTAGTGACTTTGGGCAATTCATACAGTATGAAGTACGTTGTGGATAGACTTAATTCCTTAGAAACGAAATTAGAAAGTGAGAGCAAATTGAGACGGTCAGAAACAGAAGAATTGTTTAGAATGTTTTCTGAACTTGCCAGTGATAAAATCCCCTCAAGAGTTGGGCAATTAACACCTGACGAGAAGACAACACCTAGCGAACAGCTAACTACTAAACCACCTTCGGCGGACAAGCACAAAACAACCGAGTTGGCGATAGAACTTCAGGACCTGGAATCTTACATCAAAGGAGTTGCCGCTGAAAAACAACAAAACGTCAAACTTCGCGCAGAGTTAAAGAATATCAGCAAACAACTGGAAGCGGATTACACCTTGTTTGAATCTAAAATAAACGAGGAAATAAGGAATTTTACAAACGATATATCAGATAAGCTCACGTTACTGGTAAGTGAGGAACGTTTTAACAATCTCAGTGACTTTGTGACCACAACACAGTCGGAGTTGAGAAACGAAGCAATGCAGTCTATGATTTCATTAAAGTCTGATGTTGAAACATCTATACAGAAACTTTCCAATGACTTTCGTACAGTGAACCAGACAGCAATGAAAAATGTTGAACGTTTCAACAACGTCAGTGACTCTTTGACAATAGTGACAGATGACCTAAATAAAGTTATGTACGTAAATCCTTGCAAAAGTGCTCCAAAATCAAACGGTATTTATTACATGCATTATGCGAAATCAGCGACGCCTTTGCGGGTCTATTGTGACCAACAAACAGACGGAGGAGGCTGGTTAGTAATTCAAAGACGCAAAGACGGATCCGTAGATTTCTATCGTAACTGGGCAGACTACAAGACTGGCTTCGGGGATATAGAGAACGAGTTCTGGATCGGCAACGACAACCTTCACACCCTAACATCATCAGGTCTAAACGAATTACGTATAGATATGATGGATTTCGAAGGGAATAAAGCGTACGCCAAGTACAGTAATTTTGAAATACGTTCAGAAAGCGATCTCTATAAACTGGAAGTCGGTGGCTACAGCGGTAACGCTAAAGATTCTCTCGGGTATCATAACGGGGATGCATTCAGTACCAAAGACCGTGATAACGACAAGTCGAGTCGCAGCTGCTCTGAACGCCATACAGGAGCTTGGTGGTACTATCACTGTGCTGAGGCTAATCTGAACGGCCGCTACTATCATGATGGTGAATCTCGCCTTGACGGTATTATCTGGTCTACCTGGAAAGGATACTACTACTCTCTGAAAACTGTTGAAATAAAGATACGCTAGAACACGATATTCTCATTTCAACAGTTTTACTATCGTGTTACAATATACCAGTGTTCCCTTCTAGCCATGATAGTAGCCATGAAGTAAAGAACTTTTCGCTAATTATAACATAATTGTTGCTTTCGATTTGTTGTTCATGTAAATGTTGTATTGAACTTGTATAAACCAAAATATATAGACTTGTCTTTGAATATTAGCATACAAATCACAAACGAATGTATTTCATATAATTGATTCAATTAAAAATGGTTTGAATTTCTGTGAATTTATAGATCAGCTATGTTCACATGGCCAGAACGATATCATTGCTTTGAGATAAAAAAAACTCATTGTACACAGTTTTTTATGAAGACTCATTTTCAAATAATACTGCAAATAATACTGCAAATTACAAAAATTGTTGTGATTTGTAATATATGTCTGAATCTACATTTATGTACGTGTCTTCAAAATGGTATACAATCACAAATGCAATTCAATGTATTTTATGTATTCGATTCATTTTAAACTTGTTCCAATTTCTGTAAAATTATAAATCAGCTGTGTTCACATGACCAGAATGTCTGCGCGGAGCCGAACGGTAAAAATCCTTTGAGATAAAAAAAAAAACTAATTGTACACAGTTTTTTATGAAGGCTCGTTTTAAATAATACTGCAAATAATACTGCAAATTACAAAAATTGTTGTGATTTGTAATATCTGCCTCAGTCTACATTTATGTACGTGTCTTCTAAATGGCATAAACGTCACAAATGCAATTCAATGTATTTTATGTAATCGATTCATTTTAAACTTGTTCCAATTTATGTAAAATTATAGATCAGCTGTGTTCACATGACCAGAATGTCTGCGCGAAGCCGAACAATAAAAATCCTTTGAGATAAAAACACTTATTCTACACAGTTTTTATGAAGACTACTAAAATATTACTGCAGATTACAAAAAGTTGTTGTGTTTTGTAATTTCTGTCAGAATTTTTATATATGTCTTTGAATATTAGCATAAAAGTCACACAGTTATGTATACTATGTAAAACTGCATAAAACAATAGATTTTATTTTTTGTCAAATTTTACGATCACCTGTATTCCCATGCATGCTGGGAATTGTTTAGCAATGTTGAACGACGAATTCATTTTCATTTCATTTTCATCTCAATTAATAAACCCTTTCTCATTCTACAAGCTAAGGAAGCTTTTTCAAAATGACTCGTGTAAAAATAAAACTGCAAACTAAAAAAAAAGTGTTGTGTTTTGCAATTATATACAGTTGAACCTGTCTTAGCATCCACCTGTATTCAGCAACCACCTGACCTAACAGCCTGGTTAAATATGTCATATACTGACATTTTTTTCTAAGTTTTACCTGTCTTAAACAGCCATCTGTAATAAGCAGCCAAAAATGGTCACTCCCTTTGGTGGCTGCTAAATACAGGTTTGACTGTATGTCTAGCGCTAAATATTTTGAGTAGTGATACATGTACACCGGAAATAGGTCGAACACTTAATAAATGGCAACTTCTCTGGTCGGACAAAATCAACATATTACTTTGAGTATCGTTATATGTTTTAGATTCCACCTAACGATCTTGAACATCACATTCGTTATTGTACAGAAATGAAAGTAAAGCGAAATGCGCGTGTTCCACAGCTTGATGAAAGTTTTGATGACGTCACAACATAATCAACTTTTTAAAAATAATTATACCAAAACTACGGTGTTCCAATGGGACCATTGTTGTTTCGACATGTAGATCTCTTGGTTTGTAAAGGACGATATTGCGAAAACATTGAGAAATTGTAAGGTAATGATGCGATGCCAAGATCACAAAATGCTATGTCGCGATAACACGATATGATGACTCGATAACACGATGCAAATGCCCAATAATAATAAAATCAAGAGTTAATAAAAATTGATGCATATGTCACGTGGTTTTTTCACTATCACGTGATCAATACTGAGCCCCATTACTGTACGGAGAAATCGCCGTTTCAAGTCCTTCCCATCTTTAACCCAACGTTCATCCCCGTTTCGGAGATTCTACGTTTTAAATAAATGCGTTCGATCTCGTTCATCGTTTCTCTTTCTCTATCTTTGTCTGCACTGATGTACTTATGCAAGGCAGTGATTGTAAATAAGTTTGTAAAAATCCATTCACCTCTTCATTCACGCACTCCGGCTGTTTGTCTTCAGGCATGGTTTTAAAACCCGGACTTACGGACTCGCTCCGCCCTCTCCCTTTAGCTAGATAATTATGTAGTTAAGAGTTAATAAGTACAGATTTTGACCTGATGCCTCTCAATGTTAAGGGCCCACTTCACTCCTCCCTGCACATTCATCGATAAAAAAGACAAGATTTTGATAAGTTTCCTTTTTATCGATAAACGTGAAAGGAGGAGTGTAGTGGACCCCATAGGGATCAGGTTTCAGCGAAAAATACCTCTTAAGTAGTGAAGTTGAAAAACTTGACTTTGTACTACTAACATTACTGACAGTGTGCGCAGCCGCTATTAAAACAACGGAAATCCGGTAATTTAAAATTGATTGGTTTGTGGGATATCGCGGATAGGTATTGACGAGTAATTGCGAATACATTGCATCCCAAACACCAGTCAATTTACCGGATTTCTGTTGGTTTAATGGCGGCTGCGCACTCTTTCAGTAATATTAGTACTGTCAAATTTTACAACTTCACTATTTAGAGGTACTTTTCGCTGAAGCCTGGTCGCTATGGTTGACCCTTAAAAGGTTTTGTGATTTTGAAACTTAAATTATTAATAAACAGATTGCATAGTCGTCTACAGTTTTCCTTCATAGAAAACAACAACCAATCAGTGACCAAGAGCCTTCAGTATCACATCCTTCATCGAGAACAACAACCAATCAGTGACCGAGAGCCATAATCACTTCCTTCATAGAAATCAACAACCAATCAGTGACCAAGAGCCTTTCATAATCACTTCCTTCATAGAAAACAACAACCAATCAGTGTAAACGAAACGAATCATGTGCTTAACGAGTACTTGACATGTCACAAGGATGTTAAAGAAAACTACATGTATGTGAAATACATACAGTAATTGATTTTAAGATATAGATATATAAATGTTTCTAGTTGTAAACACTTTTCAAAGAAACCTTGTTTAAGATCTTGATCAAGTTTTTTTGTTCATAACTTTCAGCTCTGCGCAGTAATTTTCCATTATGCTTCGCAGAAAAATAATCGATGCATCTATTGATTAGAATAAAATGTTTATTTATTAGATTACATTTACTTGTTGCAAAAAAAACAGTATCGAATGCAAGATTTTTATGAAGGGGTTTCGTATTGGGGCAATCTTGTGGTAGTTACATGATAAGTTTAATCAATCTGGCCATTAAGCCGCTGAAAACTGAAAATCGCTGCCCCACATGTGTCCGAGCAGTCCCACTGCACCCCTCTGGATCCGCCTCTGAATAATCAGATTAAGAACTGGAATTATTTGCCGATACCAATTTGATCAAGCACGTCTTTAAATGTATTTTAAAAAACGTTGAAAATACTGTTAAATCATTTTTTATCGCGCGTGTTTGATTTTCGCGTATTTTGCGCTACAACAAAAGCGCGAAATTCAACACCAGCGAAATTAAACTATTTAACAGTGTATCTTTATAGTAAAATAGAATTGCGCGAATTAATGCCCCAGCGAAATTGTTATTAACGCGTGTTGCGCGAAAATTCGTCCCCGCAAAATTAATTGATAGTACAGTATCTGAGATTCATACTTTATCTCTCTCTCATCCTGATGAATGTGGAATCGTCGCTATTACTGTTACTGTGACTGTAACTGTTAGTTTAAACCACGGATAAATTTACAAACAAAGGACCCAGCCCGCTATATACTCCTAACCGCCCTACACGCCCGGTAAATGTTCGCTCCACAACTAAAACGAGAACAGCAAAACGGGTAGGAGATAGTTTCGCACTTTGGCCCCGTCGATTTTCTAAGTGTTTCGGGTAGCCGTGAATAAAATGCATTAAAATCATTGTTTGAATTAAAGATTTCAGATTCTTTTTTAAGATTGTATAGTATATGTAATATGAAATCTTATCACAGTTGCTAATATGCATTGATGCTAGCTTTGTATGTTCTGAGTTGCGGGATGAAAACGCAGTCTGCCGTGCTGAATTTGAGAATAATTTGGGGGTGAGGTATTTCAATGTCAAATGCTGAAAAATCGAGACACTTTCCAGCTGCTTGGGAGATGAGGGACACATAAAATATTAGCATGAAAATGTTTCTATTTGAAAGTCGTTGCAGGAAATATTTTGTAGGTTTTCAAACGTGTAGAATTTCGGCCAAATTTGCATTGGAAACTCAGGACTTTGGGTGACTTTAAATGCCTGTATAGATCAAATGATTGGTTCTGTGAAACAGTTAGTTTAAGTTTGTGAAAAGCTAGACCCCTGCAACACAGAAAGTACAACAACAAAATTTAGGCTGTGCAAAGTTTTTTATTCTTAGTCAATGTAAAATAGCACGGGGTCCGTGACTCTGGGCGAAGCCTCGGAAACTGTCCACTGCGCCCAAAATGAGCGAACTTTGTTATACCTTTTTCTAAACTTAATACCCTAGGTTAGTTTAAACCACGAATATATTTGCAAACAACGGACCCAGACTGTACACTCAGAGACCTGAACATGCTCTATGATCTAAACAAAAAGACAACAACATGCGTCTAGTCACGATGTTTCGTAGAACACTTAATATGTTAATGAGCTGTCCTCAACAGATTCCGGCTTCGTTTACCACTAAATAACAAAACACTCTGACTTTGAAAGCACACTTGACCATTTTTCTTTAATGACCTCTTTTTTTTCAAGGTAGCTTTATGTTCGGATGTAATTAGCTGATAAAATGGTGTTTCTTGATTGACGAAACAGAGATATCGTCTATTTTCGGAAAGTTTCTCTATTGTTTGAAGTATTCCAGGAAGCTTTCGACGCCTATGAACATACAGCTAATTGTATCTCATACGGGGATTTCTCGAAACAATAGAAGGTCACAGAACACGAGGGGCGGATACATGTTACCGAACCCATTTTTTTACCGCAATATAAAAATTTTCATGAAGACTTTGTGAAAGTTGGAAACTATCATGTTACTTCCCTAAGACTGTCCTCAAACGATCCTTTCTCTGGAAATATTGTAGTCAGCCCTGCAATACAGACCTATTTTTTGAAAAGAGCAATCTCGAAAAACTGAAAAGTATACTGTGGTATCATTATTTTTCGCGGTAATTTAATTTACGTGTATATTGCGCGAGTGTAAGTGCGCAAAATTAAACCCCGGCAAAATCAAAATACTAAATATCACGTTTTATGAGAGCAATAAGGCACTGTGGAAATTAATAACCGCTCAAAATTGTCACTTTTGTCATTCCGCGAAATTTGATCCCCGCGAAATAAAATGCTTCCACAGTTCCTGTTTACTAAAAGGCAGATTTGCTCTTGTATCGGGAAAGGAAAATGCACAGACACTTGACCAGCCGCTCCACCCCTTGCCAGCCCTTACTAGTACACCCTCTTTTTCTTGTAAAACAGGTGCCAAGTCACTGATATCATTCCATTTCATCAAAATATGCAACAATACAACCTATATAATTAAAAAATAAAATATGGAACTATTTTAGAACTACGGTTTTGACGGTGGTTTTTGCATATTTTGTTAGAATGGAATAATATCAATGACGATATCATTTTTACAAGAAATTCAAGAAAACAAGGGCGTATTAGTACGGTTAGGCAGGGGTCGCTAGTCAAGCGCCACTGGGAAAATGTTATTTCTGTATGTTGCGTTGTGTGGCGTTTCTTTTATCAATTTATAACATATGTTCACCTTTCAGCGTTTGTTTTATTTACCTCCTAATATCGTCTGCTCAAATTTTCGTGTAGACATTGAATCTCGTTATAAAAGTTTGAATGGAAAAAACAGACATTGTTATTAATTTCAAAACTTAGTAATTGTTTGTTTTACCGTCGTGTCTAAGAAACTGTAAGTACTTTTCATTTTGTTTTAACCAGATAAATGGAATACATTTCTTAATTTATAATTCCTTCTACGATATCAAGATTTGTAACTTTTAGAAAATAATGAACTGCGAAAATGTATTTAAAATGTTATAAACATTATATGGAGAATTCACACGTACCTATTTACTGAAACATTTAGATTAGAAACACAGGTTTTCACTTATTATCGCAAAAATTGTTTCTTGTGCAAAATATTTTGATGATGTTCTGGAAATTACATAAACTTGGCACTGAATCAAATCAACAGTTTCCCACATTTCTAACGAACCTGTTTACATGTAACATCGTTACTGTGTTATCATTATATTTCGCGGTGGTTTTATTTTCGCGTATTTCGCGCGTTATTTAATGCGCGAAATCAAACCCTTTCGTAATCAAACACTTGAATATTTAGTCTTATAAGAATAATACAAGTGCGCGAATTTAAGCTCTCGCGAAAACGTCACTTATGTCATTTTCGCGGAATTTTAACCCTGCAAAATTAAATGATATAACACTATTCTATTTATTTCTTGGCATTGTTTGAAGGTTATACCTTATATGTGTCTTGTTTCAGTTTGTTAAGGGCTTACCACAAGCCTTCGTTCATCAATAAAAAGAAAATTATCAAATCTCAATAATGGAAAAATCCCGTTCAATGAAACTTTGCACAAATAAATGTTACTAATGTATCTTTATTTTGCCTACTGTAAGACAGGTTAAAAAAGTAAATAAAAATGTTAGACCTAAAAATTCCTTAAAATTCTCTTTACATAAATTGACAAAAACTAAGCGATACAAAATATAATTTGAAATTCCCACGTGAGCGCAATGATACTGACAACAAAATGTTTTGTACTTCGTAAAACAATTTCAACTAAAAGAGAAATCAGTGATTGTCTTTCGTTTACGCGACAGGGAAATTGAAGGTCAAACACACTTTTACTAATATCCCTTTAAGTTTACATATGTAAGTAACGAGGAGACAATAAATTGTTGTCAGTATCATATTACTCATGTGGGCATTAAAAATGATGTTTCATGTTGTTTAGATTTTGTGAATTTATGCAAATAAAAGTTTAGGGAATTTTTAGACCTCGCTATTTTTCTTTACTGTTCTAACGTGTTTTACCATCTGCAAAATAAAGAAACATTAATAACATATATTTGTGTAATGTTTCATTTAACGGCATTTTGCCGTTATTGAGATTTTGATAATTTTCGTTTAATCGATGAACGAAGTTGGGAGGAGTGTGGCAAGCCCTTAAATCTGAAATAAATAATGGATGTGATTACTCAAGTAAGTTGTGGTTCTTAGAAGCATATTCAAATATGAAAGATCGTTTGTTTTAATGGTTAATAACGAGAAGTTTACACACGGGCTATACTTTTTATACATATTGCAGGGTCTGAAATAGGAGATCATGTCATCTTGTTCTATCAAGAGTTTAATCGAGTTCATTTGTTCTACATGTCAAAAAAGATATGCACATTGATCACATTTAATTGTACAAAGTTTTATTGAACTGCATTTTTACCGTTAGAGAGATTTGGATATTTTTCTTTTTGATTTTAAGTGAGGTTACAATAGATCATCTGATGTATTAGTTCTCGAATTCGTTTAGAACCTTTTATATTAATATTTTACAAATGAAAACTGTCCTAATTTCGAACACAAATATATAGAATGTTATGCAGGTTTTAGTGGACAAAGTCGTTTATGTTGAAGTTTTCGTGATCAGTGATCAGTGTTAGACCACATAAACAAACATATTAGTTTCTACTTTAAAAGTGAAAGGTTCCAAAAATTCAAATTAATGTTAGCACTGAGAATTTATGATTCAGGCATGGTTAGCATTTTCGCCAGATATGATAAGCAAGATCTTAACATAAAAAACAACTTATTACTACAGGAACTTGCTTGCGCAAGATATCGTACAAAAAAAATTAATGATAACGTTTTGGCAAGAAGTTTATCCTGACTGCATCTAAAGCAGCACAATTTTCTCAGCGTTTAAACAAACCAGTTCGCTTAATGCTATCAATCAAATGTTATAATGTTATTTTCTTGGAAATGTTGAATAACACCATTAAACAGACGTTGTTTATTAAAAACAACAACAACAACAACAACAAAGATGTATGGCTCCAATTGAAAATGTAACTTCAGCACGCATTTAATTGCAATTGCACTGCCTTTTTAAAGGTGCCTGTTCAAGTATAAGAACGAAAATAAACAGGTTTTTTTTATAGATATCAAAATTTATAAATGAATATAATTATTTTGAGCAGAAGCCGGTGTCCTAATATGTACTGATCTTTCATAAATTTCGTAGACATTTTCTCCTGTTTAGTCATTAAAGTAATTATCATGTATTAATAAAATTATATTAACACCGTTTGAGACATGGAGGTGTAAGACCTGTAAATAGATTTCCCTATATAAGCTATAGTAAACATGACATGCTTCAACATGCTGGCAATCATAGATGGTACCATTTCCCAAGGGGTTAACTTACATGCTTTTAAAGCTAAGTGTTTGTATTATCCATTTCCAGCAAGAAAAGTAGGGGTAATGTATCAATTAACAGAGATTTGCCATCTTGAATCCGGTGGTCTGTTTTTTTCACTACAGTGTGAACTTCAAAACTGTTTTACATATGCTGTCTTAAAACCGGGGCCTTTTTTCATAGATTGCATTTCTAAACATAAATTTGGTATCAGTGTGTCAGTAAAAGCATGCCATTTACTAAACATGTCCCTTTCAGCCCATACTTGTCAATTAATGCCCCCAAAATGCAAAAAAAATGGGACTATTTAGTGTCAGCTATTGCTTGACTAGCCCGAGTAGGAACATCCAGTGGACTATTTACAAGTAATTAACCTATAAGAAAACTTGTGTTTTTCAATATCTTATATTTTCTGTTTTTATTCAATAATATGATGTTTGCAATATATCTACCAAGTTTCAGCATTCAGTTAGCAAAAATGAACTCAATATGAGGAATTTTCCAACACCACCTATTCTGGTACGCGTTTGCGGCCAAGCGCCTAAACCTAAGAATTCATTTCTTTTTAATAAAAATTGAAAACCATCAAATTTCTCAAAAACATGGTTATGAATAATAGTAAAACATCTCAACTAATAAAAGCAACTCACTTTTTGAGCTGACACATGCAAAATGGGCCACACAGGGTATCAATTGTGGCATTTTTAAGGCAAAAACAGTTAAAAATGACCCCAAACCTAATTAAAACCTAAGTTTGCCTCCTGCAACACAGTTATACTGATTTTTGACTTTCAAATTTGCTTAGAATTGGTCAGCACACAATTTTAGTGGAAAATAACATTGCAGACAATATAAATATTCAAATTCTGCCCTCCACTTGTACTTCTTATAGGTGTAAGACCTGTAAATAGATTTCCCTATATAAGCTATAGTAAACATGACATGCTTCAACATGCTGGCAATCATAGCTGGTACCATTTCCCAAGGGGTTAACTTACATGCTTTTAAAGCTAAGTGTTTGTATTATCCATTTCCAGCAAGAAAAGTAGGGGTCATGTATCAATTAACAGAGATTTGCCATCTTGAATCCGGTGGTCTGTTTTTTTCACTACGGTGTGAACTTCAAAACTGTTTTACATATGCCGTCTTAAAACCGGGGCCTTTTTTCATAGATTGCATTTCTAAACATAAATTTGGTATCAGTGTGTCAGTAAAAGCATGCCATTTACTAAACATGTCCCTTTCAGCCCATACTTGTCAATTAATGCCCCCAAAATGCAAAAAAATGGGACTATTTAGTGTCAGCCATTGCTTGACTAGCCCGAGTAGGAACATCCGGTGGACTATTTACAAGTAATTAACCTGGAAGTATTTTTCCCTGAACTGTGAATAGGCTGCTTTGAAGTGAGCTGCAAAGTCTGACACTCCTCACGTATGGGGCGCGTCACGGGAAAAGGTACCTTCGGACAGTTGACGTCAATCCTTGAAATGACGTAATAAAGTTGAGCAAACGACATTTATTATTAAACATTTCTCGGTTAAAATACCATTTTATTAACCAAATATGTTACAAAATTACACTTTTAGTTAGGAGAAAATAATATATTATTGTAAGTTCTTTCTAAATATAGTAATAACTAAAATATCACAAACTATGACCGAAAGTACCTTTTCCCGTGGCGAACCCCATATATGTTTTAATCTAAAGTAAACTGGTGTTACTGTCAATTAGTCATAAAAAGTGAAAATAATTAATAACAGCCACAAACACAATTACAGGCCTCTTTACAAAACCGTCAGGAAGGCAAATAACATTACAAGGCAGAAAACCAACAACAAAGATATCTGACAAACGACAAAACTGACTACAGATGAGCAAAACAAACAATTCAAGTTAAACCTGGTATGGTTGCGCCTTGCAACAGTCAGTGGCGAAACCGAAATGTATAGGCCACTGGTGGCTGCAGAGGTTTAAACCGTTTTAATGTGCGCAACCTTCTACCTATCCTATCAAAACACAACAACAAATAAAAAAATGACTCTAATGAATACCTTCAACAATAAATGAAAGCGAAGTTTATCAATAAGGCGGATAAAATATAATTAATTATAATTTAATAAATGCTGAAAATACAAGGAACATCTACGGTATCTATTTTAGTGTACGACGTACGCGCATTTTATTTACCTACGAGTACATGTATCTAAAAATAATTTCGTCATTATGTGGTTTTTTTTCAGCTTTATTTTTCTCATCTAGGTCATCTTGTTTAAGAATGTTATCACGGATCATGAAAGAAATTAGCTTGATATAAAGAGATCACTTGGCTAATTTTCCTTACATTTGTATCAGAAGTACTTAGTGTACACGTGTTGTTTTATGGAAAGACACTGTCACATCACATCAAGGCAAGAGGAATGTCCAGTTTTGTAATCAATACAAAACTAGGAGCAGGTAAATAAGATATTTTCACCATTTGCCATTCAAACAATGGTTAACATAAATTTATAAATAAAAATATTACTTAGATCAAAGCCTAGTGTACATCAAACAGCAACCACATCTACAATCTACCTTCCTTAACTTCATCCTGAGATTTCCTTTTCAGTAACTGCCAAGCATGTAACATAGCAGCAACATTTCAAATGTTTTGGTTTTTCATGGTTGAAATGTAACCTATTATCCCCAGCACTGCAAGTGGGCTCTCTGTCTAATTTATGAAGGCAGTTAACCAAATTAATTATGCTTGCTGAAAGTGTTTTTTTTTTAATTGATGTGTAAAAGTTTCTCATCGGTCCATACTTAAAATACACTTCAATATTAAATTTATTAACTTGATTTAAAATATTTCATGTTTTCCAGCTATGATTGACAGCCTGGGTGGACCGGACCAAGTCAACAATCTTCTCGCTGTCCTGAATTTAAAGACAATCAACAGGAAAAACCTGAAGAAAATGGAGACTCGGGCCGGGGAAGCCATAGAGGCAGTGTCAAAAGAGTCGTTCAAAAAAGCTGCTAAGGAGGCATTTGAGTTAGAAATGAGGTAAAAAACAGTAATTGTAAAAGATAATTTTTTCATAAAATAGTGTGTTATGTTATATATTTTTTGAAAATGAAAATAATATTATTATTAATAGCGACCCATTATTCGAATTCAGATAAATTTCTTTATTTGCTGGATGGGTCTCATTGTCAAAGGAATGCAGGTCAAGGATTTGAATTGAGCAAGAGCTCATGTGTGTCTTTAGAAAAAGAAACCGGTTGTCAATCTGCTGTTTCAGAATCAAGCTTTAAAATTGATATTAGAAGTTATTATTTGTAAATACATGACTGAATATGTTTCAGTGAAATTGCCCAACAGGAGACCTTGAGAGCACAGGAGCAATTGGTTGGTGAGATTGATGGTCTTGGAGTGTGCCCACTTCCTGGAGAATCTCCATCACTACAGTAAATAAATATATTAATTTTATTGCCAAAAATATGCAACATGGTATATTTTTAAATTATAACATTAAAATTAGCTAGACCTGTTCAATTATCAGCCATTTCTCTTTTATAAGGTCTCTTGGTTGATACACTATTTAATTGTTCTAGCATGCAGGGTATATACATTTGTTTTAGTATCTAATTTGGACTCATTCTCGTTCATATTCATCATGCATTTGTTAAGAGTCATGCTAGTTGTCAGTAGTTGAGTCGTCAAAATTTTCATAAACAATTTTATTATCTTTGAAATAGGAATCGGTCATGTAACGTCTGTAGACATAGAGAAAGTTCCAGATGCCGTATGCAGAGCCAGTTTTAAGCCTGTAGCTGTCACTGGTGAACCAACTATAATTACACTAGATTTGGAAACCACAGGACTTAGTAAGTTACGCAATAAATTTTAACCTTTAGTGTGTTGGCAGGGATTGTAACAGCCTTTGCAACAGCTCCATACCAGACCATATCTGATTTAGTCATTCCAAGCTTCTTGACTATGTCGATATTTTCTCCGAATTTGGAACAAATTTTTTGAATATGAAATAAGCAGATGACTTATTTAACTATTTAACTAGTTAAAGTACTGAGTAAATATAAAAAAGCATCACAAAGAAATATTTTATTTATGCAATCCATATATATATATGTGAAATAATTACATAAAAATGTAACTGTTTTGATGACAAGTGTGGTTAAAAATCTCAATAAAAAGTATAATCCTTTCATGTTGCAACTTATATTTCTGTTTACTTCAGTTGAGAACAGAGTGATGCCACAGATCTCCCAAATTGCAGTGACAGAAATATCATCTGCATTCTGTAAAGTCATTCAACTGCTACATAAAACCAAGCATACCCATCTCTCCCAAGGCCACCACAGTTACTGGAATATCGTATAGTAATGATCAGATGTGGGTCATAGGTCAGTTGGTACCTGCAGTTGAGATCAAGGAAGCAGTTTGTCAGTTGTTATCATGGCTACAGCAATTTGAAAATATTGTTATATGTGCGCATAATGGACGGCGATTCGACTTCCCAATTTTGTTGTCATTACTGAAGAAGCTGGACAAAATATTCCCAGTTCTCTGACCAAGTCTGTGGTCTTGTTGATACCATGAGCATTTTCAGAAAACTGTTTCCACAATCATCACTGAAACAGATTGATCTTGCTAAAATGTTGCTGCAAAGAACATACGATGCTCATAATGCTATTGCTGATTTCATTACTTTAGGACAACTTATATCACATGTGAACTTGAATGAGTAAGAGCACACATTTTCTACATCAGCTGTGTTAGAAAACCTTGCATACAACGATGAAAAGGCAGCAAATCTTCCATCACTGGATGTGTTTGTATACTCCGATGAATGTAAAAGACCCACAGCAGAAAAAGTTGCCGGCTCGGGACTAAACTTGCACCATCTCCGCCTGATATACCAACGAAGCGGCCAAGATGGCATACATGATATATTTACATCAAAAACCAGTAATGGGTTACCTAGAGTAACAAATTAAAAACGTGCTTGAGGAATTTATTCCCATGTTAGCAGAATTTTTTTCAAAGTAATAGAATATGTGGACATATACTTTATTACACAGTACTTTGAACTCACAGGAAATCTGCAGTCTTCTGCTCTATGTTATGTTTAACAGTACTTGTATAATTTCAGACATCATTGCAGTGTTATAATATATTAATCTTATAAGGTTAACATCTTTCAGATGTAGTGATGTTTAGAATAATGATATAATTTTATTTTATACTTTGTCATTTTGCTCTCAGTGGTAAAATCTCAATACAGTGGGTAGTCATTTTCAAATCTTAATTTCTGAAGTTAACTACGGTAAAAATATTTCAAATTGTTATATTTTACTCAGTTATGATTGTAGATTATATTTATGTATTGTTTAGGGATGTACCTACTTAAATTAAAAAAAAAGGGTAATGTGACTTCGGCAAGTTTGGTTTTTCGAGATTTTAAAGGAATTCCCATATACTGTCTTTTACTTTTTTCACCAATATGATAGATATTTTTTAATTATCACTCATGATATGAACTTTTTTAATGAGAACAATTATATCTGCAGTGAATTAATGCTTATTTGCATAGAAAACTGTCCAAAAAATTAAAGAAATAAACTTTTTTGAAATCTTGTACAATTGTATTTTTTCCGATTCACAAAAAGTTGAGTCTGGGAATAAAAAAATGTGAAAATGCAAAAAGTACACGGTAAAAATTTGTCTAAATGTGTATTTTAATTAGACAATGCAAATACATCACAAATATTGCAAGTTTTAGTAAGTATGAAATTTTTCCCATTAGGGGAAGACTTCCTTAAGAGGACAGATGAGTACGCGGCTGAATCCACAACATGAAGACTTTTTAATTAGCCAAATTAGCACTATACGTACTTGACTAATGTAAATGCTCAAAATTATTAAATGTTCTTTGTCGTTTCTTTAATAAATAGCCCTCGAGAACCCCTCTGCGCATTGCATTTAAAATCGTCACCGGATTGTACTATTATTTTCAAACTTTTCCGGGAGGATGAGCCTGGCACAATTATGAATCTACATGAATAAAGGGCTAGCTACACCACTGGTGTTGTGCTTAGTACAGAGCGAAATGTTTCTTACAAGGCAGAACTTGTGCAAACACATCGCGGCAGTTAATTTTCATAAAATTTGCTTTATTGAGGTTTTCATTGAGTTATTTCTACATGGACTTTAAATTCCATAAGTCGATTTCATTGATTGACAGAATATAAGTGAAATTTGCAAAACACCTAGCAGACACAGCCTCACCACACAGCCAAAAATAAGAGAGGATAAGAGATGATGGATTAACAATCAGTTTTAAAATACGCCAGAAACAATGAACGAAAGTGAAAACTCGATGGGTTACAGCCTTAGGTGGTTGAAACCAGGTTCTAGGGGGCACCAACTTCACAATTGCCCCAACAGGTTCTCATATCAACAAACAAGTACAAGTAGTCTTGGTGAAACAACTCAAACTAACCCATCAGATCAACAATGTTGCATGTAAAAGCACACAAACATATAAAACATAAAAAGCTAATAGCATTGCAATGCTAAATAGTCGGGTAAGGTAAAAAGAGATATGTAGAAAAAATTGCGAAATATGTACTCATTGTGTTTTGTGCACATTACGTAAAACAAACTCTTCCCATATGTGTAACTACAATTGCTTTCGGTAAAAATTGCAAAGTGAACAAATTAAGAATAAAAGAATATTATAAACATGCACCTTAAAAAAATATTGTAAGAAAATGAATATGCTTTGGACTGTGTGGGAAGGCTGTGTTTTTCTGAGTCGGCCTACTCTTGATATGCACGTTTAAGGTTTTATTTACTTTCGTGGTACCGATACCCCTGTTTTAAATAGTTTTCTGTTTTAAAAAATTACGTTTGTTAGATTTGTAAACATTTTTGCAAGCTCTCTTGTTTTGCAGAATTCGCTATCACTTCTTATATATAATAACCCAAATTATATTATCGCAGGAATTTTTTTTGTTCAGAATTTCCTAAAGGTTTTCTGTAACTAATGAGAAAATTATTTGGCAACTGCACTAAAAACAACTTACTTTCCCACATTTCTGACAAACATGATTTCATGCAGCTGCGTGTTTTTACGTGCACGTCTGCATTATACATATTTCTTGGCAATGATTATTGGTTGAAAAAGGTTTAGTCTTATACATATGTAATTTAAAAGTCTTTTGAGGCAGTTGTGCAAACTGAAAGAACTGGATTTCTTTGAAGCATTATTAAATACAGAAGATTGTTTAGTTGAGTCTAATAATGAGCATTAACATTGAAAATATAACACGCATTGCACACATACGCTAGTTTATGCACACCATCGTTTGGGATGGTCAAACTTATACTGTTTATTGGTGTAAATATTGAATTGCGCTCAACCCAGGGCTAGGCGGCGTGGGCAGTAATATGCATTTCCATTACTGTTCATGAACAGGCTCAATCAAACCGAGACTGCAATATTTTCATATTTGTCGTGTTCGGTGGCTTTCAAAGTTCCCTTCTTATCTATTAAAATATCGTTATTAATAACTCATTACTCATTACTCGTGAAGGCATTTAAATTGATGTTTCAGTATTGCTTCGTTTTTGTGTTTGATTGCAATATTTTAATATTTGTCTTGTTCGATGGTTTTCAAAGTTCCCTTTTATGGGACCCAAACACGCATGATTGCTGGAACTGTCGTTACCGTTAATCTATATACCAGGGCTAAAATATTATTAACTGTTGATTGTAGACATGTATCGAAATTCATGCTTCAGATTGTGCCATTTGAAATCGCTTTCTGTTTCAACCAATCAATTTCTTGTGATCTGAGCCAATGCTTAAATCTTCGATTTATGATCTCATCAAACTGGTTTTACGCTCAATCTGTCTATAGAACCAATCACAGTGCCTTTACAGTAATAATATGTTCGATCTCCCACCCCACTGGAAAGATCACTATTCTATCTCCGAGCGAATTTAAAGTGCTATGGGAGTCGTCATTGTACTGTCGTCGGTAAAGAAGAACATTCGCTATTTTTCTTTGCAGTTCTAACTTTTCTTATCGTATTTAAAATTAAAATAAAGATATAGAAGGGATTAATAACATTAATGTGTGCAAATATTTGCTTAACTGCATTTTGTCGTTAGACAAATTCTCTAGTTCAAAAGCATGTATTTGCTGATATGCCTAATAAACTTGAACTTGAACTTGACAATTTCTATTTATATTGCTAACAGTGTAATCGAGACTGCAATAGCAAGTTGAGTAGTTTGCAGTTTGCTTTGCCTACAACTGTATGAAAGAGATGTCGATAACTATATTCATCTGTTGTTCGCAAATTGTTGAAAGGAAAACACCTAAAACACAGAAAAAGGATAATATTTTGCGATTGTAATTTTTGCTTGATTTTTTTTTCTGCTGGATATATTTCTGCGATTTCATCCAAAGACCACAGAAACGCAGAAATATTGCACCCGCAGAAATATCCCACTATACAGTAACTGACTATTTGTTTAAAGACAAAACTGACGAGTGTAAACGATGCACACACACCCGGACACAGACATATACTGTTAAGAACATTTGACCTTTAATCTAAGTGTGACCTTGATCTTAGATGTGAGGATATGGTTCTTAGATGCAACACTTCGGCTTATTAAATTAAACACTTTTGAGAAGTCTGGCTGTGCAGAAATAAAATTCCAGAAATTTTAAGAGATTTATGACTTACGGAATGACAGTATATAGGAACGGACAAGGCAATTTCTATACGTAACGAACATTACAGGAATATGAATGTATAAACGTTTATTTAAAAGCAAGTATTTCTTTACTGATAAGAATTGCAAAATATTTTTGTTAAACAAAACTACAATAATAGAATAAAACATGTGTGTTAAGATGCACATTGGAAATTCACGGATACAGCCTGGAGAGACAAAAACACATAAATTAAGCAAAGTAATGAACGAGAAAGCGAAACACCTTGCAGAAAGAGCAGTAATCATGATTTATAGAAGATTGTTATAATGGAGAATAAAATTTACTCTTAAGCATTTTGCATCAGAAGTTTGGTTCGGTATACAAACATGTAGTTATGGAACTATAACATATTTGTGTTCAGGGGATATTTCATAGAAAATATCACTAGCTTGAAAAAACGACTAAAGTACATATAGAGCTAACATTTTCGTTATGATGTTGAAGGCTTTTGTACTGCGTTATTGTAAGCTCTTTAATCGATGACCTGCTGTGCTTGTCAGAGAAAGTGGCTGTTCAGTTAGTGAAGGATGTAATGGAACTAAAGCAGTGGAAAACCGAGCAAGTCAAAAGGATTGAGGAGCAAGGCAACATGATTGAGGAATTAATAAAAACAACTTATGGATAAACCAGTAAAGGACAAAAGGTGTAAACAACACTTACTTAACCTCGGTAACAACAAGGCCATTACCTTCGACATAGTTCCTAATACGGTGGCGTTTCAAGGAAGGCAATCAAAAACAAAATCCTCTACGATTCATAAAAGCAACATCAACAATTAAAACCAATAACATTCTTTCTAATACGGGAACATTTGAGGAGAATATCGCTATAAACAACAACAACAATCCCGACAAAGTCAACTGAATTGATTCTAATTACTGTAGATTTTGAGGGAAATTTATCTCTAGCAATTCCTATGTAAACTACAATAACATCATCGACAAGGTCAACTATAGAGGCTAATTACTTGTAAATAGTCCAGCAGATGTTCCTACTCGGGCTAGTCAGACAATGGCGGACACTAAATAGTCCCAATTTTTTTGCCTTTTGGGGGCATTAAATGGCTAGTATGGCCTGAAAGGAACATGTTAAGTAAATGAGATGCTTTTACTGACACACTGATAGCAAATTTATGTTTGGAAATGCAGTGTATGAAAAAAGGCCCTGGTTTTAGGACGGCATATGTAAAACAGTTTTGAAGTTCACACAGAAGTGAAAAAAACAGACCACCAGTTTCAAGGTGTCAAATCTCTGTTAATTGATACATGACCCCTACTTTTCTTGCTGGAAATGGACAGTAGAAACAATTAGCTTTAAAAGCATGTAAGTTAGCCCTTATTAAAATGGTACCAGCTATGATTGCCAGCCTTTTGAAACATGTCATGTTTACTATAGTTTATATAGGGAAGTCTATTTACAGGTCTTACACCTAGATCAATATGCATTACGAATCACAACAGCTTCCTAGATAAAATCTCGTACATGAAATCATAATTCGTCGGTGTTTAAAAGAAAGTATAATCCAGGCTAAGTTATTTATTAAGAACCACAACCGCCACATGGAAAATATTAAAATCATTATTTCTAAACACGGTTGGGTGAGTAAAGGAAGGTTATTCAGATTACTATCCATTACCAATCACAATACAACATGGACAAAATTCGCTACATTGTTTCTAAATCGGGCGGCGTTTGTGCGGATGTTATCAAAAAGTGAAATATGCATAACAGGAATCACCACACTCTAGATAAAAACACAGCCTCCCCACGAAAAGAAAAGGATAAGAGGAAAAGAGAGCATGTTTTATTTTATAAGTATGTCAAGTTCAAACAATACGCCACAAACAATTAACGATAAAGAGAATTCTTGGGGTTAACGCCTTGAAACCGTCAGGGGCGAAACAATTTGCCACTGGGGGTTTAAACCAGGTTCTAGATGCACCAACCCCACACTTGCCCCAACAGGTTCTTTTCTTAATCTACATCAATGATCTTCCACAATTTGTACTTGTTTTGTGATACGAGAACCTGTTGGGGCAAGTGTGAGGTTGGTGCACCCTAGAACCTGGTTTAAACCCCCAGTGGCAATTTGTTTTGCCATTGACCGTTTCAAGGCGGTAACCCCTCTGGTTCTCACTTTCGTTATTTGTTTGTGGCGTCCATTTTGAAACTGATAATTGTAATACCATGCTCTCTTTTCCTCTCTACTTTTTGGCTGTGTGTGGAGGCTGTGTCTGCTGGATGTGGCCACTTGCCCCAACAGGTTCTCGTATCACAAAACAAGTACAAATTGTCTTGGTGAAATAACTCTAACCCACCCATCAGCTCAACAATGTTGCATGCAAAAGCATACAAACATATAAACATAAGAATTTAATAGCATTGCAAAGCCAAAGGGCGGGTACTCAATGATCTTACAGAGACCAGAGCACCTGGAGCAAAATCAGCAAGAACACGATGACAGGGATAAAAGAAACAAATCGAGGTTCTAGGTTCTTTTTAGAAAAGATTTCCCCAAGAACTTTCATAAACTCTTAAACCCCTGCCACCGTCGTGCAACCAAAGAGGTAAGCATAATGATCAACTGTAGATGGGTTAATCACCAGGCCTGCAGAGCGCTGTAAAATATCATGTTGGTAACCTTTCTTTTTAAATTTACAGATGGTTTTTACGAATAACCGGGAGAAATTAACATCGCCTTTTATCTTCTTAAGTTTATAAATTAAATCTCCATAAAAAACTGACTGTGAAATACCTTGTTGCAATAGTGATTTTAAACTGCACCTGTATTTATGAATTAGATCTGGATATCGGCGATAAAACTTGCAAAAGGTTTTCCTTAATTTGTGATACCGATAACCTTGTTTTAAAAGTTTTTCTATAATGCAAAGATTACGTTCATTGAAATCATTCACATCATTGCAAGCTCTTGAAAAGCGAACAAGCTGTGAGATATAAACCCCGTAAGAAGTCGCACGAGGAACATCGCCGTCTAGAAACGGAAAATTTACTATATTAAAATTAAAATCATCTCTTTTATCATAAATTTTAGTAGTAACGTAACCATTGTCAATGGATAGATTTAAATCAAGAAAGTTTGCTTGCTTTTCTGAAGTGTTCGCTTTATTAAGCTGTAGTTCTTTATGATAAATCTTATTAACCAGTGATGGAAAATGGTTATTATCTATATTTAATAAATCATCAAGGTACCTCGATGTGTTGTTAAAAGCTGTAATAATATCATCTTGATGTTCGGTAGAAAGAGATAACATAAAATCTCTTTCATAACAGTATAAAAACAGATCAGCAACAAGTTTACGTAAAACTTTTTTCTTTTTACGAGGGGAACTTTTTAGAGTAAGATATTGTTAGTGCGATAACATTTTGGCAAAAGGTTTGTCTGCATCAAAACAGCATTCTTTCCCAGCGTTCTAAAGAAGCAGCTCATTTTATGCAATCAAATATAACTTTCTTGGCAACGTTTGAATAAACACCATTAAGAAGATGTGATTTGTTTAAAACACGAAGTTAGTTAAAACAAACTTGGTCAACTTTAGTTCAAGACCCAATGGAAAATGCACCACGTCTTACGTTGCAGCATTTTTTGAAGGTGCACGGTCACGTATCAGCATGAAAATATAAAGTTTAAAAATAAAGTTATTTCAAATATCAAAATTGATGAATATATTTAAAGCCGAAGTCGTTCTTCTAATATTTACTGATTAGTCCTAAATGTCGGTGAAAAGTTCTCATGTTCTGTCATGAAAGGTATTTTCGTGAAGTTGTTTGAGACATTGAATTATTTTCACTGATCCGTGAATAAGGCGCTTTAAATGAGCTGCAAAGATTTTACACTCCTGATATATTTATGTTTAAATCTGAAGAAAACTTGCATTAGACATAAAATAGTGAAAATAGTAGATTATCAGGAAGGCAAATAATAAAAGACATTTAAAAACCAATAAAAAATATAATCGTCAAACGACAAACAGACTACACAAAACAAACAAAACAAATTAAGGTAGTCTAACTGTAATGATTTCCCGCGCTTTTTTCTCGAATGTCGTAAATACTCGGTTAACTGTCACTAATAGTCGACAATAATCGATGTCTCTTCGGTTACTATCGGCTCTGACGAGTAGCGTCGGAAGTCACCGAAAGCGAGCCGATGTTTGACGACGTCGCAAATTTATGCGCGGGAAAGCATTACAGTTAGACTACCTTAAACATTTTCAGGGCACCGCCTTGAAACTGTCAGTGCGAGATGAACATTTATAGGTCAGTGGATGTAGGGGGGGGGGGCAGGTTAAACCGTTTTTAACGCGCGCAAACCTCCAATCATTCCTATATAAATTTTCACAAGCAAAAGCAAATAGTAACACAGGAAGGCAGATATAATATTATTCATTACTATTATAATAAAAACTACAGATTGTACACAGGCTGATTATACAAACAACATTCACGGCATCTGTTTCCATTTATTGTTGACGTACGACGTACGAGCATATTAACATAAATGTACCTAACAGGGCTTTTATTTTTATTAACATTTGTGTTTATTCAGCATTATTTTTTCTCATCTTAGTCATCTTAGTTCAAAGGGTTAACAAGGATCAACAGATTGATACAAAGAGCGCACGTTACTAATTTTCCTAGATATAAAAAACGCATTTAACTAATTTTCCTAGATATAAATAGCACTCTTGGCTAATTTTCCGTATTGTTCACGTGTTGTTTTAAGTGTCAGGCGCGTAGATGCCTATATACAAATAAGCTGATGAATCCACAAGATTAGGACTGTTTAATCCAGCCAATGTCAATGGCATGGCTGCCACTATAAAGAATAAAGAATAAAATTTCGCTTTCTTTGATCGCAGAAATTTGTGTCTTCAAGATTTCCTAAGTATTTTCTGAAAACGATAAGAAAATGATTTGGCAACTGCATCAAGAACAACATGTTTTCCCACATTTCTGAAAAACATGTTAACGTACAGAATCTGCATTTTACGTATTTCTTGGCAGTAATTTATGGGTTGAAGAAGATCAAACCATAAATTTGCCTTGTGGAGCAATTTGTGAAACATGAACAAATTAAATAAATGATATAAGTTGGTTGGTGTTCTTGGAAGCATATTTGAATACAGAATGTTGTTAGATTGAGTCTAATAACAAGTCTAATAACAAGTAGTCGAATGGAAAATGTTTCACGACCACACATTAGAAAATTTATAAGCACTCACTTTTCAATTTTATTATTTCAAAGAAAAATTATCTGCATTAAACGACAGAGTGGCATTATGTTAAAAACACATTTAAATTCGTGTACATTTGTTTTACTTATAACACCAACCACAACGTAATAAACTATTCCTGCAAATTTCCCGTTGGCAGTCGAAATTGAAATTTTTACAAACGAATTTGTTTTTCAGATTTTCACTGAAACCGGCTATCTAAAACACATCAATATTTTCTATATGAAACGTTTGATCACTGAAGACCGCAAAACTGCCGTCGCAATAGGAAGGATTCACAGTTAGCCAATATGCTAAAAATAGATTTCCTGATAAGAACTGACCTTAGCAACCGTTGCTAGTGGTACAAATTTTGTATCACTTGCATGCAGTTTACTATAGATTTGCATGTGTTTAGGTATGGATCTGCAGCCAAATTCTTCTAAAAAATACTTTAGTGGGACAAAACATTGTTGCTATGATGTTTGTAAAAGTGACTAGAGGTATGCAGACAAAGATGACATGAAAGATGTATTTTTATACCCTTTCCAAAACCAAAAACAAATGAACAGAAATGCAAAAAGTGGATAAGTGCTTGTGGTCGGGAGTATTATGCTATTGACAAAGTGAAATATTGGACATATATATGCAGTAAATATCAATGGAAATAATAATGTCCTTCTCTCCCCCAGCTTCAATGCATGCCCTGCATTTGAAAAACAAAGATAGCAACACTAAACAATATATTTAATTACTACACTATATTAAGTATTATCTCAATTACTGGTATCAATAGCTACATAAATAACCAGGGATCTTCATTTAACAATATTGAACATCAATATACAGAATAAGATCAGCCATGATACAATCATATAGATATGAAACTGCACCTGTTTCCTCTAGCTCAAGACTGGTCTATTTAAGCAATTATAAAGAGACAATGCTCAAGATTATGTAAATGTATGCTTACACTGCTTGATATGAAAATTCTATTTAGTATTATAATTTATTATTCTAAAATATAACAAATACATTTCAATGATTTTGTTTTAAATATTATTAAAAGAATCAAACAGCATATAAAATGATACAAACAGTCATGTTTCTCAACTATAAACAAAAGAAATATATAAAGTGGATGTTGCTTCCCTGTCAATTAATTTTTGCCTTTTTCCTGACAAATTTAAACCTCGACACTGTAACTTATGTTTTAATTCAACATTTGAATGCTCATCAATGTCAGATGAGCGAAACTTAGCTCCAGGTACATCATTTTCTGTTAAATTTACAGCAAATATCTTATCACAAACAGCCATTGTTTACATTGTGTTGTACCACATTTGTATCACATGGTACAGATAACACTAATTGATGACGTAGTTGTGAATCCTTCGTATAGAGGTCTTTCACATTGTTGTGCGCATGCGTCGTACGCCACGTTAGGTGCGGAAAATATTGGTTTTATCCTAAACCGACAAGTGAGGGGGCATTTAACTGTGTCATTGCTAACAGAATGAACAGACATGATCACGGTGTCGTCATAAAGCTAATGATAAATTATAATAATAATTATGATAAAGCATAATAAATTCGAGTTTTAGAATTTCCGAATATAATAGGCTTAAAACGTCTGGTCGGCAAGATTTCACTGTGAAAAGCGTAAAACAATCAAAGACGTGGTTGCCACTTTGAATCAAGAAGTCTTATATGAAAACAAATACATTGTGGATTACACGTTACTGTATATTTTCCACAGACACATATATAAGCGTATCGAGTTTTTCTGACAAATGCGTTTACTTCAAGAAATATATTTTATGTTACATGATCTCTCTAAATTGCAGGTAAACGGATGAATTCATCAATGTATCGTCGTTGTATTCAACGCCCGTTAAGCTTATTAAGTTATTCATGTTATTATAAACATCTTTTTTTTTATATAAAATCGTCAGCCATAGTCAATAGACATTAGTTTAAGTCGCATTTCATGAATATCTACGTGTTACGGGAATGATGTAGAAAGAAGATAAAATGTCCGCAGACCTCCAAAATCTCAGGATTTTATCTGAAATCTCCGGACCGTAAGGTTCTTTTCAGGCAAAATCTCAGGATTTAAAAATATTGAAAAGGATAATTAATGAAACATAAATTTTACTGAATTTATAATGAGTTTTACAATTATATTAATTAATATTAAGAAACTTGGTCTTGGTCACGGCTCCAAAATTTCCTGTTTATTGAGAGATTACGTGATAGTGGCACGCTGCCTCGGGCACACATGTACACAACAGCTACCGGGTATGTGTCATAAAACTAAACTCGGACCTGAATATCGCAGTCCCGTTCATTTGTTTTGGTCCATGGTCATTTTGATTTTAAACAGAAATGAAAATATTATATTTCAAAACCTTCAGCGTCAACAATTACGAACTTCAACATCAAAATAGTTTTTATTAAAAAAAAAAACAACAACAAAACTCTCTAAGATTTTTAAAAAATAGGTTTTGGTTGGCCTACCGTCCGGCAATATTCGTTTGGTTCAATCAATTTAACGATTTCTCGGGTTGTAGCTGGAATCATCCTATTATGTAAATACGTAATATTTTTTCTCAAAAGCAAAACACGCAAAACACACATCAACCTAGTCGCCGACGAGCTACATAAGAATATAATTATGTCTCATTCCACTATAAATTATAGCGTTACAAAAAAATGCCGTAAAACGGTAAAATGTCCGATAATGTTCGTCTGAATTGTCAATTATACAGATTTATTTTTAGTAAACACAATTCACGTTTGTATTTTCATAAAAAACCCAAACAAATCCGTTGGATACTCGCGTCCTGAAAATACCGCGATAAACAATATTTAAAATGCGCATAAACTTCCTTGATGTGCTTGTAAATGATCATAACGTTTTTTTATTCTTCGTTGTTTGACTGAACTTACTTATTTATAAATTTGAAATGATTAATCAACATTTTCTTAATTTTATAATCACTTAGTCATATTAACAATAGTAAACGATGCCCCCTCGCGTGCATTTATCGACTAAATATGCTCTTCAATTTTAGAACAGTCATCGATTATCTCATCGTCACCCCTCACTGCTTTAATTATCTACGGGATTTCGACGTTCTCGAAACTGACGGTCTTTTCTCTGACGGCCACAGTGTACTACATTGGTCGATCAGCATACGTACAGATGTACAGCTTTATGAAGATCATGATCAATTTTGCGTTACCCAAAAACCGGTTTGGTGAGACAGATATCGTCAAACCTTTATTGATAACGTTGATAATCTCGAAATAGATAATATATTACAAGGGTTTGATCAGAATGAACAAATTTCTGAAACACTAATTGAAAGTGTAACATTAAATATCCAAAACATTTTTCATGATGCTGCGTTAAAAACTTTTCCTCAATCGGGTCGACGTAAACACAGCATGTCGTCTACTAATAAACCTTGGTTTGGCCCCAAGTGCCATAGGGCTCGAAATAACTACCATATTGCCAGGTCTGATTACCAGCACAATAAAACCGATTCAAACAAACGTCGTCTTAAAGACTCGAGTAAAGCTTACAAACGTGTCATGCATTACTATATTAATAAATACAAACACGAAAATGCCCAAAAGCTACGCAGGATGCAATCCCATAATCCTAAGCAGTACTGGAAATATCTGAAACAACTTAAACCCAAAAGTAAAGACGAACAGTCACCTAGTATTCAGGAATTCTTTGATTATTTTAAGAACATAAATTATAACCCCCACAAGAGTGAAGAAATGCCCCAGTTTAATGATAGAGATTTTCTAAATAACTCTAACGAATTTCTTAATTCATCAATTACCAATGAAGAAATAATGAAATGTATAAACAAATTAAATAATGGCAAAGCTAGTAGCCCGTCGGGTCGTATTTTAAATGAATATATTAAAAGCACTAAGCACTTACTATTACCAGTCTATAACCGCCTTTTTAAGAGTATTCTAGATTCAAGAATCGTGCCAAAGACATGGTTAGACGGCTTTATCATCCCCATTTATAAAAATAAAGGTATTACTACTGATACAGGTTCTTACAGGCCTACTACGATCCTTTCATGCTTAGGAAAACTTTTTACCGCCGTTTTAAATCAGCGATTGACTAAATATGTTGAAGAATTTAACCTGTTGGAAGAAAACCAAGCTGGGTTTAGGAACGGTTATTCCTGCTCAGACCATATATTTGCCCTTCATGCTCTAATAGAAATTCTCAAGAAACGTAAACAGAAGTTGTTTTGCGCTTTTGTAGATTTTTCTTCTTGTTTTGACAAAATTTGGCGCTTTGGTTTATGGCATAAACTCTTAAATAATTTTATCAATGGTAAGCTTTTTCAGGTGATTTTCAATATGTACCAAAATATTAAATCGTGTATTTTAAATAATGGTAATCAGTCACAATTTTTTGTTTCAGAAATAGGTGTTAGACAGGGTGAGAATCTCAGCCCGCTACTTTTTTCTCTTTATTTAAATGATTTACAAGCATACCTGGAGGGTAACGGTGCCGTCGGAGTAGAGTTACAGGGTGATGACCCAGATGAAACTTGGCTGAAACTATTATTACTTCTATACGCTGATGACACCGCTATTCTCTCTACAAACGAGCACGATTTTCAGATCAGCCTAAATATATTTAATGAATACTGCACCCGATGGAAATTAGATGTTAATATTAGCAAAACTAAAATTATTATTTTTGGAGCAAGAAACACCAGTCGCTACAACTTTAATTTAGGTGACAAACAAATTACGATCACCGATTCATATCATTACCTAGGGGTTACCTTTTGTAGTAATGGATCCTTCTTGAAGGCAAGAAAACACGTATCTTCGCAAGCGAATAAGGCTTTGCATCTTCTTTTTACCAAAACAAACAATGCTGACCTCCCCTTAGATCTAACATTGAAGCTTTTTGACCACACCGTATTACCAATATTAACTTATGGGAGTGAAGTCTTCGGTTACGAGAACTTAGACATACTCGAAAAAGTTCATAACGTTTTTCTCAGAAGAATAACAAATGCTCGATTAAGCACACCCGGTTACATGTTACTAGGTGAGCTCGGACGTTATCCTATTTCTATTACTGTCCAAGCAAGAATGATAAATTTTTGGTGTAACTTACTTCTAGGTAAAGCGAATAAATTGTCTTCTCTACTATATAGGTACATGCTTAACCATACAGAAATCCAATCTAAATGGATTTGTAGAGTAAAAAGTATTTTGGACTCTGCTGGTAGATCAGACCTATGGCTAAACCAATCTTTTGCCGTTAATAAAAGTACACATAAAATGATTAAAACGCGTCTTATTGATCAATATCGTCAAGATTGGCACTCTAATATGCAGCTATCTAATAAAGGGAGAATCTATGGGAGCTTTAAAACATCTTTAGAGTTTGAAAAATATCTTACATTATTACCTAAATCAGATGGCTTAATATTATTAAAATTCAGAACGTGTAATAATCGATTACCAGTTGAAGCTTTGCGATGGCAAAACATTCCTTTTGAAGATCGCTTATGCAACCTATGCAATAATGGTGATATCGGTATTGAACGCCACTATTTACTAAAATGTAGATATTTCGACGAAGCGCGAGCCAGAATATTTGAAAATATCCGTATATACGACAGTGATGCCTGCTTCGCTTATCTAATGAAATCCACGTCTGAAGAAGTCTTACTGAAGATCAGTAAATTTGTAAAAATTGTAATGGCAAAATTCAAATGACCTGTTTCAAGTTCGCAATAGAACTATGACCTATCTTTTTCATGTATTCATTTATCTTACTTCCTTCGAAGTATGTAATCATATGCGTAATGAAAACGTTTTTCTTTTTTTTTCCATTTTAAGTCTTCAAATCTTACAGTACTGTAAATCTTTTTATTTTCTTTCTTTTTTTTTTTTCAAAGAAACTCGAGTTTTCCTCCGTATTTATACTATTCACTATAATATTTAAAATATGTTTGTTAACAGAAACAAACGTGGATATTTATGTAAAATGAATCTAAAATTCTGCTCTCCACCATATTATATGTTGACTGTTCCCATGTTACATGTATCACACGTCTGGGAAAATAAAGATTATGTTCTGTTCTGTTCAGTATCGATACTTTTGAACTCACATCGATTTAAAATAAAGATTTTCGCATTACCGAGTTACTGAGGTGTAAAATTGAGTAAGTTTGAAGGCGTCGTGGAATGGAGAGCATTAGGTAATTACCGTATAATGGGTTATTTTCGCGAGCATAATATTTTCGCTACTTTCGCGACCGACGTGAATTCGCTAAAATTAATTACGCTAAAAATTCCCAACAACGTAGTCGTCAATTTTTGTGAGCGCAAATTCGCTAAAATAAAAACCGCGAACATTAAAATTACGACAAAATCGCGAAATTTTTCGATCGCGAAAATAACCCATTATACGGTAATTCTTAGAAGACATTTCATTCTTCGGACAAATAACCTAATGAATCTAGAATCTAGTGTATTTCATTGTCAGACTGTGCGAATGTGAATCTACAATGTCACATTTCCAGAAGTAAAAGATTAAAACATGATTTTTTTAGCTCATTTTGTGAGTTGAAGCTGGTTTTTGTCTAGAAAGACTCTCAATGTTTCTCCCTGCCTTTAATAAGAAAAAAATATAACTTGAGCTTCATATTGGAATTAGATGATTTAAGACCTAAGCTTTTAAGCATTTGATATGTTGATGGAATAGGTTGAAAGATTCGCCAAGGAGGAGCATTGGTCACATAAAAATGCTGTCCTCAGGTATGAAGAGTTTGCTAACCCCTACGTTTCAGAAAGTGGCTAATGGCCTTGAAAGTGACAACAGCCTGTGGCCAATCTTACAATATTGAGAAAGTTATTGCCCTTACACAATCATCTTAAACTGTATCGTGATAGCCTTCCTTTTTTCCGTAAGTTTGTTTTAAAATTCACAGTAGCGCTATTTGTGCAGTGTGGCGGCCGTAAAAAGTCTCCCCGTACATTAAGTCAGTACTGTTATCAGTAAATTAACCCGTTACCGATGTCATGCAGTGATTGTTACGTATATCGGGGCTATCCGATCAACGCTTTTTGGCGTTGTCCCGGTTAGCTCAGTAGGTTGCGTCGCAGGAATTGCATGGCTAGGCGCTGTCGCCGTGACGGTGCGGGTTCGCTCCCAGCTAGAGACACTATCATTTTAAATATTTGACATTTTAACAAACAATCTTATATGAAAGAATAAATTTATTTGAAAGTGTCTCTTATTCGAACCAACCTGAAATTAAATTAAAGAAAAATCAAGACAATGTTTTACTTTCAATGAGGAATTTAACTCTTTATATGCATCATATAATTATTTATCATTGAGTACACTTAAACGTCATCCTCCTTGCTGAAGACTTATTCATCTGACGAGGTTGAACCAAGGTAAATCCGATTCCCATAGACCTCAATGTTAAATTCTCAATATTCAATGTACATTAAACATGGTTTCTGTCATCTTAATTTCTAGACAACCATATATTGCCGTGAAGATCTACATTTCATATATTCAAAAACATACAGGAAATAGGGGGTTAACTTACTTGTAAGAAAATTACTGATCTCTAACCAGACAGACCCTATTTTAAACGCGGTATCGCAAATACGGTGCCAAAAATATACATCCGCTGATCCGAAACTAGTTCGCCTCTACAAAACGAGATATAGGCATGAACTTGCTTTCATTTATTTTCCTGATATGCTATTTCTGCAAACAAGCCACAAACAAGCCGATTTCTAACAGTTAAGAAGCCCCCAGATGATGAGAAAAAATAGCATATTATTAAAACGGACTTCATTCGAATGGACCACGGAGGGATACAGCGTGATTTGGTGTAATTCAACCTAACGAATCATTAGACCACAGCTACCGTCCACTGACCAATCAGTGGCCAGTATTACCGTTGTCTAAATCCCGTAGACAACTGTTTGGCGTTGTCTACGAAGGTTCGTGAAGCACGTGCTTCTCGTTTACTATCTCATATTAATAAGTGGAGAGCCGATATCTTAGTGTCATACTGAGCTATCGATACATGTTTGTGATAATTGTAAGAGTACGAAGCAGACGATTAAGCAAACAAATAAAATAGATTTACAACGTGTATTTGGTTACATTTTTAAGGGTCCACTTCACTCCTCCTTGCACGTTTATCGATAAAAAAAGAAAATTATCAAAATCTCAATAATAGCAAAATGCCGTTCAATGAAACCTTGCCCAAATTATCGTTACTAGTATATTTCATTTTACATATATAAAGAACAGTTAGAACAGTAATGAAAAACGGCCAGTCCTAAAAATTACCTAATTTTCTATTTGCATCAATTCTCAAAAACGAAGCAATACACTGACAAAAATGATGTGTACTAAGTAAAGAACTTTCAACTACGAAAAGAGAAATCAGGGTTTGATCACCCATTTACGGGACCTGGAAGGTACCAGGAAATTAAAGGTCAAACACCTTTAC
The DNA here is from genome assembly GCA_038501625.1 of Corbicula japonica. Taxonomy (NCBI): domain Eukaryota; kingdom Metazoa; phylum Mollusca; class Bivalvia; order Venerida; family Cyrenidae; genus Corbicula; species Corbicula japonica. Next base: position 90,219 of record JAZAYU010000342.1, on the reverse strand, counting down.
TAATATCTCATATAGTTTATACATGTAAGTCGCGAGGACACAAGATATTGTTGTCAGTATCATATTACATTATGTGTGCATTTAAAATGATGTTTTGTGTTGTTTAGTGTTTGTGAACTTCTGCAAAAAATGTTTATGGAATTTTGAGTTCCCGCTGATATATAAAGATACATAAGTAACATTCATTTGTGCAAAGTTTCATTGAAAGGCATTTTGCCGTTATGAAATTTTGATAATTTTCTTTTTCTATCGATGAACTTGCAAGGGTGGTGTAGCGGACCCTTAATACATGGTCACAAGATTGCAATACTAGTATTTAATATTAACAATTTTTAAGTTTTAATTTTGTGTTATTATTGTTGTTGTTTTTATGTTGTTGTTATTGTTATCTTACGAAATTTAAAATTGATTGTTGAAAGGGCAAACTAATTATTTAACACACAAACATTTGATTTTTTATGAATGACAAAACATAACACTTAACTTTTTAAACTACTCATGTTTTTAATATAATTAAATGACTGACCGGAATTCTTTCAATCCTGCGTTATTGCAATTGTTCGACAGTGAATTCTTCTACGTTGTTAAATCTTTTACTCGGTACTGACTCCAGAAAGTCTTCAGTTGGTAATTCAAAGCTGGGTTACAGTGACATCGTTTAAATCACAAGTTGCGTTAAACTAAGTTTAACATGCGACTCCTTTTATATAAGAATTGTGAATGAAAGAAGTTTGTGTAACGGCTTGTCAAGTTTGGGCGATTTATTGCTTTGTGCACGAGAATTTCGGGGTTTTGCAGTCATGTGGTCTAAGTCGGATAGACACCTCGTGGAGTGACCTATGAAAAATAGACGCTCGCTGCGCGCGCGTCTATTTTTCATAGATCACTCCACTCGTTGTCTATCCTATACTTATTCCTGATGGTACGCTGTGTGATGTTATACTTGAAGAGGCGTGGCTACAGAAAAAGCGGCTCACAGTGTATTGGTCTGTGTACAATGTTTTGACGTGTGTCTTCACAAGGAGCGCGCACATTTTATTGTGAACAAGCATGCTGATATTCACGTTGTCTTCAACATGGCTGTTCCAACTGTTCTAATAATTTTGGTAAAAATGAGAGTATTTATGTGTGTATAAAGAAGGATTGAATTGATATTCATCACAGTATGAAAACCATCAAATAGTGATTTAATCCTTATATGCATAATTTGTGACTCCAGTTTTTAGCTCACCTGTCACGTAGTGACAAGGTGAGCTTTTGTGACCGCCTGATATCCGTCGTCCGTCGTGCGTCGTCCGTCGTGCGTCGTCCGTCGTCCGTCGTGCGTCGTCAACAATTGCTTCAATCGACTTCTTCTCTGAAACGGCTTGGCCAATTTTGATGAAACTTGCCACGTATGTTCCTTGCATGAAGCTCTTCCAAAGTTGTTCAAAGAAATCAATTCCATGCAGAACTCTGGTTGCCATGGCAACCGAAAGGAAAAACTTAAAAAATCTTCTTGTCTGAAACCACAAGGCCTAGAGCTTAGATATTTGGCATTTAGCATCCTCTAGTGGAATTCTACAAAGATTGTTCAAATTATTTCCCAGGGGTCAAAATTGGCCCCGCCCCAGGGGTCACTTCATTTTATATAGACATATAGGAAAAACTTTAAAAATCTTCTTGTCTGAAACCACAAGGCCTAGAGCTTAGATATTTAGCATTTAGCACCCTCTAGTGGAACTCTACAAAGATTGTTCAAATTATTTCCCTGGGGTCAAAATTGGCCCCGCCCCAGGGGTCACTTCATTTTATATAGACTTATATAGGAAAAACTTTAAAAATCTTCTTGTCTGAAACCACAAGGCCTAGAGCTTAGATATTTGGCATTTAGCATCCTCTAGTGGAACTCTACAAAGATTGTTCAAATTATTTCCCTAGGGTCAAAATTGGCCCCGCCCCAGGGGTCACTTCATTTTACATAGACTTATATAGGAAAAACTTTAAAAATCTTCTTGTCTGAAACCACAAGGCCTAGAGCTTAGATATTTGGCATTTAGCATCCTCAAGTGGAACTCTACAAAGATTGTTCAAATTATTTCCCTGGGGTCTAATTTGGCCCCGCCCTAGGCGTCACTTCATTTGACATAGACTTATAGGAAAAACTTTAAAAATCTTCTTGTCTGAAACCACAAGGCCTAGAGCTTAGATATTTGGCATTAAGCATCCTCTTGTGAAACTCTACAAAGATTGTTCAAATTATTTCCCTGGGGTCTAAAGTGGCCCCGCCCCATGAGTCACTTCATTTGATATAGACTTATATAGGAAAAACTTTAAAAATCTTCTTGTCTGAAACCACAAGGCCTAGAGCTTAGATATTTGGCATTAAGAATCCTCTTGTGAAACTCTACAAAGATTGTTCAAATTATTTCCCAGGGGTCTAAATTGGCCCCGCCCCAGGGGTCACTTCATTTTATATAGACTTGTATAGGAAAAACTTTAAAAATCTTCTTGTCTGAAACCACAAGGCCTAGAGCTTAGATATTTGGCATTTAGCATCCTCTAGTGGAACTCTACAAAGATTGTTCAAATTATTTCCCAGGGGTCTAAATTGGCCCCGCCCCAGGGGTCACTTCATTTTATATAGACTTGTATAGGAAAAACTTTTAAAATCTTCTTGTCTGAAACCACAAGGCCTAGAGCTTAGATATTTGGCATTAAGCATCCTCTTGTGAAACTCTACAAAGATTTTTCAAATTATTTTCCAGGGGTCTAAATTGGCCCCGCCCCAGGGGTCACTTCATTTTATATAGACTTGTATAGGAAAAACTTTTAAAATCTTCTTGTCTGAAACCACAAGGCCTAGAGCTTAGATATTTGGCATTAAGCATCCTCTTGTGAAACTCTACAAAGATTTTTCAAATTATTTTCCAGGGGTCTAAATTGGCCCCGCCCCAGGGGTCACTTCATTTTATATAGACTTGTATAGGAAAAACTTTAAAAATCTTCTTGTCTGAAACCACAAGGCCTAGAGCTTAGATATTTGGCATTTAGCACCCTCTAGTGGAAATCTTCAAAGATTGTTCAAATGATTTCCCTGGGGTCAAAATTGGCCCCGCCCCAGGGTTCACTTTATTTTATATAGACTGATATAGGAAAAACTTAAAAAATCTTCTTGTCTGAAACCACAAGCTGAGAGTACTTTTGTACTCAGGTGAGCGATATAAGGGCCATCATGGCCCTCTTGTTTTAAATATTTTTAGAATATTAACTTTTAATACCTTCATTTTTTTACAGGTGTTGGGACTCGAAATTATTACAGAAAGATCGGATATGAACTTGATGGACCTTACATGTCTAAATCTTTGCTGTGATAATAAATGTTGAGAGAGTGAAGCATCAGCCTTTGTTTAGTACATACATCAAAGGAAAAAATACTGTTTTCAATTTCAACCAGTAAGCTGTTGAAAATAAAAATATACTGCAGATTGGAAATTGTCCTCAAGTTTAATCAATTCGCAACCGAGGATTCGAGACCTGTCTTAGTGTAAACCAATCAGCTGCTGAGAATCGGAAACCAGTCTCCATTTCATCAAATCAGCTGCCAATGATGGTCTTCATGCAATCAGCTGCCAAGAATCGAAGACTAGTCTCCATCCAATCAGCTGCCAAGAATGTAGACTGGTCTCCATGCAATCAGCTGCCAAAAATGTAGACTGGTCTCCATGCAATCAGCTGCCAAGAATGTAGACTGGTCTCCATGCAATCAGCTGCCAAGAATGTAGACTGGTCTCCATGCAATCAGCTGCCAAGAATGTAGACTGGTCTCCATGCAATCAGCTGCCAAGAATGTAGACTGGTCTCCATGCAATCAGCTGCCAAGAATGTAGACTGGTCTCCATGCAATCAGCTGCCAAGAATGTAGACTGGTCTCCATGCAATCAGCTGCCAAGAATCTGAAACTAGTCTCAAGTTCTATGATGAACTGAGAATTGGAAGCTGGACATTTACATATAATGCCCAGAATCAAAGATGATTTTTAAGACTTCTGGAAGACAATTAGTAATCTCAGAATTTGCTGTTAACTTTTATTTTAATTGTCATCTTCAGAAAGACTTAAAACAGTTTGCTTGTTTTTATTTCTCACATGACGATATCTATCAACAGTGAGTTTAGAACCAGTATATTATTGGAGAAAAATCGATTTTCATTTAGTAAAGATTAAGTGCAGACTTGTTTGTGCCTTTGTTATGTACTGTAGGAAAGTTCGTGTCCATTACTATTGTAATGCTGTATTTCTCCAGGCCATATTTTGCAAAAGCAAAATAAAAGAAGTTTTTAATTCCACCATTTAGCTGAACGCAAAATTTTTGAAAATGGGAAACTACTGTCCACACTCGTTGTATCAAACTATCATAAGTGGAAACATTGGTTATCTCGAATTAATTTTACGATCCCGTCAAAATGTGTTCTTAATACATATATAATATTGCGCCGCTTAACTCGAATTCAACTTAAACAATGTTTTCATAAGTCGAAGTACATTAAAAACCCGCCGGCTAAAATATACTATATAAAATCATCGGATAAGTCGAAGTGTGAAACTTTCCGCGGTCGAACAATGCGCGCGGCTTCTTCAAAGAGAGAACTTGTCCGCAAACAAGATACCATTATTTAATAATAATTTACATAAATGCAAATAATTTCAGTTTTTAAAAACACAACATTTAATAACAATCATGACATCTAGGACAACAAATGCAAACACATGATCCAAATGTAAAAAATCTTCCCCCAACAAGACTGAAGCAGAAAAAGCTCCAAAGTAACGAATATGGGGTGAATATTAATTTGAATAAGTTTACGTTATACTAAAATAATGAAAGACGACTTTAACACTCGGAGTGAAGACGATGACGATGTTACACAAACACCGAAATTAACGATGATGGTTTTTTTAACATGTAAAGAATATAATCAGGTTAATTTTTTTTCTGTTCTGTTTTGATAAACTAATTGATTCATTGAAATGTTTATAAACGAGTACTAGCACTCACAATCATGTCATCATTAGAAACATATAGGTATGATATTCGTGCATTGGCTCCAATTAGGATGTGTCAAACTTCGGATATCTCGAATTAAAATGTATGGTCCCGACGACACAACGAGTGTGGACTGTACTTTTTAATTTTTTCATTAAACCAACAAAAAGCTATTCACACGGAGGTGGGTTGGGTAGGGTGCTCTCATTTTAACAAGTTTCTGACTGACTGCAGTTGACATGTTACCCCATTCCAGACGAACTTTTATATTTCCATTTTCTTCATTTCGGACTTGAAACAGCCAAGCATGCTGTCATTTCTGACTGCCTCTTGTTGTAATCGAAATTTCTTAAACCATACAGAAGTTAGAATCTATGATTAAGGACTGTACATTTAATTACAAAAGATTACATAAGGCTAGGATTTTATCTGGCTTGTGGTTCTACATTAATGGCACAGTATCACCATGAAAACTTGTGTGAATATTTGCAAATGGCTTGAACATGTTAACAAAAAGAAAGATGCTTTTTCTGTTGTGTTTGCTTGGTAATAAGACTAAGAGAATGAAGAGACTTCCAAAGTACCAAAGTGAATGGAAAGGTAGAAAACTAAAATTCTTGAAATTCTTAAGGTTACCTAATGTAGACCACCAGATTTATCCACGTCGTTTTACAACAGTCTAAAGAAGGTAAAATACAGCGTCTTTCGATTGAAGCGGCGGTTCTAACAGTCGCCCCATCAAAAAAAAACGTGGTCGGAGTCTTGTGAAGTGCTGCAGTGCACCAGGTGTTAACGTAGATTGCTTGCTGGGTCAAAATCTAATTGAAATAGAAATTTGTAGTATTAGAGAATTAAAGTTCAAATTCAATGCAAAACATCATTTTGAAAGTCAGCATGAGTATTATGATGCTGACAAAAATGTTTTTGTCTTTTTAAGAACATTTACTCAATAGTATAAAGAGTAAAATCAACATCGATTTTCATTTGTCACATATTTATGCGATGAGGAAAAGTCCAAACAATTTACAGATATTTGATATTTTAAACATTTCTTGTTAGACAAAAAGGACACATAATACATGTATATTGTGTATGGCATAAATATGTTAGTGGTAAAAAGAATTTAAGGAAGTTTACAGGTCTAGCTGCTTTAATACATGTATATTGCGTGTGGCATAAATATGTTAGTGGTAGAAAGAATTTAAGGAAGTTTACAGGTCTAGCTATTTTACTGCTTTGTACTTTCTTAACCCCTGTCAAATGAAAATTTGCACATTGATAACATTTATTTGTGCAAAGTTTAACTGAACTGCATTTAGTTGGGAATGAATAGTTTTCCTGAAGGTCAATCTGGTTTCAGGTGTGTGACCCCTGAAGGTCAATCTGGTTTCAGGTGTGTGCCCCCTGAAGGTCAATCTGGTTTCAGGTGTGTGCCCCCTGAAGGTCAATATGATTTCAGGTGTGTGACCCCTGAAGGTCAATCTGGTTTCAGGTGTGTGCCCCCTGAAGGTCAATCTGGTTTCAGGTGTGTGACCCCTGAAGGTCAATATGGTTTCAGGTGTGTACCCCCTGAAGGTCAATATGGTTTCAGGTGTGTGCCCCCTGAAGGTCAATATGGTTTCAGGTGTGTACCCCCTGAAGGTCAATATGGTTTCAGGTGTGTGCCCCCTGAAGGTCAATATGGTTTCAGGTGTGTGCCCCCTGAAGGTCAATCTTGTTTCTGGTGCGTCCCCCCTGCAGGTCAATCTGATTCCTGGTGTGTGCCCCCTGAAGGTCAATATGATTTTTGGTGTGTGCCCCCTGAAGGTCAATCTGATTTCTGGTGTGTGCCCCCTGCAGGTTAATCTGATTTCTGGTGTGTGCCCCCTGAAGGTCAATCTGATTTCTGGTGTGTGACCCCTGCAGGTCAATTTGGTTTCTGGTGTGTGACCCCTGCAGGTCAATCTGATTTCTGGTGTGTGTCCCCTGAAGGTCAATCTGGGTACTTGTGTGTGCCCCCCCCCCCCACTTCTGAATGTCAATATCGTTTCTGGTGTGTGCCCCTGAAGGTCAATCTGATTTCTGGTGTGTTCCCCCTGAATGTCCATCTGGTTTCTGGTGTGTGCCCCCTGAAGTCCAATCTGGTTTCCCAAGTCTGACCCCTGAATGTCAATCTGGTTTCTGGTGTGCCCCCTGTTGGTCAATCTGGTTTCAGGCCAATTGTATTCTGGGCCAATATAGTTCATGAAAATTTTTGTTTGGTCAATTTGTGTTCCGAGTCAAATGGTGTTTTGGCCAGTTGGTGTTCTGGTAACTTTGTGTTCTGGTCAAATGTTGTTTTAGCCAATAGGTGTGCAGGTCAATTGGTGTTTGTGTAAATCGGTGTTCTAACCAATTTGTTCTCGGGTCATTCATATTCAAGTCAGTTGGTGTTCAGTTCTATAGATGTTGGGACCAATTGGTTTTCAGGTCAATAGTTGTTTGGTCTTATTGGTGTTGAGAACAATTGGTGCATGGTTCAATTGGTGTTCAGGTTGTTAAGTGTTAAGGTCAATATGTGTTTGGTACGATTGGTGTTCAGGTAAATTAGTTTAAAGGCAATTGGTGATTTGTCCAATTTTTGTTCAGGTCAGTTAATGTTCCAGTCATTTGTTGTTCAGATCAATTTTTGTTCAGGTGAATTGGTGTTTGGTCAGTTGTGTTCAGATCTATTAATGACTGGCCAAATGGGTTTTCAGGTAAACTTGTGCTAGGGTAAATCGTTGTTCAGATTAATTGCGTTGCTCACTTTGTGCTTGGAGCCAGTTTATATTCTTCTTTTTTTTCATCACCTGCAGGTGTTTTTTTTAAATATAGTTAATATACAATTACAAAATATTTATTATTGTTTTTTCCAACCAAAATTGATATCACTTCATAAGTTACAATCTTGCGCATATCGGCATTAGATTACAATTTTAAGGAATGACTCGCTTGCTTAGCAACGCTTCTGTCTGGATAGTTACCTACAGTCTGTTCTTTCACAAGGTATGCATTTATAAATACTTGCCTTGTCAGAATTTCTCAGTAGTACGCTGCGCTTCGTGGAATATGTTTAAAGTTTACATGTAACCACAGTTTATATTTTCCTTGAGCAAATTGCGCAGTTTTATTCGCCGGAAATATTTTTGTTGATAGTGACAAGTGTTTTGGAGAAGTCAGGACACGAAATTTATATATAAGCGTGTAATAATAAAAAATATAGTCGCTTAGTACATTAACGTTGAAGTTTTATTTGCCGAAAGCCTATCTAGTGTATTTGATAAGTGTTTTGGAGAAATCAGGAAACGAACTAATATATTAAGTGTGCAATATTACACATATACTCATCGATTAAGTTCATTTATGTTGGAGAACAATTTTCAGTTGATCGCCAGACTTCCGAACGTCAACATGCTTTTACGGCAATATATGATCGTGTTCTGTTTATTACTGTTAGTGACTTTGGGCAATTCATACAGTATGAAGTACGTTGTGGATAGACTTGAGGCTTTAGAAACGAAATTAGAAAGTGAGAGCAAACTGAGACGTGAATTAGAAACGAAATTAGAAAGTGAGAGCAAACTGAGACGTGAATTAGAAACGAAATTAGAAAGTGAGAGCAAACTGAGACGTTCAGAAACAGAGGAATTGTTTAGAATGATTTCTGAACTTGCCGGTGTTAAAATTCCCCCAAGAGATGAGCAGTTAGCACCTGACGAGAATAAAATACCTGGCGAACAGTTAACTACTAAAACACCTTTGGCGGACAAGCACAAAACAACAGAGTTGGCAATAGAACTTCGGGACCTGGAATCTTACATCAAAGGAGTTGCCGCTGAAAAACAACAAAACGTCAAACTTCGCGCAGAGTTAAAGAATATCAGCAAACAACTGAAAGCGGATTACATCATGTTTGAATCTAGAATAAACGAGGAAATAAGGAATTTTACAAACGATGTATCAGATAAGCTCACGTTACTGGTAAGTGAGGAACGTTTTAACAATCTCAGTGACTTTGTGACCACAACACAGTCGGAGTTGAGAAATGAAGCCAGACAGTCTCTTATTTCGTTAAAGTCTAATGTTGAAACATCTATACAGAAACTTTCCAATGACTTTCGTACAGTGAACCAGACAGCAATGAAAAATGTTGAACGTTTCAACAACGTCAGTGACTCTTTGACAATAGTGACAGATGACCTAAATAAAGTTATGTACGTAAATCCTTGCAAAAGTGCTCCAAAATCAAACGGTATTTATTACATGCATTATGCGAAATCAGCGACACCTTTGCGGGTCTATTGTGACCAACAAACAGACGGAGGAGGCTGGTTAGTAATTCAAAGACGCAAAGACGGATCCGTAGATTTCTATCGTAACTGGGCAGACTACAAGACTGGCTTCGGGGATATAGAGAACGAATTCTGGATCGGCAATGACAACATTCACGCCCTAACATCGCCAGGTCTAAACGAATTACGTATAGATATGATGGATTTCGAAGGGAATAAAGCGTATGCCAAGTACAGTAAATTTAAAGTACATCCAGAAAGCGATCTCTATAAACTGGAAGTCGGTGGCTACAGCGGTAACGCTAGCAATTCTTTCGCATGGTATCATAACGGGCAGGCATTCAGTACCAAAGACCGTGATAACGACAAGGCTTGGTACAGCTGCTCTGAACTCTATAGAGGAGCTTGGTGGTACGGAAGCTGTGCTGAATCTAATCTGAACGGCCTCTACTATCATGACGGTTACTCTCACGGTGACAGTATATTCTGGTCATCCTGGAAAGGATACTACTACTCTCTGAAAACTGTTGAAATGAAGATACGCTAGAACACGATATTCTCATTTCAACAGTTTTACTATCATGTTACAATATACCAGTGTTCCCTTCCAGCCATGATAGTAGCAATGAAGTAAAGAACTTTTCGCTAATTATAACATAATTGTTGCTTTCGAATTGTATTTCATGTTAATGTTGTATTTAACTTTTATAAACCAAAATATATAGACTTGTCTTTGAATATTAGCATACAAATCACAAACGAATGTATTTCATGTAATTGATTCAATTAAAAATGGTTTGAATTTCTGTGAATTTATAGATCAGCTGTGTTCACATGGCCAGAACGATATCATTGCTTTGAGATAAAAAAAACTCATTTTACAGTTTTTTATGAAGACTCATTTTCAAATAATACTGCAAATAATACTGCAAATTACAAAAATTGTTGTGATTTGTAATATATGTCTGAATCTACATTTATGTACGTGTCTTCAAAATGGCATAAAAGTCACAAATGCAATTCAATGTATTTTATGTAATCGATTCATTTTAAACGTGTTCCAATTTCTGTAAAATTATAGATCAGCTGTGTTCACATGACCAGAATGTCTGCGCGGAGCCGAACGATAAAAATCCTTTGAGATAAAAAACAACTTATTCTACACAGTTTTTATGAAGACTACTAAAATATTACTGCAGATTACAAAAAGTTGTTGTGTTTTGTAATTTCTGTCAGAATCTATGTACATGTCTTTGAATATTAGCATAAAAGTCACACAGTTATGTATACTATGTAAAAAAGATTTTTTTTGTAAAATTCTACGATCACCTGTATTCCCATGCATGCTGGGAATTGTTTAGCGATGTTGAACGTCGAATTCATTTTCATTTCATTTTCATCTCAGATAATAAACCCTTTCTCATTCTAAAAGCTAAGAATTTTTTTCATAATGACTCGTGTAAAAATAAAACTGCAAACTAAAAAAAATGTGTTGTGTTTTGCATTTATATACAGTTGAACCTTTCGTAGCATCCCCCTGTATTCAGCAACCACCTGTCCTAACAGCCTGGTTAAATATGTCTTAAACTGAAATAAGCAGTCAATTTTGGTCACTCCCTTTGGTGGCTGCTAAATACAGATTTGACTGTGTGTCTAGCGCTAAATATTTTGAGTACCGGTAGTGATACATGTACACCGGAAATAGGTCGAACACTCAATAAATGGCAACTTCTCTGGTCGGACAAAATCAACATATTTATTTGAGAATCGTTATATGTTTTAGATTCCACCTAACGATCTTGAACATCACATTCGTTATTTCCACAGCTTGATAAAAGTTTTGATGACGTTACAACTTAATCAACTTTTTAAAAATAATTATACCAAAACTACGGGACCATTGTTGTTTCGACATGTAGATCTCTTAAATAAAATGCTTCCACAGTCTTGTTTACTAAAAGGCCGATTTGCTCGTGTATCGGGGAAGGAAAATGCACACACTTGACCAGCCTCTCCACCCCATATCAGCCCTTACTAGTACACCCTCTTTTTCTTGTATAACTGGAGTCAAGTCACTGATATTATTCCATTCCATCAAAAGATGCAATATACACCTATATAATTGCAAAATAAAATATGGAACTGTTCTAGAACTACGATTTTGACGGTGTAGTTTTGCATATTTTGTTAGAATGGAATAATATCAGTGACTTGATATCATTTTTACTAGAAATTCAAGAAAACTAGGGCGTATTAGTACGGGTTGGCAGGGGGTGTGGCCGCTAGTCAAGCGCCACTGGGAAAATGTTTTGTATATTGCGTTGTGTGGTGTTTCTTTTATCAATTTATAACCTATGTTCATCCTTCAGTTCGCCGTTTTTTATTTACCTCCTTCAATCGTCAGCTCTATTTTCCGTGTAGACCTTGAATCTCGTTATTAAAGCTTGAATGGAAATAAAACAGGCATTGTTATTAATTACAAAACTAAGTAATTGTTTGTTTTACCAACGTAGCTAAGATAACCCGTATGTACTTTCCGTTTTGTGTTATAATGGTTTTAATACATTTCGAGGGGATTAAGTTTACGGATTAACGCTAAGAAGAGTGCGCGAATCAAAAGCCAGCGAAATAAATCCGTGGAATGTCTGTTATTATAACAATTAAACAAAAGCGCGAATTGATAAACGCGCAAAAATGCCATTAATATCTTATGCGCGAAATTTTATACCCGCGAAATAACATGATACCACAGTTACCAAGTAAACGGAATACATTATTTATAATTCCTTCCACCTCAGCATTATTCGTAATTTTTTTTAATGCGAACTGTAAAATGTATTTTAAATGTATTTAAAATGTTAAAAACATTTAATGGAGAATTCCCACGTACCATTTTACTGGAACGTTTAAAAAACACATATTTTCATTTATTAAAGCATAAATTGTTTCTTGTGATAAATATCCTAATGATTTTCTGGAAATTCCACAAACTTGGCACTGAATCAAATCAACATAGTTTCCAACATTTCTAACAAACCTTTTTACATGTAAAACCGTTATTCTATTTATTTCTTGGCAGTGTTTGAAGGTTATACCGTGTACGCGAAAATATTATGCTCGCAAAAAAAAAAACATTCTACGGTAAAATGGATGTGATTACTCAAGTGAGCTTGGTTTCATAGAAGCATAGTCAAATATGGAAGATCGTTTGTTTTTATGGTTAGTAACGAGAGCCACAATGGAACATGTAGCATGAATCACACACAACACGGGCTATACCGTTAATATATGTATTTCAGGACCTGAGAGAAAAAAATAGTTTCAAAACTCATGCATTTGATTGGTTCATTAGGCACTGGTCCCAATTTCAACCTTTAAAAATGCTGGATATTTAATGCTGATCTCCGGTCGCAGTTTAATGATGTTTGGCACAGCGTTCATCACACTGGCTAAACTGTTAATCTATATCCGAGAACCAATCACAGTAGCTTGACCGTTAGACAATGTTTGAAAGTCCATCACGCTGGCCAATATACGTTAATCTCTCTCCGAGAACCAATCACAGTAGCTTGACCGTTAGACAATGTTTGAAAATCCATCACGCTGGCCAATATACGTTAATCTCTCTCCGAGAACCAATCACAGTAGCTTGACCGTTAGACAATGTTTGAAAGTCCATCACGCTGGCCAATATACGTTCATCTCTCTCCGAGAACCAATCACAGTAGCTTGACCGTTAGACAATGTTTGAAAGTCCATCACGCTGGCCAATATACGTTAATCTCTCTCCGAGAACCAATCACAGTGGCTTTACCGTTAGAAAATGTTTGAAAGTCCATCACGCTGGCCAATAAACGTTAATCTCTCTCCGAGAACCAATCACAGTGGCTTTACCGTTAGACAATGTTTGAAAGTCCATCACGCTGGCCAATATACGTTAATCTCTCTTCGAGAACCAATCACAGTGGCTTTACCATTACACCATGTTTGAAAGTCCATCACGCTGGCCAATATACGTTAATCTCTCTCCGAGAACCAATCACAGTGGCTTCACCGTTATGCTATGTTCTAAATGCCAAGAGCAAGTCGTAATCCCAACTGATACATGGGCCATAAGAACCGGTGACGATAACAATGCCCATAAGAACCAGTAATAATAACAAGGTCCATAAGAACCAGTGATGATAACATGGTCCATTAGAACCGGTGATGATAACAAGGACCATAAGAACCGGTGATGATAACATGGTCCATAAGAACCGGTGATAATAACAAGGACCATACGAACCGGTGATGATAACAAGGACCATACGAACCGGTGATGATAACAATGTCCATAAGAACCAGTGATGATAACAATGTCTGTAAGAACCAGTGATGATAACAATGTCCATAAGTGCCGGTGATGATAACAATGTCCATAAGAACCAGTTATGATAACAAGGTCCATAAGAACCGGTGATGATAACAATGTCCATAAGAACCGTTGATGATAACAAGGACCATAAGAACCAGTGATGATAACAAGGTCCATAAGAACCAGTGATGATAACAAGGACCATAAGAACCAGTGATGATAACAATATCCATAAGAACCAGTGATGATAACAATGTCCATAAGAACTAGTGATGATAACAAGGTCCATAAGAACCAGTGAGGATAACAAGGACCATAAGAACCAGTGATGATAACAAGGACCATAAGAACCAGTGATGATAACAAGGACCATAAGAAACAGTGATGATAACAATGTCCAAGACAAAAGAACGAGTGATGATAACAATGTCCATAAGAACCAGTGATGATAACAATGTCCATAAGAACCGGTGATGATAACAATGTTCATAAGAACCAGTGATGATAACAAGGACCATAAGAACCAGTGATGATAACAAGGTCCATAAGAACCAGTGATGATAACAAGGTCCATAAGAACCGGTAATGATAACAATGTCCATAAGAACCAGTGATGATAACAATGTCCAAGACAAAAGAACGAGTGATGATAACAATGTCCATAAGAACCAGTGATGATAACAATGTCCATAAGAACCGGTGATGATAACAATGTCCATTAGAACCAGTGATGATAACAAGGACCATAAGAACCAGTGATGATAACAAGGTCCATAAGAACCAGTGATGATAACAAGGTCTATAAGAACCGGTAATGATAACAAGTACCATAAGAACCAGTGATGATAACAAGGTCTGTAAGAACCGGTGATGATAACAAGGACCATAAGAACTAGTGATGATAACAAGGTCCATAAGAACCGGTGATGATATCAAGTACCATAAGAACCAGTGATAATAACAAGGTCCATAAGAACCAGTGATAATAACAATGCCCGTAAGAACCAGTGATGATAACAATGTCCATAAGAACCAGTGATGATAACAAGGACCATAAGAACCAGTGATGATAACAAGGTCCATAAGAACCGGTGATGATAACAATGTCCATAAGAACCGGTGATGATAACAATGTCCATAAAAACCAGTAATGATAACTAGGTCCATAAGAACCAGTGATGATAAAAATGTCCATATTAACCAGTAAAGATAACAAGGACCATAAGAACCAGTGATGATAACAACGTCCGTAAGAACCAGTAATGATAACAAGGTCCATAAGAACCGGTGAAATTAACAATGTCCATAAGAACCAGTGATGATAACAAGGACCATAAGAACCAGTGATGATAACAAGGTCCATTAGAACCAGTGATGATAACAATGTCCGTAAGAACCGATGAGGATAACAAGGACCATAAGAACCAGTGATGATAACAAGGACCATAAGAACCAGCGATGATAACAAGGACCATAAGAATCAGTGATGATAACAATGTCCATAAGAACCGGTGATGATAACAATGTTCATAAGAACCAGTGATGATAACAAGGACCATAAGAACCAGTGATGATAACAAGGTCCATAAGAACCAGTGATGATAACAAGGTCCATAAGAACCGGTAATGATAACAATGTCCATAAGAACCAGTGATGATAACAATGTCCAAGACAAAAGAACGAGTGATGATAACAATGTCCATAAGAACCAGTGATGATAACAATGTCCATAAGAACCGGTGATGATAACAATGTTCATAACAACCAGTGATGATAACAAGGACCATAAGAACCAGTGATGATAACAAGGTCCATAAGAACCAGTGATGATAACAAGGTCTATAAGAACCGGTAATGATAACAAGTACCATAAGAACCAGTGATGATAACAAGGTCTGTAAGAACCGGTGATGATAACAAGGACCATAAGAACTAGTGATGATAACAAGGTCCATAAGAACCGGTGATGATATCAAGTACCATAAGAACCAGTGATAATAACAAGGTCCATAAGAACCAGTGATAATAACAATGCCCGTAAGAACCAGTGATGATAACAATGTCCATAAGAACCAGTGATGATAACAAGGACCATAAGAACCAGTGATGATAACAAGGTCCATAAGAACCGGTGATGATAACAATGTCCATAAGAACCGGTGATGATAACAATGTCCATAAAAACCAGTGATGATAACTAGGTCCATAAGAACCAGTGATGATAAAAATGTCCATATTAACCAGTAAAGATAACAAGGACCATAAGAACCAGTGATGATAACAAGGTCCATAAGAGACAGTGATGATAACAATGTCCGTAAGAACCAGTAATGATAACAAGGTCCATAAGAACCGGTGAAATTAACAATGTCCATAAGAACCAGTGATGATAACAAGGACCATAAGAACCAGTGATGATAACAAGGTCCATTAGAACCAGTGATGATAACAATGTCCGTAAGAACCGGTGAGGATAACAAGGACCATAAGAACCAGTGATGATAACAAGGACCATAAGAACCAGCGATGATAACAAGGACCATAAGAATCAGTGATGATAACAATGTCCATAAGAACCAGTGATGATAACAATGTCCATAAGAACCAGTGATGATAACAAGGCCCATAAGAACCGGTGATGAAAACAATGACTATAAGAACCAGTGATGATAACAAGGCCCATAAGAATCAGTAATGATAACAATGTCCATAAGAACCAGTGATGAAAACAATGACTATAAGAACCAGTGATGATAACAAGGACCATAGTAACCAGTGATGATAACAATGTCCATAAGAACCAGTGATGATAACAAGGTCCATAAGAACCAGTAATGATAATAATGTCCATAAGAACCAGTGATGATAACATGGTCCACAAGGGCCAGTGATGATAGCAATGTCCATAAGAACCAATGATGATAACATGGTCCATAAGAACCGGTGATTATAACAAGGTCCATAAGCACCAGTGATGATAACAAGGCCCATAAGAAACCAGTGATGATAACAAGGACCATAAGAACCATTGATGATAACTAGGTCCGTAAGAACCAGTGATGATAACAATGTCCATAAGAACCAGTGATGATAACATGTTCCATAACCGGTGATGATAACATGGTCCATAACCGGTGATAATAACATGGTCCATAAGAACCAGTGATGATTACAAGATACATACCTACCGGTGATGATAACAATTTCCAAACGAACCGTTGATGATAACAAGGTCCGTAAGAACCAGTGACGATAACAAGATCCATAAGAACCAGTGATAATAACAAAGTCTATAAGAATCAGTGATGATAAGAATGTCCGTAAGAACCATTGATGATAACAAGGTCATTAAGAACGGTGATGATAAAAAGATCCGGTGATGATAGCAAGATGCATAAGAATCAATGATAATAACAAGATCCATAAGAACCAGTGATAATAACAAAGTCCATAAGAATCACTGATGATAACTTTGTCCGTAAGACCTATTGATGACAACAAGGTCCTTAAAAATCAGTGATGATAACAAGGCCAATACGAACCGGTGTTGATAACAAGGTCCATTAGAATCAGTGATAATAACAAAGTCTATAAGAATCACTGATGATAACTATGTCCGTAAGACCTATTGATGATAACAAGGTCCTTAAGAATCAGTGATGATAAAATGGTCCATTAGAACCAGTGATAATAACAAAGTCTATAAGAATCAGTGATGATAACGTTGTCCGTAAGAAATATTGATGATAACACGGTTTAGAACCGGTGATGATAACAAGGCATAAGAACCAATGATGATAACAAGGTCCGTAAGAACCAGTGATTATAACAAGGTCCGTGAGAACCGGTGATGATAACAAGGTTCGGCAGAACCAGTGATGATGACACGGTTCATAAGAACCAGTGATTATAACAAGATACATACGTACCGGTGATGATTTCGAGTTTCATAAGAACCAGCGTTTATTACAAGGTCCATAAGAACAAGTGATGAAACCATGTCTTTAAGAATCAGTGATAAAAACAAGGTTTTAAGAATCACTGGTGATAACACGGTCCATAAGAACCATTGATGACAACAAAGTGAAATATACATATCAGGATTTGCCACACCAAGAAAACACAGCCTCACCGCGCATCCAAATTGTAGAGGAAAAGAGAGCGGTTTTATAAGAGAATGAATTTCAAATAGGACACAACAAACAACAAAAAGGAGAACCCAATGGGTTACCTCCTTGGAACGGTTTGTGGCAAAACAATTTGCCCCCGGGGTTTGAACAAGGTTCGTAGGTGCACGAACCTCACACTTTCCCCAACAAATTCTCAAACAAACAAATACAAGTTGTCAATTTTGCATGCAAAAGCACACAAACATAAGAAACACAAGAAGCTTATTTTTAGCATTTTAAAGCTTAAGGGCGGGTAATCAATCACTGACCTTACCGACACCAGAGCACCTGGAGTCAAATAAGCGAGAACACGATAACAGTAATTAACAAAACAGATCGAGCTTTCAGACTTCCTTAAAAGAGCGTGGGCAGTAATATGCATCTCCATTACAGTTCTTGTTCAGACTCAATCAAACCGAGTCTGCAATATTTTTATATTAATCGCGTTCGGTTGCTTTCAAAGTTCTCTTTTCATTTTTTTTCAATATCACAGTGGCGACGTTTGTGACGTTTAGGGGCTGTAAAACGTCTCCCCGTACATTCATTCAGAGCTGTAATCAGTCACGCCCTTTAAAAGTCGTTGAGCACGATACTTATATTAATAGCACATCTAAAATTACTTTTGTTTTAATATTTTTCGGTTAGTTTTAAGATGGGTGCTTTCAATATCTCAACTAGTATAGATTTGGATACTGTTAAATGGAGATGTGCAGGGTCGAGCAGGTGTACAGGGTAAAATCGTAAACAGATCGATCTATGTAACACCTACGTGTACTTTTCACTAAACTGTACATTTCAAACCCTCCAGGAGGAAGTTTTCGGTTAATTTTACCATTTTACCTGACCTGAAAACAATCCTCTGAAGAAATCCCTATACAAAAATACATTCTATATTTAGTGATCATTCTATATTTAGCTCATCGCTGATCTTACTTTTCGTGGTGGCCCAGGCATTTTGAAACTAATGTCAACGTCGATATTCGGCAAGGTACTACACCGAATGCGTATTTTGGTTGAAGTGATCACGTGACAATCCCAAAAACCACCGCAGCTTTACGCGGAAAATACAAAAATAGCTAACCTATGCGCGTCGCATAGGATAGGAAACACCATTTATATATCTTTTTTAAAATAATATATTGATTTGAAATATTTCGGGTGTAAATCATTATTTGAGCTTCAAATAATGATATTCAACTGATTAATAACCCATTTCACAAATTTGTTACATTCATCAATCCTGCACATCTCTCTTTAAATCACCCTTAGGATATACTTCCTGGTTTTTAATTCATGCTTTTGGCGTTCTCTGTGACATGCAGGATTCATATTCTCTGATTCCCTGTCAAATTCTATTCTATTCAGTTCCGTATATTGCTTCCTCGTTTAGGGCAAACACATTCTTTTATCTGGGGATCATACGCCGCTGATCATGGAGTGGTGAAAATCTGAAAATACCGCATTGATGGTTCCATGTTCACCGCCATATGCATACCATCGTTTCATGAGTCAAAATTGTACAGCTTACTGGTTTAAATATTGAGCTGCGCTCAACCCGGATCTAGGCGCCTTGGCAGTAATTTGAATTTTCATTTCAATTTCCATATAAATGGAGACTACTGAACTACATAACCAGAGAAAATGGTCATAGTTTTTCATCTTTAAACAATCAGCTGTGATACTGGAATAAACCAATCATAAAATGGTGGACCGGATAGTTCCATTACTATTTCCATGTAAAGGGAGACTACTGCACTACAAAACCAGAGAAAATGGTCATAGTTTTACATCTTTAAACGATCAGCTGTGATACTGGAATAAACCAGTTATAAAGTGGTGGACCGGAAAGTTCCATTTTCTGCGTTTTCGTTCAAATATTTGCCTAATATGAAGTCGGACACATTCTTTTACTTGTAGTACTTGTACGTTGATGCATGTAGTTCCGGGAAATAGCAAAACTTGAACATAGTATCGTGTTTAATAAAAACATATAGTAAGCCGTTTGCTAATTCATTATTTCTGGTGTTTTTTTTTCATGGATATTTTGAATGTTAAGCTTTGAAAGAAATTTACCAATTCTTAAATAGCTCAACATGTGCAAGACTAATTTTTTCATCTTTTTTTCCGTTTAATTTTGTTTTCGTTTCATATGGATTTGATATCGTTTTTTTTAATATGAATTATCTGTGGAAGTAAAAGAAGTCGTATTTATATTTGCCCCGAAAAAAGAAACTAAATTAAAAGCCTGTGCCCGAAAACGCCGTAATTTATTTCCGGTTTTATTTGATTGGTTCATTATATGCGCATGACAATTTGGAGCCATATTTTAGGTCAGCGTACACTATTGCGTTTCCCTATATGTTTTATATAGAGTCTTGGGAGTCTCCTTGATTTATTTATTCTTAGACAATATCAGGCATGGTCTTCTGATGAAGTTTGAATATAAATCTACATAAAAACATAGATGAAATACCACCATGACCGTAGGTTTCTACCTCAAATTTCACTTTGAAGACTACCACCCTTGCCTATTGACTAAATTTACTTGTGGTTAACCTGTTTATAGGCATTATTTTAAAAGTAATTTTTTTCTTATCCAAAATGTTTTGGATAATGATTTTTGGTTCCAACAGCTGCAGAAATACACAATTTCTATTTTTTAGAAGGAGTTTTATTTTTTCCTTAGCTATATTGGCCAATCAACTAATGTTTCTATAGAGTCTTACGGGTTTCCCCTAACTTTTTTTTTAACCAACCGGGAAGCAGCTTTTATTTAGTGTACGCTGATCTTAAGCGTCACATATTATTTTTAGTTATATTCAAACATTGTATAAAATGAAGAAATAAATAATTCCAAAAATTAAAATCCATGTTTTGTTTGTTTTTGTCTAAATCTGAACTCACAGCCCTTCTTCAAGTGTAAGCAGTTGGTGACAGTTCAGCCACACTAAAAACACTATAAACAGATTATAAACATTCATAACAAAAAAAATCAGGAAAAATAGAATATTCCAGTTTATGTTATAAAACTTGACCACTGAAGACTCACACACAGGCATGATATTTTAAACAAGTAATTTTTTGGCTTGGCCTTAAATGCTTCTATACAGAGTCATTTTTGTATCCCCACCCCATGTAAAAATACAAAAAAAGACATTTTCTAGCTATTATTTCAATAAATTTTCACTACCTGCAAGATCAAATTCCTGAATTTTACATTAAAAGCAGCTATAAACATATTTATTCATGGAAACACAGTCTATTTAGTATCATTCTGCACTTAAAATACACAGCCATGACTTTTGTGGAAACCAAGACATAGTGAAAATCCAAAAGAAAATGACATTTTGATGCATTTGGAGTGGAAATCATTCATTTCATGAGACTGTTTTTTACTAAATTCTTCCAGTTGTCATATAAAATGTGTTTTTATGCATGAAAATAAACAATACCCCTTGACTGGACACTGCTATTTACCCAGGGGCTTGTTTTTGCCCTGAAATGCCTCTATGATGTCACTCCTCATAGGTAATCCTATATCAAAATCCCATGAAATAAAGAATTATCAGATCCAAAATGCTTTAAAATAGTCAGTATGCATGAAATGATTAAATTATTATGTAATTCAATTGCTCTGATTGTATAATAAAGCATATTTCATTAAATGATTTTTCTGTTTCAATTTTCTTTGTTGAAAGGGAGACAACTCATGTTCTCTAAATAAGTCTAATTTGCTATAACTTACAATTTTGTATGTATAAATATAATAAAAATATTTCTGCTATAATTATTTTCAAAAAATCTCAAGCTGGTGCTACAGTTTTGAAAACAAAAGTGTCAAGCAGACAATCTTTAAGGCCCCATGTTAAACAATTTCTAGTAAACATATAATGCCAGATTTAGGTCTGTCATAAAATCCATGGTTTTCTGGGACCAGACTCCCAAAACAAAACCAGTTAACCACTTTTACAGAGAAATACTGCTATTCTCTGTTAAAAACAAAATTTAAAACTATTGTATACCCCAATCATAGTAGCAAATCAGTAAGTGAAATGCTCTACACAGTCAGAGATCTATTTAACATACCCGGTGGCATTTTATGGTCAAACTTATCGCAACTTCCAGGAACAGACTTAAAATTATTTGTTCGCGAAATAATTTACTGCTTCGCAACTGAAATCCAACTCATACCGAACAAAAGTCACACATAAAATTCATTTTTTCTCATTTTGCCTTTATTCTATTACCAGTTTTAATATACAGCCACTCTACACTGTTCAACATTAGGCATCAAAAACATATCTAACAAATCTGAGACTTACTGAAATATTAAGAAAGACTTCTAAAAGAGGAAAAACACAGTTTTTGTGTCTAAAAGGCAAATCTAATTCATTATAAAGTCACTTTTTCCTAACCAGAATAAAATCAAAGCTACACTTTTGATCCAAATATACCTTACAGTGAAAACCACCTCTAAGTTTCATCAAATGCAAGCATTATCCTCAAAATCTAGCAACCTTTTTATACCAAAATAAGCAAATGCATAACAAAACATGCACTCCCATGTATAGTTTTACAACAATCCAACCTTAAAAAGTGACAATTTCTATACTTTTCATGGGAAATATAATAAAGTGCAGGTCTCAACAAAGCTACAACACCATCTCCCAATCTGAATATAGTGAATAAGGCTATTTTCAACACTATCTTAATTCAGAGGCCCCTTTATTAACAACTTACAATCAGACTGACCTTCTAACTGCTGCAAATGTATGCAGAAATTCTTTAGATTTGTCAATATTCACAAAATTAACAAATTGTATACAAAATCAGTTTCAAACAAGGCGCTCAATAGATCACATACATCCAGAGTCTTGCTGCCTTTATAGTCTAGATTCTGAAGCTGAAAATTTTGTCGAGGTAGGGCCGACAAGATATACTTTTTATTTTACAATTTTATTGAAGTTTAGAGTATGTCTCAATGAAATTAGGTGGCCTGCAAAAATTATTTTATTGCGAACCCTGAAAAAATAAGGGAGATAACTCTGATATAGAATTATAAGTTAACTTTAAAATATTTAGATATAATAACGAGTTGCATTGATATCAGTCCAAATTTTAGTATCAACATTAGTTTTTATATGATCTAGCAACCATAATTTATTAAAGATGTATTATTACCACATAATATTGGACCAATATGTAATTTAAGACATTTTTGTTGGTAAAATATACAAAGAAAACAGAATTATTTACGATTTTCCCTATTTTATGAGTTAAGAAAATGATCTGTTCATATCACTTCTTAATCTTTATACAGATATTTCACATAACTCTTCTAAACATTAATTTAGATGTTTTAGAAGACATTTTATATTGAAGAATATGCCTTATTGATGATAAAACTTTAAAAGTGTGTATACAATTACCCCACCCACACCATTATAGCAAGTATTCTTTTAATAAAACCTTAAATGGATAATCAACACATTTTATGTTAGTTTTTTTTGTTATTTACAATGTATATACAGTATGATCTGCTTCAGTTAAAGAAGCAAACTGGAAATGAAATGCTTTGTAAAACACCAAATAAAAAGAGTTAATTCAAGAAAATATAATAATATTTTCTAATATGATAATTTGGTGACACATTTTGTCGAAGTTCAGATGTCTCCAATAGATCTGTTTTATTCTTACTTTACATGTTTTAATTTCTTCTACTTCTTGGAAGTAATCCCCCATACTCATAAAAAGGCACTTCTTAAATAACA
>JAZAYU010000342.1:0-66105 GCA_038501625.1 Corbicula japonica | reverse complement strand
GTGAAACTCTTTTAATCGTTTTAAAAAGCGGCCATATCTTAACATGTTTTAACTTTTGAACACTATAATCTACAAAATATTTTCTGGCTTATAACAATAATAATAATAATAATAAATTCTTTATTTATAGATGGTAACTCTTAAGTTTTGTACAAAGTAAAACAACAATAATACAAATCTTATTTTCAAGAGGCCATCATGAAATATTGTAACTACACACACACACAAAATAAATTAAAATGAAATAAAAAAGATGAACAATACAAAATCACATATGTTAATTGGGCAATATTTTGAGAAGGCAAAATATTATAATGTAATACATTATAATACATATACTCAAGAGTAGAAAAAAAAGTAACGACAAGTCATTGAGCAGTAACCAGTTTGTGTGTATATCTAGATACATTTTAAGAATGTATTGCCAATAAATGATGTTTGTATGATTTTTTGAATAAATTCAGGGAGAATGAATTTTTAATGGAAAAAGGATTTTCATTCGAGATAATCATACCAGAGTAACTAAATGTCTTTTTCATAAATTCTGTGTTTAGCTTTGGATGGACAAGACATTGCATTGAGTTAGACCGAAGATTGTAAGACGTATTTTGTGTAATTTCTATCAGATCGTGTAAATATTGTGGGGCTAAGTCGTGGAGGGTTTTATAAACAAGAGAGGCTGTATGATATTTGATACGGTCATTAAATGATAACCACCTCAGTTCACTAAAAAGGTTCTGTATTAGTTGATGAATCTGATTTACCGAGCACTAATTTGGCAAAACGTCTTTGGAAGTTATTGTCCCCACGAGATAACTCCATGATCAAGAATCGGTAGTACATACGCATACGCATTACATACGCATACAGTACATACGCATTATAGTAAATTTTCTTTGTTTCAAATGTGAGGTACTTTGATATTCTATTAAACAGATATAGCTTTGAATTTAATTTACTGCAAATTTTATCTATCTGCACTTGCCATTTTATTGAATCATCAACATTAATGCCTAAAATATTTTGACAATGTACATTCTCAAGCTGAGTTTGATTTAAAGTAATTACTAGAGAGTCTGAGCTCTTTAACCTGTTTAACCTGTTTTTCGTTCCCAGTAGCATGCAAGTTGACTTTAATGGGTTCAGTGACATATTGTTATTTTTACACCACTTGTCTATATTATCAATGTCATTTTGAAGTCGTGATTGTATTTCATTTATGTTAGAAGAGGATGTGTGCAAAGTAGAATCTTCAGCATACATATCAACGTTACATGATTCTAGTGTCATTGGAGGATCATTGATGTAGATTAAGAAAAGAAGGGGCCCAAGGATAGAGCCTTAAGGGACACCAGTCTTGATGCAAAGTTTATCGGACTGTATGTTGTTTACTTTAATAAATTGTTTTCTACTTTGCAAATAAGAAGAGAACCAATCTATTGATTTTCTGTCAAAATGGTAAAGTTTTAATTTATGTAAAAGGATATTATGATCGACCATGTCAAACACTTTGCTTAAATCAAGAAAAACGCTACCTACTAAATTCTCTTTGTCAATAGCTGATAATTATCTATTAAATATGTAAGAGCAGTTTGACAGGAGTAGGATTTCCGAAAGCCAGATTGGGTTTTATGTAAAATGTTCGTTTTTCTAAAATAGTCATGCATTTGGTTAGCAACGTGTCTTTCAAAAATTTTGGATATAGTATTTAATATGGATATAGGACGGTAGTTGTTTGGATCATCTGTTAGACCCTTCTTAAAGAATGGGAGAACATAAGCTTCTTTAAGTTGGTCAGGATATTCTCCTTTGCTAATGCTATTGTTTATTATATCTGCAATTGATGGTGTAATGTAATCACAGCAATGCTTGAGAATGTAAGGTCCTATGCCATCAGGTCCGACAGATTTTTTAGTAGCTTAACCATGTGAATCCTGTAAACTTGATCTACTTGTCACTCGACTGTATATTTTTCCACTGTACTTTTGCTAGTGCGTAAAAAGCGAGAAACGTTTACAACTTTCCCGATTTAATATGTTGTTATTGTTACCTTTTCCTTCACATAATTTGTCATATATTTGCTTTATGTAACGGTGAGAACATGCTTTTGTAAACTAAACATACTGTCCCCGTGTAGATTAAATTCGCATCTTGTGAATCAAAATAAGAATTTGTTTTACACTAAGTCAATTGGTAAACTCTACAGAAATAAATGTTCGTGATGATTTTAAACAAGTCATCAGCTATAAGCATGCGTTTCCGTTTGCTATTGATCCTACCAACATCACTTGTTATGTTTTATAGAGATATAGTTTTCTGAGTTTGAGTTTACGAATTAAAAGAATACTATTTTCCCTTCGGTATAAGTAAGTCACAAACAGGTGATTTCGCGCGCTATATGTCATAGCGCACGTGCTTCCAGTGCATACTGTATTATGTGGTCATTCAGCTTTGCGAGGCGTAACTGGACGGTCATACAATTTTAACAAATTACACGCTCGTTTGTAATGACAGCGAAAATGGACAAAATGAAAACTTGACCTTGAGAGATTTAATGAATGAAATAAGGCAACAGAGAATTGAGGTACAGAATTTACGAGAAGAAGTACAAGGAAATTCGGAATCTGTTTCCTGTGAAGTCAAAAAGCTTAAGAAAGTCAAAGACATTGTTTGGAAGTTCAACGGAAACAAGGTACTATTTGTGTTTAATGAAGATTTGGGTCGAGCAAATGTCGTTCCGGCGCTGGTCGTTCTGGTAACAGTCGTTTTACTTGGGGGAGTTCAGCAGCTTCAGGCTCCAATTTCGGATATCCGGCAGGGCGGAATTCTTTTCGTGGCTTCAGCCGCGGTTCCGGTTTCTTCAACGGCACACCCGGTAGCTTCGCCGGAACAGTCGATAACAGTTTCCGACAAGGTGGCGGAAAAGGTTCAGTCTCAGGTCCATGCTTTGCCTGGTGATATCGGTCATATCAGAAGATACTGTCCACGAGTGCAGAAGTCAGCAGGAGCAGTCGGCATTGAGTTTGGAGTAAAACCCGAGTAAAAGTGTGGGAACATTTTTGAAAGATGAGTATTTGTTTGACTATGACCGGTTTACACATAATTATCGTAATATGAACAAGGACAAAAACATATTTTGTTTGAGGCAGGTTAAGAGAAAACCTGCAATTTTGGAAGGAAATATATTCTACAGAATTCATTTTAGATGTAATTCAAAATGGTTATAAAATTCCTTCGTTTTCCGTGCCGCTCAAAAATTTATTGTAGAGGAAGCTATTTCAGATTTACTTGATAAGCATTTAATAGAAAAATGTCAGGCACATCCGTACGTTGTTAACCCGTTAAAGGTTTCTGTACAAAGTTCGGGCAAGAAACGATTACTGTTAGATTGAAAAAATGTCAATTCACATATATGGAAACAATCTGTCGGGTTTGAAGGAAGTAGCTATCTCATTTTTACACAAGGGTTGTAGTATGATTAAATTTGATATTACTTCACCCTGTCCTTTTATTGAAATTTACAGGCAACACACAGAATATTTTGGGTTTTCATGGACAAACAAAGACGGTATACAACTATTTAAAAAGAAATTAATTCTACCGTTCGGTCTTTCGAGCGCATGCTGTACAATTTTACTAAAGTTATCAGGCCTTTAATATCAAAATGGTGGGCTGAAGGAAAATCAGTTTTGACGATAGATTTGGCTGTGGCAAAACCGAAGAAGATACGAAAATAAAAGGTGTCCAAATTAAGACCGATTTGCTTTTTTATTCCAAATGCAACGAAGTCGGTATGGGAACCAGTCTAGGTTATAGAAATTTTAAGAACCGTTCTGAATTCTAGTTAAGGGGTAATTTATATTCCTACACGGAGGCTTTACAAAGTTTTCCGAACGTTATCTGAGATTTTGTCTTCTTTGAAAATTCACAGAAGGGTGACCGCTAGAAAAGTGGCTAGCTTAGCTGGTTAACTGATTTCAATGTCTGTCGTCACAGGTCACGTGTTCCAGATAATGACACGTGCATTAAGCATTGACACTCTTAAGGAGGCTTACTGGGATGCATATATATAGCATTATCCAATGAGAGCTTTGATCAGATAAGATTTTGGGAAACAAATTTAAAATTTTTAAACCATCGGGATATGTTTGAGTCAACAAATTGCTCAAAGATTGTGTTTTCAGATGCAAGTAGTTTAGGCTTTGCAGGTTATGAGGTAATTACGATTAACGAACTTCCTCACGGAAAGTGAACTGACGAAGAAAAGGCTAAAACTTCTACATTGAGAGAGTTAGTAGCCGTTGACAGGTTTTGCAGGCAATTTCTCATATTTTTGTTCACCAGAAAGTAAAATGGTTTTCTGACAACAAAGGTGTTACTTCAATTGTGCAAAAATGTTCAATGAATTTTGAATTGCAGAGTATTGCTTTTGATATATTTAGTTTTTGTATCAGGATATCTATAATTCTTGAAATGGAGTGGTTACCCCGAACATCAAATGAGAGAGCTGATTAATTGTCACGTATCATTGATTATGATGACTGAGGTATATCTTTTGATTTGTTTGATGTTGATCGAAGATCGTTTTTCTGTAAAGTTTGAAGTTGACTGGTTTGCTTCACCACACAACGCCAAGCTTTCATTTTTTTATTCGTGATTTTGAAACGCTTCTTGTAAAGGAGTAGATTATCTGGATGCTTTTTCAGAGTCATGGGGAGAGCAAACAGGATTGTTTGTCCTCCGATTTCCTCCGATATATGAAGTGATCAGGAAGATCGAAGCTGATCGTGCCTATGGTGTGATTGTTTTGCCGCTTTGGAAGTCGGCCGTATTTTGGCCTTTGATATATCTAAATGAAAATTTTATTCCAAACATTGTCATGGTTTGATTTGCCAGTCAACAAAGAATTTTACATTAAATGTAAAAACGGAAAAGGTATTTTGGTAATGTAGATTTGGCTTTTCGAATGTTGGCATTGTATTTCGATTTCAGAGTTAAAAAGTAACGGATAAACCACGTGTAGGAGTTGCTCCACTGTTTTATAACTTTAATATCTGATTCATTTTAAGGAACGCATGTTTTTGAATACAGATTCATTGTAAACTAAGGAAGCAGTTGTGTTTCTATTTAGATCATATTATGTAAGTGTTGGGGTTATAGGTGCTGATCTTGCTGTATTAAGACGATTACTGTGCAATACATGAAGTTTATACGGTGGCATCACTGGCTGTTAAGATGACTGCGTCTGTTCAATACATACATTTTACGGTGGCGTCACCGGCTGTTAAGATGACTGCGTCTGTTCAATGCATACATTTTACGGTGGCATCACCGGTTGTTAAGATGACTGCGTCTTTTCAATACATACATTAAACGGTTGCATCACCGGCTGTTGTAAGACGACTGCGTCTGTAGTATATTCATTACAAGGTGGCATCACCGGCCGTTGTAAGACGACTGCGTCTGTCATATATGTATTGTACGGTGGCCTCACCGGCTGTTGTAAGACGACTTCGTTTGTAGTATATTCATAACAAGGTGGCATCACCGGCTGTTGTAAGACGACTGCGTCTTCAATACAAGTATATACATTATATTCGACAACACCATTTTCATTTGGATTGTATGTTTACACGTTTTTAATATTTGTTGAGCGAGTAATTTTCTGTTGTTTGTTTACATTATTTTTATTTTTTTCAGGCTCACAAAAAGGAAATTGATGAATTACCTGAGGTATTGATAAGCAAGGTGGACCTTCTTTCGGAACTATTGCAGAAATCCAGAGCCAAGATTACATGTCGAAAGTATAAAAACAGCTTTAATCGTTGGAGGAAATGGGCTTTGGATTACAAGGTGGCATCACCGGCCGTTGTAAGACCACTGCGTCTGTAGTATATGCATTACAAAGTGGCATCATGAATTCAAGGGTGGCATCAATCCAAATGGGCTTTTTGTAATGGTTTGGGAAGAGGGGATATTTTGGCAGCAATATGAGGAAAACAATGCAAAAAATCAGCTAATAATCTGTGCTTGTTTGATCGCTTTTGCAGGTTGTTTTTGATAAGTTTTGGGCTTCTAAAAATTGTAATATTCGATATTATTTTTGACAAGGAGTACATGGGTATTTTCATGGAAACTAGCAAAACCGATCAATAGAGAGACGGGACATGGGTTGTTATAGCACGAACCTTTACACTTTTGTGTCACGTTGCAAATGTTGAAATGTTAATACAATGGGCTTGTTTAAAGGATAGTGATTATGTTTTCTGCGATTTGTCTAAAGTAAAAGGCGGATGTATCAGTAGAGATTGTAACAAAAAGATGTCTTATTCCAGCGCAGAACGGTATCAAAGACAAATTATATAAGAGACATGGGCGCTGGTTAATTGATTCCGCAAGGACGGTTATGCGAAGGGTTCGTTGAAGGAAAGACTTTATTTCTAGAGCTATGTGTTTATAAAGAATGTTATCTTTATACCGGTATTTCACAGAAAAACAAGTAAAATTTGTTTCTAAGCTGTTGCTTAGTATTTTTTGTTTTGTTGACATGATTAGAAATTGTCAAGAAACATATTATTGTATATATATGTCTGTTGAATTCGTAATTTGTTTGAATTTTGAAAGTGCTGTTTCATGTTCTATTAGAGCATATATTAATTTTAGATGCCCGTTCTTTAAACTTCATGTTCCGCCTCGCAAGTGCTTGTCGTACGACTTTCAAATAACAATCTGAAATGTTATTTGTCGTTTGTGTTGCTTTATAAAGTTAACTAGTTTGAGACGGAATGGTGCGGAAGGGAAATATAGTTTTCTAAGTTTGAGTTTACAAATTAAAAGAAAACTATTTTCCCTTCGGTATAAGTAAGTCAAAACAGGTGATTTCGCGCGCTATATGTCATAGCGCACGGGCTTCCAGTGCATAATGTATAATGTGGTCATTCAGCTTTGCGAGGCGTAACTGGACGGTCATACAATTTTAACAGATTTTATATGTCATTTGATTAAGATAAGTATCAACAAGAAATCTTATTCATTGTTTGATATATTGAGTTTATGGAAAAAAATAAAGAAAAATTGGCAATGTCATTTTTGTCTTAAGATTGATGGTTTTGTACTATTGTTTGTCGTATGCACATGTTGCGCCTCGCAAGTGCTTGTCGTACGACTTTCAAATAACAATCTGAAATGTTATTTGTCGTTTGTGTTGCTTTATAAAGTTAACTAGTTTGAGACGGAATGGTGCGGAAGGGAACAGTAATTCCCTGGAAAAATGTTGTTATCGTTTATAGTCCAGTATTTCCTAGAAAAAGCTTCTTATGTTTTATAGAGCAGTAATTCCCTGATGTTTTATAGAGCAGTAATTCCCTGGAAAAATGTTGTTATCTTTAATAGACCAGTATGTCTAGAAAAAGCTTGTTATGTTTTATAG
This sequence comes from Corbicula japonica, assembly GCA_038501625.1. Classification (NCBI taxonomy): domain Eukaryota; kingdom Metazoa; phylum Mollusca; class Bivalvia; order Venerida; family Cyrenidae; genus Corbicula; species Corbicula japonica. The sequence continues at coordinate 58,676 of JAZAYU010000342.1, read as the reverse complement.
ACCAGTATGTCCTAGAAAAAAGCTTGTTAAGTTTTATAGAACAGTATATCCTAGAAAAAGGTTATTTTGTTTTATAGACCAGTATGTCTTTGGAAAAGCTTGTTATGTTTTATAGACCAGTATTTCTTAGGAAAAGTTTATTATGTTTTAAAAACCAGTGCATGTATGTCCTAGAAAAAGCTTGTTATCTTTAATAGACCAGTATTTCCTAGAAAAAGCTTCTTATGTTTTATAGACCAGTATGTCCTAGAAATATGACCATGTTCGTCGTGTTTGCAGCATTACATGTCTGGGTGTCATATGGCTCACGCCACGGGAAGAGGTACTTTCGGAAAATTGACGTTTATTTTTGAAATGCTGAGCAGACGACATTACTTCTAATATGCATTTCGCAGTAAAACAAAACTATTATGTTGTCAAAATGTGTAACAAATTCTCAAATTAGTTATTTGAAAATAAAAGATAATTGTTTATTATATCCAAAAACTAGTAACAATTAAATTGTCAAAATATATGACCGAAGACACATTTCCCGTGGCGTGCCCCATATGAAAATCACCATATCACAGTTAGACCAGAAACAGAGCCTCATTTTCCCGTGGCGTGCCCCATATGAAAATCACCGTATCACAGTCAGACCAGAAACAGAGCCTCATTTTCCCGTGGCGCGCCCCATATGAAAATCACCTTGTCACAGTTATACCACCAACAGAGCCTCATTTTCCCGTGGCGCGCCCCATATGAAAATCACCATATCACAGTTAGACCACCAACAATGCCTCATTTTCCCGTGGCGCGCCAATATGAAAATCACCATATCGCAGTCAGACCGACAACAGAGCCTCATTTTCCCGTGGCCTGCCCCATATGAAAATCACCATATCGCAGTTAGACCACCAACAGAGCCTCATTTTCCCGTGGTGCGCCCCATATGAAAATCACCATATCACAGTTAGACCACCAACAGAGCCTCATTTTCCCGTGGCGTGCCCCATATGAAAATCACCATATCACAGTTAGACCACCAACAGAGCCTCATTTTCCCGTGGCGCGCCCCATATGAAAATCACCATATCACAGTTAGACCACCAACAGAGCCTCATTTTCCCGTGGCGTGCCCCATATGAAAATCACCATATCACAGCCAGGCCAGCAACAGAGCCTCATTGTCACATAACTTTATATAGTTAAATACTTGTCATGAAATGATTTCTGCTTCACGTATTTATCAAAAACAAAAATCTTGAAGTATGAGAGCTCACTTTTCCATTTCTTTTATGACTGAACTGAAGCCTGAAGATTGTTAAACTGAGATTGGAGACCTGTCTCAAATCTCAAGCACCTAAATGGCTGAAATGGAGACAAGTTTCATTTTTAGCTAATTAGATGTTTGATTTAAAGGCTGGTTCCATTCTTGAGCCCCTATCAGTTTTCCGACCCTGAGTGTTTGCAGTGTTTGTCTTTTAAAGTGAGTTAAAATGTTCAGTTTTGATGTGCAAATTGTACGGAATATGAAAAAAAATGTACGATTCATTTAAGGAATGATTCTTATTTTGGTGCGGTTCATGCAGATAGGACGTGCACGCGAGAGCTGGCAAATCCATAAAGCGCGCTAGCGCTTTATGGTGAATTTGCCAGCTCTCGCGTGCACGTCCAGTCTGCATGAACCGCACCAAAATAAGAATCATTACTTATATTTACATCTTATTCATTTTTTTCTTCAGATAAACTTAAGTCGAACGCTTTCAAAAATTAGTATTAAGTGAAAAGGGGGAGTAATACGTGGGAGTTTTTAATAGTAACAGCCATGACGTTACTGACGTCATTACGGGTCATGCGGTTCATGCAAAATGAACCGATTTTTTTTAAAGGAAGAAATCAATAGGAATGTAAATATATTGTTTTGTAAGGTTTGTTTCTGAGTGTCAAGTAAAAGTAATACATTGCATATTAATTGATATGAAGATCTCTAAATAGACAAACATACTTACAGACCGTTCTCTCTAATATGGGACACGTCACGGGAAAAGTTACCTTTTGTAAATTTTAGTGATGTTTTAGTTTTTACTAAATTTAGTAGGAACTTACAACTATAAATCAATTTCTTATAACCAAAATGTGATTTTGTTACACATTTTGACAATAAAATGGTATTTTTTTTACCGCGAAATGCATAATAAATAATGTCGTCTGCTCAAATTTATGACGTCATTCCAAAGATTGACGTCAACTGTCCAATGGTACCTTCACGTCATAACATCGTCAGGTCTAAACGAATTACGTATAGATATGACGGATTTCGAAGGGAATAAAGCGTTTGCCAAGTACAGTAATTTTAAAGCACATCCAGACAGCGATCTCTATAAACTGGAAGTCGGTGGCTACAGCGGTAACGCTAACGATTCTCTCATCTGGCCTCATAACGGACAGGCATTCAGTACCAAAGACCGTGATAACGACAAGTGGCATGGTGTCAGCTGCTCTGAAGACCGTACAGGAGCTTGGTGGTACAGAAACTGTGCTTTGTCTAATCTGAACGGCCTCTACTATCATGATGGTAACTCTCACTTTAAAGGTATATTCTGGCATTACTGGAAATATTCTTACTAATCTCTGAAAACTGTTGAAATGAAGATACGCTAGAACACGATATTCTCATTTCAACAGTTTTACTATCATGTTACAATATACCATTGTTCCTTTCTAGCCATGAAAGTAGCAATGATGTAAAGAACTTTTCGCTAATTATTAGAAAATAATTGTTGCTTTCGAATTGTTGTTCATGTTTATGTTGTATTTAACTCTCATAAGCCAGAGTATATAGACTTGTCTTTGAATATTAGTACAATGTTTAAACGTCACAGATAAATGTATTTCATTTAATCGATTCATTTAAAAAAATGTTTGAATTTAAATTGATTTTTACATCAGTTGTGTTCACATGGTCAGAATGGCTGCGCGAAGTCCAACGATAAAAATCCACTGAGATAATAGACTGATTCTACGCAGTTTTTATGAAGACTAATTTACTGCAGATAACAAACAGTTGTTGTGTTTTGTAATTTCTGTCAGAATCTATATACATGTCCTTGAATAATAGCATAAAAGTCAAAAATTTATGTATACCATGTAAAATTGCATAAAAACAATATTTTTTTTTTGGTAAATTTAAATTCTACGATCACCTGTATTCACCTGAATTCACATGCATGCTGGGAATGGTTCAGCGATGTCGAAAGACGAAGTCATTTTGATTTCACTTTCTTCTCAGGGAATAAACCCATTCTCATTCTACATATGAAGCTTTTAATAATCGTGTAAAAATAAAACTGCAAACTAAAAAAATATGTGTTGTGTTTTGCAATTATATACAGTTGAAATGCTTTAGCATCCACCTGTATTCAGCAACCACCTGTCCTAAACAGCCTGTTTGAATATGCCATAAACTGACAGTTTGATTTAATTTTTTCTTAAATAGCCATATGTATTAAGAAGCCAACTTTTGTTTGCTGGTTGCTAAATACAGGTTTGACTGTATCCGCCCTTCCCCTCCTGCTGGATCTATAGTTAATGACTGCTTATCAGTGCATATTTTGTCCTCCGGATGCCTTTATTTTCATGTAATTTGTTTCATCTGTGATACCCGTGTTTTTGACAGAAAAAAAACTACGTCACATGTACATTGTTTACGGGCCTTCTAGAGTTTACGTTATAGATTTAGAAATTTAAAACACTTGATGTGTTCGTCTTGATACGTGACTGTGCACCTTTAATAATCACTTTCTTCATAGAAAACGACAACCAGTCAGATAAGCACTTCATATTGTTAATGATATCAATTCAGCGCTTGAGAAGCCCTTGACATTTCATGAGGATGTTAAAGAAAACTATGACAAATATAAGGTTTCTTTTTATACATGTTTCCAGTTGTAAACACTTTTCGAAGAAACGTTGTTTTAGATCTTGAACAAGTTTTTTCCTCATTACGTTCAGCTCTGCGCAAAAGTTTCAATTATGCTTCAGAAAAATAATCAGTATCCATTGAATAAAATGTTTATTTATTCGATTACTTTGGACTTGTTGCAAAAAAAACAGTGTCAAATGCAAGATTTCTATAAAGGGGTTTCGTTTTGGGCAGTCTTGCGGTAGTTACATGATAATTTTAAACAATCTGGCCAATAACCCGCTGAAAACTGAAAATAGCTGCCCCACAGGTGTCCGAGCAGTCCCACTGAACCCCTCTGGATCCGCCTCTGAATAATCAGAATAAGAACTGGAATGATTTACCGATACCAATTTGATCAAGCCCGTCTCCAAATGTATTAAAAAGCGTTGAAAATACTGTTAAATCATTTTATATCGCGAGGGTTTGATTTTCGCATATTTCGCGCTACAACAAAAGCGCGAAATTCAACCCCAGCGAAATTAAACTATTTAACAGAGTTTCTTTATAGTAAAATACAACTGCGCGAATTAATGCCCCAGCGAAATCGTTATTTACGGGTTTTGCGCGAAAATTCGTCCCCGCGAAATTAAATGATAGTACAGTATCTGAGATTCATACTTTATCTCTCTTTCATTCTGATGAATGTGGAATCGTCACTATTACTGTTACTGTTAGTTTAAACGACGGATAAAGTAACAAACAAAGGACCCAGCCATCTATATACTTAGAGACCTTAACATGGTCTACATGAGCGTTAAACATTCGCTCCACAACCAAAAAAGAGAACATTTCAAAATGAGCGAAATTTGTTATACATTATTCTAAATTTAACCCTAGGTTATTTTCAACCACGGATAAAGTTACAAACAACGGACCCAGCCTGTATCCAGAGACCTGAACATGCTCTATTATCTAAACAAAAAGACAACAACATGCGTCTAGTCACGATGTTTCGTAGAACACTTAATATGTTAATAAGCTGCTCTCAAAGCGTCTAGTCACGATGTTTCGTAGAACACTTAATATGTTAATGAGCTGCAAAGCGTCTGGCCACGATGTTTCGTAGAACACTTAATATGTTAATGAGCTGCTCTCAAAGCGTCTTGTCACGATGTTTCGTAGAACACTTAATATGTTAATGAGCTGCTCTCAAAGCGTCTAGTCACGATGTTTCGTAGAACACTTAATATATTAATGAGCTGCTCTCAAAGCGTCTAGTCACGATGTTTCGTAGAACACTTAATATGTTAATGAGCTGCTCTCAAAAAATTACGGCTTCTTTTACCACTAAATAACTAACACTCTGACTTTGAAAGCACACGACCATTTTTATAACGACCTCCTTTGTTAAAGTGAGCTGGCTCTACTTTGATTGTGATTAAGTGATAGAATGGTGTTTCTTACAGGATTGACGAAACAGAGATAACGTCTATTTTGTTTCGGAAAGTTTCTCTATTGTTTGAAGTGTTCCAAGAAGCTTTTGACGCCTATGTACATACAGCCAATTGTATCTCATACGGGGATTTCCCGAAACAATAGAAGGTCACAGAATACGAGGGGCGGATACGTGTCACCAAACTCACTTTTTTGACCGCAACATAAAATTTTCATGGGGAATTTGGGGAAGTTGGAAATATATGTAAATACCCTAAGACTGTCCTCAAACGAACCCCTTCTATGGAAATATTGTATTCGGCCCTGGAATACAGACATTTTTTTTGAAAAGACCAATCTTGGAAAACTGAAAAATATACTGTGATATCATTATATTTCGTGGGGATTTAATTTGTATTTTTGCGCGAGTGAAAGTGCACAAAATTAAACCCCGGCAAAATCAAAATACTAGATATCACCTTTCATGAGAGCAATAAGGCACTGTGGGAATTAATACCTGCTCAAAATTGTCACTTTTGTTTTTCCTTGAAATTTGATCCCCGCTAAAATAAAATGCTACCACAGTTCCTGTTTACTAAAATGCAGATTTGCTCGTGTATCGGGAAAGGAAAATGCACAGACATTTTACCAGGCGCTCCACCCCTTGCCAGCCCCTACTAGTACACCCTCTTTTTCTTGTAAAACTGTTGCCAAGTCACTGATGTTATTCCATTCCATCAAAAGATGCAATAATACACCAATATAATTGAAAAATAAAATTTGTAATTGTTTTTAAACTACGATTTTGACGGTGTTTTTTTGCATATTTTGTTAGAATGGAATAATATCAGTGGCTTGACATCATTTTTACAAGAAATACAAGAAAACAAAGGCTATAAGTACGGTTTGGCAGCGGGTGGGGCCGCTAGCCAAGCGCCACTGGGAAAATGTTATTTCTGTATATTGCGTTGTGTGATGTTTCTTTCATCACTTTATAACCTATGTTCATCATTCAGTTCAGCGTTTATTTTATTTACCTCCAAAAATCGTCAGCTCGATTTTCCGTGTAGACCTTGAATCTCGTTATAAAAGTTGAATGGAAAAAGCAGGCATTGTATTAATTACAAAACTTAGTAATTGTTTGTTTTACCGACGTAGCTAAGGAAAACCCTATGTACTTTGCGTTTTGTGTTATTGTGGTTTCATTAGATTTCGAGGGGATTAAGTTTACGGATTAACGCTAAGGAGAGTGCGCGAAATCAAAAGCGGCAAAATAAATCTGTCGAACGACTTTTATTATAACAAATACACAACTGCGCCAATTTTTAAACGCGCAAAAATGCCATTTATTTTCTAATTCACAGCGTTCAAACGAAAATAAATTATTTATCCCATATTCAAGTAATTCATAGGTAGGAAAAGTAATAAAAACACCAAGTACAATAGGAATGGTCGTATTGCATTGCTATATACTATCGAAAAACACAAAGAACGGGAAAATTCTATTCTTAGACCTTTATGAATTAGTAGTATCTCAGAATTAAGTAAAAGTTTGTAAAATTCACTATTAGCGCAAATGTTTTTGTTTTTTCTTTAGATTTTTATTACGATATTTTTTGAACATTTTAATTTCTATCGACTATATCATAAAACCATATCAATACATGCACGTGCAAATCCAACTCGACAAAACCTTCAAGGAAACACACTTATCAATCTAACGTAGCGTAATACGCAACGACAAGTTATTCTGAGCTAATATACTAAGGAACTTAGCGTTAGAACTATATGTTTCTGGTATGAGTAAATAAAATTCATGCATACTGGAATATTTAAAAAATATAGTATTCCTTGTTATTCAGCGCAACTGTGGCAATGTTATCGATAATTTCCCGTAAAATCTACAGATTGATGTCATATTATATGTACAAATTATAATATTAAAACGCAAACAATCATAACTTGGGAACATGGCGATCTTCCCATTGTGCTAATGGGCTAAAGCTCGCACTCTTGAAAATCTACATCCCATCATATATGAACATTCTCGTAGAAAACTCAAAAATAACTGAAAATATACGAACCCATAAATGCCAGATTTTAATATACTTTCCATTTGCATATCCAACCATCGTTTCAGATCACCTGACAAAGCAATCTCTCCGATTCTTGGCTTACGTTGACCAACTGCATTAATGCCGAACTTGCCATAGTAATGATTATGTTGGGCTCAAACCAGCATCCCGTCATAAAAGATCAACAAATTGTTTGTCCTGGAATTACTAAGCATACTCTTTCTTAATTAATTAAAACTGTTAGAATTATAATAAAAACAGTATTAATTGTGGAAAAGAAAACAAATATCCACGGATTTCAATAAACATTCTATTTTCAACCGAACCAATCGACAATGCAGAGTCTATGAAGCCAAGTACATGTAAAGCAATAGAATTTGCTTGAAATCTTTATTGTATTAAAATATTATAATAAATAACTGTTTTAATTATTTCTATACTTCTAAAAGTCTAACTACCGTAAGTAAACTATAGGAAATCGCAAGGCTCTTTGATCAGTTTATTCTCTCCAAAACAAGAGCCACTCATTTCATTTGGATAAAAAAAGTACAGTTAGCGTCTTATACTGTATAAAATATACACACTTTCCATGTTTTCCACGTGCAAATGTACGTACAATGCATAACTTATTATATATGACCTATCTGATTGTTTTACAGCAAGCCTACATAAACGCAGTAAAATGATCACCATCACACTCATTTTTACTGCTGTTTGTTTTTTAATACATGTGTAACAATATTTTTCATCGTTATAAAATTAACTTGTCAAATTATTATCTATTACACAGAGATTAAGCGGCCAGACTTAAATTGCAACACTTATGCAAATGCAATAACAGCTGATTAACTTTCTCGTCCCTCTAGCATCACATGAACCTTCAACGAAAATAACCGATGTCTTTAAATTAGGCCTCAAACTCTCGATTTAAAAAATCAAACATCATTTATACCAATATCTAGAATTCAATATTTGAAAAACTTAATAAAAACAAAAATACAAACGCATTTCCGAAATATGCAAACCACTCTCAGGACGCTGACTAGATACGCCTTTTATTCATCATCCAGCAATCATCACGAGACTGTCAAATCTGAAAATATTATCGTATAGCATCTCAATATCTATCAAATGGAATGCTGCATGCCCCGAATTAAAATGTTTCTTCAAACATTGCCATAACAAGTGAAATCAATCCAATTTCAAAATTAATCTATTATCTGTGATACTGAACAGCATTTCTTCATCCAGTGAGTTTATCAACAACATTGCCGTTACATGCCAACGGAATAATAGTTGGAAAAAATTACTGAGATACATATTACCATTCCTAAGCCTATATTAAAATATGATATTTAAAATGCACATGCATTTAATTGCTTTTAGACAAATCGTAAATTACTGATTTCAATTTCATGTCACATTTACCAACAATTCAATATAAAAACTTTGTAAATATACATTCCCCTTATTCTATTCTTTGATTGCACTAGATATATCAAAATGATTTACTTATCGAACACCACGTGCTCTTCCTCAAGTTTCTAAAATCTGAAAAATTTACAAAATGAATACTCATCAGTGACAAAATAATTTGTCAATGGTTCCGACTATCGCTGTTATTGCCGACCCCGAGCTCAAGTTGTATCCATGCCCTAGGATATTTGAAGAAAGTTGCCGAACATGAACTCCATCAGAAAATTGAATTGTCCTTCTCACAGTCAAGTAATGACCTTCTCAAATACGTCCTTAACAATTTATGGATTAGAAATATTTAATATGTCTTTACAATAGCAATGCGACGACTCGAATGAATTTTATCCAAGGTTTACACCATATATAATGACAATGCACGAGAATTTCGTGAATCCTCACAATCAATAACCTTGAAGCATACATGAGATGAATTACATAGAAACGTGGATAAATACATTTATATCTTATGCGCCAATTTTTATACCCGCGAAATAACATGATACCACAGTTACCAAGTAAATACATTTCTTATAATTCTTTCCACGTCAGCAATATTGGTAATTGTTTAAAAAAAATGTTAACTGTTAAAATGTATTTTAAATGTATTTTCAATGTATTCAAAATGTCGAAAACATTTTATGGAGAATTCCAACCTACCATTTTACTGTAACGTTTAAAAGAAACACATGTTTTCATTTATTATACCATAAATTGTTTCTTGATGATTTTCTGGAAATTACCCAAAATTGGCACTGAATCAAATCAACAGTTTCCCACATTTCTAAAGAATCTGTATAGTCGTTCTTCTATTTATTTCTTGGCAGTGTTTGAAGATTGTATCACCACGCGGGTTATACTGTTTTATATGTTGCAGGGCCTGAGAAAGGAGAACAGTCTCAAATCGCATGCATTTGATTGTTTTATATTGAGACTGGTCTAAATTTCAACCTGCTGAATATTAAATGCTGATCTCCGGTCGCAATTATATGAATTTTGGCACAGCGTTCATCACTCTGGCTAAACCCTGAATCTATCTCTGAGCACCAATCACAGTGAATTTACCGCTATGCTATGTTCGAGCGACCATCACACTGGCCTAACCGTTAATCTATCTCGGCCTAACCGTTAATATATAACCGAGCAACAATCACAGTGAATTTACCATTATGATATGTTCAAGCGTCCATCACACTGGCCTTACCGTTAATCTATCCCCGAGCACCAATCACAGTGGCTTTACCGCTATGCTATGTTCGAGCGCGCATCATACTGCCCTAACCGTTAATCCTCTTCTCGAGCACCAATCACAGTGGCTTTACCGCTATGCTATGTTCGAGCACGCATCATACTGACCTAACCGTTAATCTATCCGCGAGCACCAATCACAGTGGCTTTACCGCTATGCTATGTTCGAGCGCCCATCACACTGACCTAACCGTTAATCTATCCCCGAGCACCAATCATAGTGGCTTTACCGCTATGCTATGTTCGAGCGTCCATCACACTGACCTTACAGTTAATCTATCTCCGAGCACCAAAATCAGTGGCTTTACCGCTATGCTATGTGCGAGCGCCCATCACACTGACCTAAAAGTTATTCTATCTCCGAGCACCAATCACAGTGGCTTTACCGTTATGCTATGTTCCAGCGCCCATTACACTGACCTAACAGTTAATCTATCTCTGAGCACCAATCACAGTGGCTTTACCGCTATGCTATGTTCGAGCTCCCATCACACTGACCTAACAGTTAATCTATCCCCGAGCACCAATCACAGTGGCTTTACCGCTATGCTATGTTCGAGCGCCCATCACACTGACCTAACAGTAAATCTATCTCCGAGCACCAATCACAGTGGCTTTATCGTTATGCTATGTTCGAGCGCCCATCACACTGACCTAAAAGTTAATCTATCTCCGAGCACCAATCACAGTGGCTTTACCGCTATGTTATGTTCGAGCGCCCATCACACTGACCTAACAGTTAATCTATCTCCGCGCACCAATCACAGTGGCTTTACCGTTATGCTATGTTCCAGCGCCTATAATAATAGCAGCTTTAATTTTGGCTTGATTTTTAACAAACTTGCACACAACTTTTGCAACCATTGAGCAGTTGTTGACAGGTGAGCGACCCGGGGTCCTTTGAGCCCTCTTCTTTTTACCAAGGGAACTTGATTGAGCAAGATATCGTAAGTGTGATAACATCTATCCTGACTACATCAATGTTTTCACATTTACATTTAACAATAGAATAACTGCGACGTTTACCTTTCTCAATCGTTGTCCAATTTCCGCAATTTTTAATCAAGGGTTTTATTTTGGCGGTCTGGCTTGTTTGCGCCAATATATGACCCTGCCAATATAAAACACTTTAAAATATGCCAACATTTGACACCGCCAATATTAAGCACTAAACAGTATACGCATTTTTACGCATGTGCTACCAGTGTAGATCCAGATCAAACGGCACATCTGTGCCATCTGATCAGGATCTGCACTGGTTGCATTTTAGTCAGAAATAACCTAATGAATTAAAAAGCGAACAGTTTAGATCCTGATCAGACGGCACAGATGTGCCAGCTGATCTTGATCTAAACTGTTCGCCCTAGCAATAAAGGTGCATCTATACAGGAATGGGTTAAAAACTATTGATGTATATGTTCAAAATGTCTAATTTAGTCAAATTTAGTACTAAGTTATCTCTAACACACGTACGTACCTGATGGCACCAAGAACAGAGAGGCGTATTTTTTCTGGTTCCATATCTTTAGGACTAAGGGTATTGATATAATTGGTGTCGCGATAACGCAGGAAGGTGGCTGCCTGAGCATTTGGGTCTATGATCAATGGCCACCTGAAATAACAGAATATATAAAAACTACATCAATTAACCTTTTACTTCAGATAAACATGTTACAACACCTGTGACCAGTGTAGATCAAGACGGGCCAGCACCTCCTTGCCATCTTAACAGGATATACACTGTTCAATTCTTGATCAGAAATAACCTAATGATTCTAAGAGCATACAGTGTAGATTATTCACATTTATATACAGTTACAGTAGTTTAACCCTTTCCTACATATATACGCATTTTTACTTATGAGCGACCAATGTATTCCAGATCAGCCGGCACATCCGTGCCATCTGATCAGGATCTGCATTGGTCGCATTTTGGTCAGAAATAAACTAACGAGCCAAAAAGCAAACAGTTTAGATCCTGATCAAATGGCATGGATGTGCCAGCTGATCTGGATCTAAACTGTTCGCCCACACAATAAAGGTGTTTCTATGTAGGAAAGGGTTAACATATGAGATTTTGTTGATAACCAATCAGAGAGACACATACATGTACTTTCCTGAATCCTTGATCCTGTTGCCTGTTGCCGACATCCCTCATGAGAACATCATCCAGTTCATTATATTCAACTAAAAAAAGTTGCGATAACTCGAAACGCGATAACTCGAAATTCGCGATATCTCGAACATATTATTAAGTCCCTTGAATAGGAATTAAGAACAATTTAATCGCGATAACTCGAAGTACATTTACTGACACGGTTTTTTACACCTCCCGCTAGGTTGTTCGAAGTCTTTTGTTTATTGCAACTTGTCAACAAGAGTTGTTAGTGGCACTTCATTGTAATGATATGAATGTGAAGCAAACAATAAGAGTGATTTGTCTCAAATTAGTGTCAAACAAACATTTGGAGTTGTTAATATTTCTTTCTATAAAACGTCCTTTAGTTTTCTGAATGGCACGATGGAATATTTTGAGTGTAGGTCATACAGTGAACACGAATTGTCAATGTTAAATAATATACACCGAATTAGACCATTTGAGCAAGTTGCGTCAAAGTTCTCTAGTCGAATTCTGTGACTCCCGTGTTGCTTTGTAATAGTGTATTTTGTCGCATGTCATGATCTGTAGTTGCTCTTAATTAAATGTGTACTGGTTGTTTTAATTCATAATTTATTGTGAATATTTTTTATTATTATGATTTATTATTTATTTTGGTATAAGTAAAACAAAACATGGCAGAATACGTACAAGTCATACAAAAATAGAACAATAAAAAAGTTCAATGTCATGACATGCAGTAATGGGAAAACCATGTAATGCCCACCAATACCAGGGATAACACAAAAGAGAGAAAATGATTCCTCTTATTTCCATTGTGGTCCCTGATATTGGAGGCATGACACAGAAAGTCATGTTTAGTAAGAAAAAAATTAAATATTGCTCTTCTTTGAAAATAACAGTAATTACAATGTTATATAAGTAAATATCGATCAGATTGAGATCATTATCACAACTACATATATCACAGTCCAGGTGTGTATCACAAAAGCCATTCAGAATCACGTGACTTAAAATAAAAAAAAAAATAAAAAAAAATAGGTCATTTAAAATTATAAGATACATAGCCTCAACATTGAGACTTACTAAAAAAAATATATTAATTAAACCTATACTCCTTTATAAAACAGAATGAAAATTAAAACTACTGTCTGAATATATAAATTTAAAGATTAAGAAGTCATTAAATAAGTTTTAACGGCACATTTAAAAGCCCGAAAACAGTCAATATTCCTGAGATCCTGAGGAAGGTTGTTCCACAACGACACCCCATTGTACGCAAAGGACTTTTTTCCAAAGCTTCCAGCCTTTGGCAGACGAAATCTTCCGGTGTCGGTAAAAGTAATATTGTTTAAAGAATTTTCATCAGAGTGGGCAGTCACTCTAGATCTTGTACAGCGGTCATGGAAAGAAGTAAGTGGAACAAAATGCTCTTTAAGGTATTCAGGAGCAGAACCGTATTCAATTTTATGAACGTGACAAAGAGTGATCTGATCAACTTTCTTAGATACCGATAACCAATTTAGTAACTTTAATTCCTCAGAACCAATATGAGACCTAGAACCAAGATTTAACATGAAACGAGCTAATTTATTTTGTGTAGTTTGAAGCCTATTTTTCCAGTACTGTTTCAAACTTGGGTACCAAGCAGAGCACACATAATCATAATGACTTTGAACTAGCGACATGACTAAAAGTTTCCTTGTATGAAAATTAAGGAATTGTCTTTTACGGTACAAAAATTTCAAACGAGCATTAGCTTTGCTAACAACAGACTTTGCTATGTCATCACAAGAAAGATGTTGATCCAAAGTAACGCCTAAATATTTAACTTTGTCGGTGGACTGAATATTAGTTCCGTTGCAAACAATATTTAAACTGCTCTTTGATTTTATCTTAGGTTTTGATCCAAAGAGAATAGATTCAGTTTTTCCGAGATGCAGTGAAAGTCTGTTATCAACAAGCCATTCGCTTACTCGTTCCATATCCTGCGATAAAAGACATTCAATATCGCCTAAATTTTTGCCAGAAACCATGATCCCAGAGTCATCAGCATATAATAAAAGTTTGTTATTGACTACAGCAGACATGTCATTTACATAAATTAAAAACAAAAATATCTGCATGTATGTCTCTTGTTGGTACAATGATATGTGTTAACATTTGTTAAAATGTTGTTTCTTCATCGATCTTTTTGTGTATAATCATGAAAATAAAACTGAGTAATAAAATAATTTAAAACATAATCATCTTGTTTTATTAAGTAAACTTTACGACAAACACTTGTTACGTACGTACCGTATGGTGTTGTAATAATTGCACGTCGTTACTTTCTAAATACTCGCATGGTATTCTGGAAAAGTCAAAGTCGCGATAACTCGAAGTTCGCGATAACTCGAAGTAAATCGTCGGTCCCTTGGGACTTCGAGTTATCGCAATTCGACTGTACTTTCCTGAATCCTTGATCCTGTTGCCTGTTGCCGACATCCCTCATGAGAACATCATCCAGTTCCCTGACTGTGACCTTCAGACCTGGCATGTCACTGTCATCAAGCTCTGTTCAAACAGAAAGTCAAAAACCACTGTAATGGTTAATTACAATAATGACTTTCAGACCAGGTAGGTTATTGTCATCAAGCTCTGTTCAAACAGAAAGAAAGCCCCAGGTTTTCAGAAAGAAAACCCCAGGTTTTCTTCATTTCATTTATTTTAGGTAAAAAGGGGCATAACTACAGCATTTTTTCTAAATCGGTCGAGTTAATGGCTAGGTGATCCACACAAAAATCGTCTGTGAATTGCAGTCACTACGTAAACAAAGTATTCAATAACAAAATCACCTAGGAATCATAACAGCTACATCAACAAATTAATAATATACGAATATGTTGGCAAATTTTAAAATAATGCAAAGATGCACTGAGAGTGGTCGAGCCTGACAAGTTAAGAAGCATTTTTGCCAATATGCCAGCAAAATGTGTTTTTTTCTTATTAAATTTACCGGTGGAATGTGCTTGTTCAAAGGATCATTACTGTCATAACGTTTTGGCAAGACTGCATAAAAACTGCATATTTTCCCAGAGTTATAAAGAACCTGTTCACTTTGCAATTAAATGTAATCTTCTTGACAACGTTTAAATTACCCCATTGATAAAACACAACAGTGTTACTAATCTGATGGGAAATGTTCTAATCGTACTGTTTGTTTTAAACGTGATCTTCGAAGTCTTTGACTCTCCTTATATGTCTATGTATTATTGTACAGAAAGTGTGTTTCACTGTCAATTAGACATAAAGGTGGGAAATGGTTGAGAAAAGCCACAAACACAATAACAGACCTTTTCACGTACAGTAGATCAGCAGGAATGACAATAATAATACAAGGTAATAACAAGCTGTAAAACATAAACCCTGCGAGATGTTGCACGTAGTATATAATCAAGTTACACTTTTAAAATAAGAATACTCTCTTTAATGATAAAAAGATATATTTAAGTTGTTACGAAAGAAAGAAATTTCAACGGAAATATTAAGATAATGTCAAAAATATTGCTTGGTTTTCTTAGGTGTTTGGTTTATAATATTAGAGTTTATAAAGACATTAATTTGTTGGTATTCAAATGCACAAAAGTTCACACTTTATAAATGGATTTTTTAAAACTATTTAATTGAATAATTCGAGTTCGAAGTTTAATTAATTTCTTATAATTTTAGTGTTAGATTACTGATAAGTGGATTAGTGGGCACTTATCAAACAAATGAAATACCAATATTTTCGTTTTTAAGAGGGTAACATCAACATGCAACGTAAGCAACGTTATCAATCCAGAAATTAATATCATTTGAAATTTTTCTTATAACGAAAAATACGCAAACATGAGGCAATTCTTTTGCATTTATGCAAACATGAGGCAATTCTTTTGCATTTACGAATAACATCATAATGTTGTTATAACAAACTTAAATTTGTGCCAGCTTTAGAGCATGATGACGGCACTTTCAAGGTCTTCAGTTGTCCAACGTTCCATAGTTTTACAGTGTTGGTTTGAGTTTTTATATTGTCAGGTGTCGGTGAACATGTGTAAAACAAAAACAAATCTAAAAAAACGAATTCGATTTCCGCACGAGAATTACGCATAAATAACAAATCGTGAGGATAAGTCCAAGCGTTTGAAAGACTGTTTTATGTCATCTAGATGCTCAAAAAGAACGAAGTAACTTTTTTCTATTTTAAAGCGTTTACTCAGTTGAGTAATCACGACGGTGGCAGGGGTTAAAGAGTTTATGAAGGTTTATGGAGAAATCTTTCTTAAAGGAACCTAGAAGCTCGATTTATTTCTTTTATCCCCGTCATTGTGTTCTTGCTGCTTAAATTCCAGGAGCTCTGGTAAGATCATTGAGTACTCGCCCTTTGGCTTTGCAATGTTATAAATAGCTTCTTATGTTTTATATGTTTGTGTGCTTTTGCATGCAACATTGTTGAGCCGTTGGGTTTGTTGGAGTTATTTCACCAAGACAACTTGTA
Organism: Corbicula japonica; assembly: GCA_038501625.1. Taxonomy (NCBI): domain Eukaryota; kingdom Metazoa; phylum Mollusca; class Bivalvia; order Venerida; family Cyrenidae; genus Corbicula; species Corbicula japonica. Next base: position 41,919 of record JAZAYU010000342.1, on the reverse strand, counting down.
CTTGTTTTGTGATACGAGAACCTGTTGGTGCAAGTGTGAGGTTAGTGCACCCTTGAACCTGGTTTAAACCCCCAGTGGCAATTGGTTTTGCCACTGGCCGTTCTAAGGCGGTATCCCCATAGGTTCTCTTTTTAGTTAATTTTTGTGGCTTCCGAATTGACATACTTATAACAAACATGCTCTCTCTCTTTCTCTCTTCTTTTTCGCTGCGTGGGGAGTCTGTGTTTGGTGGGTGTGGCGATTCCTGATATACATATATTACTTTTTTTAAATATCGAGCTTATCAACACGCAAAATTTTGAGTTTAGAATATGTTCAGATAACAACAATTGCCATCGTTTACAATGTCGTTTGCATGACAATGAATTTCTCCTTCTGTTGTTTGTTGTTGTTGCTTTTACTGATAGCCCATTATTTTTATTGGGAAGTACATTGTTTATTGTAATTCTGTTGTAATTTCTTTACTTAGAGAGTGAATTCCTCATGACCACTTGACTAGTTTTTAATGTTGCAGAAATTTGTGTGTGCAAGATTTCCTCTGGATTTCCTGGAAACGATAAGATCATAATTTGGCAACTGCATCAAAACAGCATGCTTTTCAACATTTCTGACAAATATGTTTACGTCTACCTATTTCCTGTTAATGATTCAGGTGTTGGTGAAGTTAAACCTAATACACTTTTCAACTTTTCAAGTATACACCTTCATACTGGGGCATTACTGGCTTGATGATAGAGCTATTGCTCTAAAACTTCTTATAAAACATGCAATTATTTATAACTGAGTTATTAGCCAAACATTATTCAAACGACCGAAATCTGACTGCTCACAATCATTTAGAATACTGACACCCACAGAATACAATTTCACAATTTAAGTTAATAAAGCGTATGACCACCTTCAGCGGTTAAATCGCGAAAATATTGTTGAAGCGGATTTTTAATCGTAGAAGATCAGTTAATAATGCTGTGGGCTGGTTGTCGTTGACCAAGAGGATTACATCAGTTTAAATCGAAGGGAACTTAAAGTCCTTTGTTCTGGTCGTCCTTCCACGCCATCAAGCACATACGTGCATTTAGTTAATGCATTATGGTGCACCGTGTCATCGCTCGGCTAATACCAGACGTTTACTTGAGGTATACACCTTTAAAATATTTTCATGGTGCGCTAGAACTTCGGATCTTAATCCAATTGAAAATTAGTGGTCTGATCTTGGAATATGCGTACGAAACAGGAGGGACCAACCATGCAATCTTTTCCAACTTGGAAATGCGTTTCTTCTGGAAGATTCCCAAACGGAGTCATTCAGAACTGTATTACATGTAGCTCAATTAGATCAATGTGTCTTCTAGTTATACGCGCTGTTGGTAATCATAATCTTTATTCACTGATGTGAATTTGTATTCTGTGAGTGCTAGTACTTTAAATGAGTGTGAGCAATCATTTGTCTGTCATTTCGAAAATTTATTTACTAATAATCAGGTAGTAATTATTGCATGTTTATTGACAGTTTTGGAGCAATAGTTAAATTATCAAGCAACTATATCCCCGGTACGAAGGTGTATACTTAAAAATGTTGTTAAGTGTTAGTCTTGAGATGCAGTTTGTGCAATTTGATAAAAAAAAATATCGCATTTGATGGTAATAGTTAGCTTGAGTTCAAGGGACCATCTCTGAATACAGAAGTTTGTAAGAGTCTAATAACAAGAAAACAGAAGTTTGTTAGAGTCTAAAAACGAGAATACAGAAGGTTGTTAGATTCTAAAACCGAGAATCCAGAAAGTTGGTAGAGTCTCAAAACGAGAATACAGAAGTTTGTTAGAGTCTTATTACAAGAAAACAGAAGTTTGTAAGAGTCTAAAAACGAGAAAACTGACGTTGTAAGAGTCTAAAACCGATAATACAGAAGGTTGTTAGAGTATTAAAACAAGAATACAGACGTTGTTAGAGTCTAATTACAAGAATACAGAAGTTTGTTAGAGTCTAAAAACGAGAATACAAAAGGTTGTTAGAGTCTAAAAACGAGAATACAGACGTTGTTAGAGTGTATTTACAAGAATAGAGAAGTTTGTTAGAGTCTAATTACAAGAATACAGAAGTTTGTTAGAGTCTAATTACAAGAATACAGAAGTTTGTTAGAGTCTAATTACAAGAATACAGAAGTTTGTTAGAGTCTAATTACAAGAATACAGAAGTTTGTTAGAGTCTAATTACAAGAATACAGAAGGTAGTTAGAGTCTAATCACAAGAATACAGAAGTTTGTTAGAGTTTAATAACGAGAATACGGACATTTGTTAATGTCTAATTACAAGAATACAGAAGTTTGTTAGAGTCTAATCACAAGAATACAGAAGTTTGTTAGAGCCTAATCACAAGAATACAGAAGTATGCTAAAGTCTAATAAAGAGAACACAGAAGGTTTTTAGAGTCTAATTACAAGAATACAGAAGTTTGTTAAAGTCTAATTACAAGAATACAGAAGTTTGTTAGAGTCTAATTACAAGAATATAGAAGTTTGTTAGAGTCTCATAACGAGAATACAGAAGTTTGTTAGAGTCTAAAAACGAGAATACAGACGTTTGTTAGAGACTTATTACAAGAATTCAGAAGTTTGTTAGAGTCTAATTACAAGAATACAGAAGGTTGTTAGGGTCTTTTAACAAGAATACAGACGTTTGTTAGAGTCTAATAAAGAGAATACAGAAGTTTGTTAAAGTCTAATTTCAAGAATACAGAAGGTTGTTAGAGTCTAATTACAAGAATACAGAAGTTTGTTAGAGTCTAAAAACGAGAATACAGACGTTTGTTAGCGTCTAATCACAAGAATACAGAAGTTTGTTAGAGTCGAATTACAAGAATACAGAAGTTTGTTAGAGTCTAATTACAACAATACAGACGTTTGTTAGAGTCTTAAAACGAGAATTTAGAAGTTACAGAATTTGCTATCACATCATAAGTTACAAACTCCTGTATATCGGCATCAGGTTACAATTGTAAGGCATGACTCACATGCTTAGCAACGCTTCTATCTGGATAGTTACCTACAGTCTGCTCTTCTTTAACATGGTATGCTATATATACATACCCGCATTATCAGAATTTCTCAGTATTACGCTGCACTTCTTGGAATATGTTTAATGTTAACAAGTATATAAACTACAATTTATTTTTTCTTTGAGCAATTTTCGCAGTTTTATTCGCCGGATACCTGTCTGTCTATTGATAAATGTTTTTGGAGAAATCAGGAAACGGATTTAACGTATAAAGTGTGTAATAATAAACGTATATTTATCGCATTTAAGTTGAAGAATAAATTTCAGTTAATCGCAAGACTTTGTATCGTCATCATGGCTTTACGGCAATATATGATCGTGTTCTGTGTACTGCTGTTAGTGACTCGAGGTCATTCATACAGTATGAAGTACGTTATGGATAGACTTAATGCTTTAGAAACGAAATTCTAAAATGAAAACAAACTGAGACGGTCAGAAACAGAGGAATTGTTTAAAATGATTTCTGAACTTGCCGGTGGTAAAACCCTCACAAGAAGTGAGCAATTGATACCAGACGGGAATACGACACCTAGCGAACATTTAACTACTAAACCACCGTCGGTGGACAAGAACCTAACGACCGAGTTGGCAATAGAACTTCAGGATCTTAAATCTTACATCAAAGGAGTTGCCGCTGAAAAACAACAAAACGTCAAACTTCGCTCAGAATTAAAGAATATCAGCAAGCAACTGGAAGCAGATAACGCCAGAATAAAAGAGGAAATAAGGAATTTTACAAACGATGTATCAAATAGGCTCACTTTACTGGTTAGTGTGGCTCGTTTTAACAATCTCAGCGATTTTGTGACAACAACACAGTCAGAGTTGAGAAATAAAGCAAGACAGTCTCTGATTACGTTAAAGTCTGCTTTTGAAATTTCCATACAGAAACTTTCCAATGACTTTCATTCATTTAACCAGACAGCTATTAAAATTGTTGAACGCTGTAACAATGTCAGTGACATTTTGACAATTGTGTCTAATGAACGCTTGAACAATATCAGCGCTGTTCTGACCACAAGACAGTCGGAGTTTAGAAATGAAACAAGACAGTCTATGATTTCGTTAAAGTCTGATGTTGAAACGTCTATTCAGAAACTTTCCAATGACCTCTATACAGTAAACCAAACCCTTATGAAAAATGTTGAACGTTGTATTAATGTCATTGATAAGAATCTAAAAAATAACACGTTTTATGTAGAGTCTTGCAAAATTTCTCCTAAATCAAATGGTATTTATAACATCTATTATGCGAAATCAACAACGTCATTGCGGGTCTACTGTGATCAGACAACAGACGGAGGAGGTTGGTTAGTCATTCAGAGACGCAAAGATGGATCAATAGATTTCTATCGTACCTGGGCAGATTACAAGACTGGCTTCGGGGATATAGAGAACGAATTCTGGATCGGCAACGACATCCTTTACGCCTTAACATCGTCAGGTCTAAACGAATTACGTATAGACATGGAGGATTTTGAAGGGAATAAAGCGTATGCCAAGTACAGCAATTTTAAAGTACATCCAGAAAGCGATCTCTATAAACTGGAAGTCGGTGGCTACAGCGGTAACGCTAACGATTCTCTCCAGTATCAGAACGGGATGGCATTCAGCACCAAAGATCGTGGTAACGACAAGTTGGGTGGCAGCTGCTCTGAACACCATAGAGGAGCTTGGTGGTACAATCAATGTGCTCTTTCGAATCTGAACGGCTACTACTATCATGGTGGTAACTCTACTGGCGTAATAATAAACGGTCAGGGTATACACTGGTATTACTGGAAAGGTTGGCGCTACTCCCTAAAATCTGTTGAAATGATGATACGCTAGAACACGATATTCTCATTTCAACAATTTTACTATCATGTTACAATATACCAGTGTTCCTTTCTAGCCATGATAGTAGCAATAACGTAAAGAACTTTTCGCTAATCATAACATAATTGTTGCTTTCGAATTGTTGTTCATATTATTGTTGTATTTAACTTTTAGAAACCAAAATATATCAACTTGTTTTTTAATATAAGCATAAAAGTCACAGATGAATGTATTTCATGCAATCGATTCATTTTAAAATGGTTTGAATTTCTGTTAATTTATAGAAAAGCTGTGTTCACATGGCCAGAATGTCTGCTCGATGTCCAATGATAACATTCTTTTGAGATAATAAACTGATTCTACACAGTTTTTATGAAGACTACTATAATATAACTGCAGTTCGCAAAAAGTTGTTGTTGTTTTTTTCAGAATCTATTTACATGTCTTTGAATATTAGCATAAAAGTCACAAATTTATGTATACCATGTAAAATCGATAAAAACAATAGATTTTATTTTGTGTAAAATTCTACGATCATCTGTAATCACATACATGCTGGGAATTGTTCAGCGATGTTGAACGACGAATTCATTTTCATTTCACTTTCCTTTCAGTAACTGTAAATACTATTAAACTCAATCTCATTCTACATAGGAAGCTTTTACATAATAACTCGTGTACAAATAAAACTGCAAACTTAAAAAAATGTGTGTTGTGTTTTGCAATTATATACAGTTGAACCTGCCTTAGCAGCCACCTGTATTCAGCAACCACCTGTCTTAAAGAGCCAGTTTGAATATGTCGTAAATGAACATTTTGTTCTAATTTTTATCTGTCTTAAACAGCCATCTGTATTAAGCAGCCAATTTTTGGTGGTTGCTTAATACAGGCTTCACTGTATGTCAAGAGCTAAATATTTTGAGTAGTTATACATGTACAACGAAAACTGGCGGAACACTCAATGACAACTTTTCTGGTCGGAAATCAATATGACACTAAGTCTCGTAATATGTTGTAGATTCCATCTAGGTCCGGCAAGTACCGCATACCGTTCCGTACTCCGTACTTAAGTTCTATAGCAAGTTGATAGACGCCGTCACTGATAACGTCCAGACGGGCTGGACTAGATTCCAGCTAACGATTTTGAACATCACAATCCGTATTTTACAGAAAAGAAATTGAAGCGAAATACGCGTGTTCCACGGCTTGACAAAAGTTTCGATGACGTTGCAACTTTATCAACTATTTACTAATAATTATACCAAAACTACGGTGTTCCATGGGGGCCATTAATGTTTCGACATGTAGATCTCTATGGTTGTTAAGGACAATATTGCGATAACATTGAGAAAATGTCTGATTGCGATGCGATGACACGATAACATGTAAGATAATGATGCGATGGCGCGATAACACGTGAGCTAACCATGCGATGTCACGATAACATGTGAGATAACGATGCGATGGCACGACTACATGTGAGATAACGATGCGATTGCACAAAAACATGTGAGATACCGATACGATTGCACAATAACATGTGAGATAACGATGCGATGGCACGAATACATGTGTGATTAAGATGCGTTCTCGCGACAACACGTGAGATAACGATGCGATGACACGATAACATGTGAGATAACGATGCGATGGCACGATATGCGAGATAACGATGCGATGTCACGATCACAAAATTGGATGGCACGATAACATTACTCGATAACACTATGCAAAGGGATGATAACCTGATGCAAATGCCGATAATAAAAATCAGATTGTCTGTTATGAGGGTTACTTTCTACTAATATAACCCGCAATTCCCCTGGTATGTGACTGATATAACCTGCAGTTCCCCCTGATATTTAAATGATATAACCAGCAATTACCCTGGTATGTGACTGATATAACCCGCACTTCCCCTGGTACGTGGCTGACCTCTAAAATCTCAAGTAAGTTCGAGTATATTACTTGATACTAGGATACTGCTCAGAGTGTGGCATATAATACAAATTATATATAAAACTTAATTCGTCGGCGTATAAATCGGGCTTATATCTATTAAGAATCACAACAGCTACATGGAAATATCATTGTCGGTCATCCTGATGACCGACATATTATAATCGACCAAACTTGAGCTCTTTAGCCTGAACACCGGTTAACAGTGACTCACGTTCCAGACGTAACGGATAATTTAGACTATGTCACCTGTTTCTAAGACGGAGGCAAAAGGGTAGTGTATAGGCTGATGTTTGATTGATTGATATATAGAGAAGACGTTTACCAGAAAAGACATTAATGTAGATAATCATGTTTCTTTTATTGTCGGTCATCCTGATGACCGACATATTATAATGGACCAAACTTGAACTTTGAAGGGTAACAACGGTTAACAGGGGTACCGGACGTGGTCACTTTAGACAAAGCCGCCCGTCTAAAGCTTGAGAATGCTATTTCGTTCCCCCTATTTGCAAGAAAAGTCTTCTAAATGTTGATGAAACAATATTTGGACTTTGTAGTAACATCAAATAAGAAATTGAGCTGATCTATAACGACATGTCAAATTATATAAACATAGGTGTGTTGTATTTTCTACAGGGTATAGAAATCATTTTATGCGTCTTTTTTTAGAAAGTCACGTGATGCAAACCTTCATAGCAAAATATTATTTGCTTATAATTTGAACTAATACTTTATTTGAATCAAACAACGGTTTAGGATGATTCGATCCGTTATATTTATTTTGTTTGTCAACAGCAAGACATCGTTTATGTTATTCTTAGAGACTAACGAATATCCGACTTTGGCGTGAAAGGCTGTCTGTAAACAAAAGTTTACAAAAAGCTAGTCGGTCATTAGCATAAACACATAGCTGTAATTGTATTCCAAAATCAAGAGTTTATGTTCAACAACAAAATTTTGTCACTGTCCTGGGGTGGGGGGAGGTGGATGAGCAGCCTGACAGGGACTCAAATATATTATATTTATTTTTCTGATCTTCAACAATTTCGTTCGAATGCTGAACTTCAACATGTAATATTGCTGCACATTTTCCCGTGTTTGTTTGTTTTAATGATGTCAATTTCAGTGTATGCCAGGTTAGATGAAATAATGTGGGTTTCAAAGAAAACTCATGTCCATGGGTTGACTTTGAAAAAGCTTCTACTCATGTGTTAACATTAAAAATTTTCTTTCTTTACCAAACATACGGTCGTGAATTTAGAGGCGTATAGCAAAAGAGGAGATTTTTAAACAAGCATTTAGGACGAAACGAATGCTCAGAACTTTGCTTAATTGTCAAAATATTGTCTTTTAAAGAGAGATTTAGCTTTTTTGCGATTTTGTTTATTGAATTTGTCTAACATCAATTTATGGGATAAATGGCGACACGTTACCTCAGTTTTGGTGTCTTATATTGACACGTTCTTCGTTAGTTAATTATGTTGACAAATCATTTCAATCCATAATTACAAATGTTGTTGTTCTCAGCTCATCAACCTCATAATTTTGCATTTCCCAAGCGCACTTTTGTAATGTTAAAACCCAAGCTGCGAGAGTTTGAACCTAGTTGGTTTGATGACTACCCATCTCTTCATTAGTTATGAACAATACATTTTATTAACCAGCGAAGCTGGTTTTACTAATAACAATTCTGAAATCGGTATCAAACCAACTGGCAAACGGCGATTTACGCATTTCAGAGAAATCAGAGTAAGTAAAGTAGTCCCCAAGTTTCCTGTTACGTGTTAAAGTTGGTATTAACTACGTCATGTTGATAGGATAAAACCTGTGCGGTGCATCAATGGTCAAATTCATCTGTACGACAGTTTGATTAAATGTAAAATCGGTGCGGTTCATATTTCTAGGACTTGATCGGTGCGGTGCAACAATGGTCAAACATTGTCCGTGTCCGCGATTTTTCACAATGAAGGAAACAATTATATATTTCTTATTTCAAATAACTGCATAAACTTTCCCATCGATGGGGTCTCACTTTTTATATCATTTTTCGTGTTCATTATGTCTTTGGGATGTCAGTACACAGATTTCACTATTATAATTTTTTGCTTAAAACCCTTTACTCAATATATACGCCTTTCATCACATAGGTTACCAGTTCAGGTCCCGATCAGCTGGCACAATAGTGCCATCTGATCTGGATCTAAAATTTGTGATTACTGGTCAGAAAAAAATGATCATAAAAGCGAACAGTTTAAATCCTAATCAGATCGCACAGATGTGCCAGCTGATATGGATCTAAACTGTTCGCACAAGCTATGAAGGTATATCTATGGAGTAAAGGGTTAACAGAAGCCTTCATCCAGATAAAACATGGAAACCCTTATTTCCACTATCATTTAGACAAGAGGAAGTTCTTTGCGAGTGAACCAAGTTTTTTTGCTTTTTCGTAAATGGATACATGTATGAGAATCATGGCACTGGTTATTCTCAATAAGCAAAATCGCTTCGCTGGTTTTCTGTACTTTCAGTACTTTGATCTTTTATTCGCATTTACTCATTCAGAGGGACATTTATATACAATGCTCTTTCTCAAAGATTTGCATAAAAGAGCCTAGTTTGGAGCTCAGTTGTTGCGCAAAAACCGCCCTGTTTTTGAGATCTATCTATTTTCCTGTCCTTTTGATATCCAAGTTGGAGCACTAATTACGATGCAGTATTTTATGTTTTTGAAATGCTTAAAAGTCTTAGACAGGCTCAATCAAACTGAGCCTGCAACATTTTCATATTTTTCGTCTTCGGTGGTTTTCAAAGTGACCATTTCATCTATTTTAAGAAAATAAAACCTTAATTAAAGAATTGTTTTAAAATAGAAACTTGGTAACCATTCTATACGTGCATCTGTATTTCTGTCATTTAAACTACTAAGTATTTGATTGATGTTACAAAATTCCGCCCCCATAATATTCAAAACTTGCCCTTGAATATATGCATTTTCAACGAAATACGATTTGATTTATTTTGATTCCCTATTCCCTCTCAAAACCACATATATCCATGCGTTATCCTCTTGGGATCTATAGTGAAAGGTTGGACTCGTCGCAGATGCAATCCAAATTGAGTTTAACTTATAAAAGATTTCCGGGGATACCCCTGACCCCAATGTCTGCTTCCCCATACGCATGCCATATAGCGGATCTGGACTCGGTCTTGGGATACTAAACAAAAACATTTTTTTGACAAGTACAGTCAGGTAGACAACAAAAGCATGTAAAAAGGTGAAATATGCATATCAGGAATCGCCACATTCAGAAAAAAACAGCCTCCCCACACAGTCAAGAAGAAGAGAGAGAGAGCATGGTTAATTAAATGATCAGTTTCAAAAGAGACACCACTAACAATTAACAAAAATGAGAACCCGAAGGGTTACCGCCTTGGAACGGTCAGTGGCAAATCAAATTGCCACTGGGGGTTTAAACCAGGTTCAAAGGTGCACCAACCTCACACTTGCCCTAACAGGTTCTCATATCACAAAACAAATACAAGTTGTCTTGGTGAAACAACTCCAACCCACTTATCGGCTCAACAATGTTGCATGCAAAAGAACACAAACATATAAAACATAAGAATCTAATAGCAGTGCAAAGCCAAAGGGCGGGTACTCAATGATCTTACCGAGACCAGAGCTCCCGGAGTAAAATCAGTAAGAACAAGATGACAGGGATAAAAGAAACAAATCGAGCTTCTAGGTTCTAGGTAAGGGCGATCTACTAGAATATACTGCAAGCAATGCAAAACCAGCCTTTAAAGTAGAGAAATAGTTGTGAAGAATTTCAGAACAGTGGCATAATGACAATTTCTTTGATGATAGATTAATTTAAATACAAATAGTTCTTCTTGAGTTTCTGTAATAGTTTCAGAAAAAGTCGTTCAAAATACAAAAGATATGAGCAACATAAAGCTTAAGTAAAAATAATAAATGCATCAACATACTAATTTATTGTTTACTGTCTTCTAACGCTCGTCAACTTCAAGTTTGACGAGATCTGCTGACCCAACTAAAACTACACCTTTTGAATTTGGGTAATGAATACTGAATAATATATACTTATAAGCATCGCTTTTCTGCTCACTGTCCAAATAAGCATCGACTATGGAAAGTTCTATGGTACCTATTTAAGCATTCGCGTTAATGTAACATATTCATCCGATTCGATGGTGTTTAAACAACGTCATTATTTCTACACGTACTGAATAAAATAATAAATTAAGTCTACTAGAGACATGATTATTTATATTAATGTCTTTTGCCCGTACACATCTTCTTCATGTTTCAATAAATCAAACATCAGCCGTTCAACTTTGTTTGGATGCTTTAAAGTAACAGCATTGTACAATGTATGTATGTTCTCTTGTTTATGTTTTGTACATACAGAGAAATGTAAATGGAAATAAACTTGAAACTTGAAACTTCAACTAAATTCACAAATAGTTTGTCAGATACAATCTGTGTGACATTGATCGACAGAAAACTGGGCATATCCTTGATTTCCATTGTTCAAAAAGTAAATGCAAGCACGAATACATACTTATATTAATTTATTTGCTAATGACCGATTAGCTTTTTGGAAAGCTAAAACTTGTAAACATTATACATATGTCGCGGTGTGGAAGGGGATATAATTAAGAATACTATCCCCTACTAATCACAAAAGCCACATGTTTAAAATTTACTACATATGCATTGTTTCTTTATAGCGCGGTGTTTTTGCAGATGTAATCCACATCAGTGCCTCTACGGTACTATAAAAATTTGCGTTTTACTCTCGGCGAGCATTTTTTCCGTTCAGAAAGTTCGACATGAATACAAAATGATAAAATAGTGTCAATCACAAAGCTCCTTAGTTTAAGTCAGATGATATACTACATTTTATGAGAGGTTACGAAAGATCATCTGGTGTCTTAGTCCTCGATTACTTTAAGATCTTACTGACCAATAAATTATTTTAAAAAAATAATTTAAAAGTAATTTTATATAGTGGAAATCGTTTAATATTTATCTTAAGTTTGTACAATATTATATGAAAATTTTACCAAAATTATATTATTTAAAATTTAAAATAATATATCAATTTAATAACAACATTTTTCCCGCCAAAATAAGACATTGTTTTAACAGATGTTGATATAATAACATTCACCCGAAGAAGAGTCAAATAAACTCTAAACGCCTAATGAAATATTGGAGTTTGTCTTCCTTTATTTATTGATTCCAAAATTATTTATAATATTAAAAGTATCCGTATTTCGAACACAGATGTACAGAATGCTATGCAGGTTTTATTGGACATTATCGTCGTTTTTTCATCAGGTTTTAGTGATAAGTTATGTTAGACCACATAAACAAACATAACAATGTCCACTTTAAAATTGAAAAATTGTCAACAATTCAACATAATATGCGGATGCTTTGTGAATGTTTGATTCCGACATGGTGAGAAGCATTTTCGCCGACATGATAAGCTAAATCATGTTCCCATATGTTTACATAAAAACAAGTTATTACCAGAGGAACTTGCTTGTGCAAGATATCATCAAAGAGATAACATTTTGGCAAGAAGTTTTTCCTGACTGCATAAAAACAACATTCTTTCCCAGCATTCTAACTAAACAGTTCACTTAAAGCTAAAAATGTAATTTTCTTGTCAATGCTTGAATTAACATTATATAAACAGATGTGGTGTGTTAAATATAGATCAAATAGAAATAGCATCAAAACAACACTTTCCCCAGCATTGTCGTTGCAGTCGCACTGCTCTTTTAAAGGTCACGTGTGAAGACGAAAATATAAAGTGTTTTTTTTTTAAATATTACTATCTAATTGTGTAATTTAAACTGTAGAAAACATGAAAACAAGGTAAATGTGAGGCAGCTTTCTTACACAGTCAACGTGCGAGTGAATAACTTTTCTTAGAGTATGTAAATTAAACATATAGTTGTGCAAAATTTGGTAGAACTGCATTGTGCCGTTCGAAAGATTTTTTTGTCTTTCGCAAATATGACGAAAGGCGCAATACCTTAACATTATTTAACAGATGTGGTGTGTTAGTTATAGATCAAATCGCACTGCTATTTTGCAGTTTAATGAAACGAAAATATAAAGGGTTTTTAAATATCAAAATTATGTAATTTAAACTGTAGAAAACATGCAAACAATGTAAATGTGAGGCAGAATTCTCACACAGTCAAAATGAAAGTGAATACAGTTAAAGTGGATGCTGGTTTAGCGTTACTAACACAGTGAAGTATACATACAGCAGATCCTTTAATGTACTGATTAGTACAAACTTTTGGCGAAATTTTCTCTTTTTCAGTCATTTAAAGGTATTACGTAGTGGTATAATTCATATTAACACTATTTGAGACATTGAAGAATTTCGCTGAACTGTGAATCGGCGGCTTGTATTTAAGCCATCAATATTGACTTAATTGGTTATTTAAACCGTAAATATGTTTTCTCCAGTACTGATAAGTCCATGATTTGGGCGAATTTTTCTCCCTTTTAGTCATTTAAAGGTATTATGTATATAGAAGTATAATACATTTAAACATCATTTGAGACATTAGAGTAGATTTCACTGAACTGTGAATAGGCAGCTTTAAAGTGAGCTTTGAAGTCCTTGACTCCCCTTATATTTTTATGTTTTAATCTCAAGAAAACTTGTGTTACTGTCAATTAGTCATAAAATAGTGAAACTAGTTAAGAACAGTCACAAACACCATAGCTGGCCTCTTCACATAGACCAGCAGGAAGGTAAATAACAATTCAAGGTTAAAAACAGCAACAAGAATAACTGACAAACGACAAAAAAGAATACGCATAGCCAAAGAATATTAGTATAATTCTTTTTAACATCATTTGAGACGTTAAAGTAGTTGTGAATAGGCAGCTTTAAAATAAGCTTCGACGTCCTTGACTCTCCTTATATATTTATTTGTTAATCTAAAGAAAACTTGTGTTCCTCACTATAACGTGAGTAAATTAATTATTTCCTTATCTCATAATACGAAAAAAAACAAACAAAATCTAGGATAAGGTCGTTGTATTAAGCGGTAATATACATTAAATTTTTTCAAATGTCTGTATATTCCAAGTGCATGTCGCTCAAAAACTTTCCAAATAGAGGTAGAAGTCAGTGGGCCTGTAGTGTACGAACCGTCCGAATGAAAAGCCGACATCAGTAGCTCTGGCTATTGAGCTGGCCAGCAGACGATCTCGAAAACGTTCAACATAATAGTACCACTCGAACCTGAAACAAGTGAATGGCCTTAAAATATCCATATTTTTTACATGATTAATAAATATATTGTTTATGACTAAGAGATTACACCAAACTCGAAACACCTGAAACAAAATTTAACACTTTATTTAAACCATTTTTTTCAATTTATTCACTGGAAGTTCTGATAAACAACGACAGCCATTCAAAAGCAATATATTTACAACATACAGGGCGGTGGGTCCGACATGTTTACCGCTGAATAGAAACGCCTCGAATGGGGTACACAGATAAAACCAACACTTAAATATCCTAATCGCACGGGATACACGCACCTTTTCCCTCCACAATGACAATTACCATCAAGTCCGTATTATTCGAAACGTAAATAATTTCATGTACTGTCAATTAGTCATAAACGATACAACGTGAAAACAGTTAAGAACAGCCATATACACAATAACAAACCGCATCACATAGACCAGCAGGAAGGCCAACAACAATACAAGGTAAAAAACCAACAACAAAGATAACTGACAAACGACAAAACAGACGACTGATGGGCAAAACAAACAATACAAGTTAAACCTGGTAGGGCTGCGCCTTGGAAAAGTGGGTGGCGAATCCGAAATAAAGGGTATCAGGGATGGGCGGGGAGAAGGTTAAAACTTTGTAGACGCACACAAAATCCTATTTACAACAAACAATCGAATTGGATCTTGTGAGTAATATAATTAGTTATATTATTATAAAAAGCATTTTGTACACAGGCGGATAATATAAATAAGTTACGAAATATTTTAAATAACATTCTCGGTATCTTTTTTATTGTCACATAGTACATTGACATAACAGCAAGTTAACATAGCTATTAATGCTCTCATTTATGTTATTTGTTCAATCCCGTAGGCGTGAAGGACAACTTTCACTGGTAAGGAAAAATAATAGACAAACTCTTGTTTGATTGAAAATGGGTATTTATTTAAAAATACCATAAAAGGATAAATAAAAAATTATTATTTTTTCTTATCTGGGCGGCAAGAAACGCCGTCCAGGAAAATAGGTAAGAACAAAGCATAATAAAAAATATGAAATAAACGGAAAGAAAATAATAATGGGAACCAATCAGAGTGGAGGAGGAATGGGAGGAGGCGGTTGA
Organism: Corbicula japonica; assembly: GCA_038501625.1. NCBI lineage: Eukaryota > Metazoa > Mollusca > Bivalvia > Venerida > Cyrenidae > Corbicula > Corbicula japonica. The sequence goes on along the minus strand of JAZAYU010000342.1, from coordinate 26,649 downwards.
AGAGAAAGTTTAGCGTGGCTTCTTGATAACAAAACTTGAGAAAGGATGGCGTTCGATTGATGCCATTGGTTAAAATGTATCATGTGATTAGCATCTCGATTCTGATGGGTTCCCACATTAACATAATGCATATCAATAACAATGTACATGGTAATATATACATGAAAGATAGAAAGATTTAAAAATACATAAATTATTTTATAATCATAAAATATATTTATGTTATTTGTTCAATCCCGTAGGCGTGAAGGACAACTTTCACTGGTAAGGAAAAATAATAGACAAACTCTTGTTTGATTGAAAATGGGTATTTATTTAAAAATACCATAAAAGGATAAATAAAAAATTATTATTTTTTCTTATCTGGGCGGCAAGAAACGCCACAAGGGAAAACCGCCCAGATGAAAGGTGTGGTGTGAAAAGGGGATTGAACAAATTTGAAGAGACTAGTTATATTGACTCTCAAGATAAGTATTACCCTGAAAAGAAATCATAAGAGAAATACAAAAGCAGACATAATTGAAATGACATATTAAAATTTATATACACATGATGCGTCCTGGAGGGATGTAAAGCTGAAATAACTGGAGCTACGCGGAATTGTAAATCGTACATCCTTGGGACCTCCACTAAAATAAATTGTAAAGCGTATATAGGAGGCAAACCGGTATTGATCGCTGCATCAAAACAGACAATCGTTGTGGCTAAATCCGAGGTCACGTAATCCCTTTCCTGTTGCCTCAAAACAAGCAAGCAAAGAGAACGCTTCCTCTTAAAACATTTCCATGTAGCACGTTGAAAAATAAAGCGATGTACGCAGCTAAATGTCATGAAGCTGAAATTAGCGCCTAATATTCTAACATTGTTGCGGTCTATGTTATTGTTTATTTTAGATCTGTCATCATCATTGCATTTATGGTATGACAATAAAGTAACAATGTTAAATGGGAGCACTCATCAACTCATTTCACGGTTACTGTTCCATACAATAAAAGAGTTAATTTCTTATGTACAAAAATATACACAGAAATATAAAGTTATGTTGTTTATGATCCTATTGCTGCCTCAGAACAGTCAATAATAATAAACAGCTGAAAGGTATAAAATTGACAAATGTAGCACCTGTGTGAACACAACTATGATGTGCCTTAAAATATACACTGATACAGAACATAAAAGAGACATGTCTGAAATATCACTGTTTATAGTGAAACACTGTTATGTTATTGCTGCCTCAAAACAGACAATAATAATTCCGAAAAACAACAATATGGAGGCAATGGCATGGTGTATGAATGTAGCAAACAAACAAAGACCAAGTACATGAAATCAGGAGCAGTGACACTTGCTGCCTCAAAACAGACAAGTGTGAAATCAAGGAAAATGTCTTGAATGTGTAAGTTGTATTATAGGGCTGAGATGCGTATGTATTTTTGGAAAGCTGAAGATTTCCATCTCCCTAGTGCCTGAATTTGGGAGGTGGAATAACCCAATAAATGTGCGTGTGTAGCCCCACCTATGCGAAAAGAGTGTGGTTTGTATCTCTTAGGATCCAGACCCGCCTGTTTAACACACTTTGTTAGAACCGTGTTGAAGAAAGTTGACTGCACTGGGCAGTTACATTTATGTTGAAATAATGGTCCCTGCTTGTGTTTGGAACTTGCTAGATATTTCTCAAGGTGACGAACAGGACAGATTTTGGAGTTGTCTTGTCTCTTAAGGAGAACGCGAGAGGGTTGACCTTGCGAGTGTTTATAAGTTGTGAGGAGAATAGAGGCTGAATTGCAGTGTAAAGTTATGTTTTGCCTGAGAACCGAGTGTTGGGGGTCTGTGATAGTCTTAGAAATTTCACCAATCCGAAATAAACCGAAGAAGGCAACAACAAACATGGTTCTTAACATGTAATTGGTGAACTTGTCTGAAATGATTCTGTTTAAAGTGGCCAACAATTGTTCCAGAATCGGAAGGGTTATCGGTAATCTTGTGTCTGCAATTGATGATTTCTTGACACTATGTAGAAGTTGTTTAATAATGAATGATTGAGTAGGATTGCGATAACCATTCAGTTGATGGATGTAAGAAATCGCTGAAAGAATGGTGGAAATGGAAGATGGTTTCAAACCTTTGTGATGGCAAACTGCTATGAACTGTGCTAGGCGTTTGGTGCTGATGGGGAGCATCTTATGGCCTAAGTGGTAAGTGTCATGAAACTGTTTGTAGTGACGCATGGCATTTTTGTATGTGGCTAGCGTGGATGGAACAAGAGAGTTGCCGAGCAGGTCAGAAACTGCTTTATTCAATGAAATGTCCAAGAGATGTCCGGGATGACTGTAGGTTGACTGTCCATGTGAGTTGCCACGGCCCGAAACTTGTCGATCTGTAAACGGGAAAGAAGGTCAGGTAAGGTATTTAATTTTCCAGGAATATGTACAGACTTGATTAAGATGTTGTGTTGCATACATGCAAGGACCAATCTGCGTACTAAGATCATTATGTGTGTGTCTTTGGAGGTTTGCGAATTGATGATGTGTACAACCGCATGGTTGTCTGAATGTAAAATAATGCATCTGTTTGCAAGTTCATTTCCCCAGACTTCTAAAGCTAAGACTATGGGGAGTAGTTCCTTGAATGTTATATTATGGTCTTTTAATACTTGTGGCCAGGAACCAAAAAACCATTTGGTACTGAAAACTGCCCCAAAACCAAAGTTGCCAGATGCATCTGTGTAAAGGTGTAAAGCTTTATCGGCAATCCACCTGTGTTGCAAAAGAATGCTCTTACCGTTGAAATGTTCGACAAATATTTGCCAAGCCTGAAGGTCTTTTCTGCTGTCTTTGTTTAGAGTGATACGGTGTGATGGACGTGTTACCTTTTTTGTAAGATCTATGAGCCGTCGTAAGAAGGCACGGCCTGGGACCACAACTGAGCAGCAGAAATTGAGTAGACCCAGTAGGGATTGTAATTCTTTAAGAGTGATTTTCCTACATTTCGCGAACTTAGTGAGTGATAACCTTAGTTTGTTTAATTTGTCCTCGGGTAACCTGGCTTCCATGTTTAACGAATCTAATTCCAGACCCATGAAAGTAATGACTTGACAAGCGTTTTCTGTCTTTTCCTGTTTGATGGGAACTCCTATGTCTTTGCATAGAAGCAGGAAGGTGTCCAGGTCTTCTTGACATTTGGAAGAACCAGGAGGCCCTAGAATGAGGAAATCGTCAAGGATGTGTGTAATGTGGGATTGATGCCATTGGTTAAAATGTATCATGTGATTAGCATCTCGATTCTGATGGGTTCCCACATTAACATAATGCATATCAATAACAATGTACATGGTAATATATACATGAAAGATAGAAAGATTTAAAAATACATAAATTATTTTATAATCATAAAATATATTTATATTAAAATATTCTGTGTTTATTCAGCATTATTTTTTCTTTTATTAGTCATCTTGTTTAAGAGGGTTAACAAGTATCAAGAAAGAAAACAACTTGATACAAAGAGCACACTTTACTAATTTTCCTAGATATAAAGGCGCACTTGACTAATTTTCCTTATCAGATTTTCTTAATATGTGTTGTTTTAAGTGGGCAGGCACATATATTAAGACTTATAAAATCAGCCAAAGAAGAAGCCTTCGTACTTGACTAATGTAGATGTTCATATCAAATGTTCCTTTTCGTTTCTGTACTAAATAGCCCCCGAGAACCCCTCACCGCACCAGAGTATATCCTTATTTTCAAACTTTTCCGGAAGGGTGAACCTAGCACAATTACAAGTATGAATTAATATGAATAGAGGGCTAGATACGCCCCAGGAGATGTGTTTGGTACAGAGAATTGTTTTTATCCAATACAGAACTTGCAAAACACACATTGGATGTTAATGTACATGCCATTTTGTTTTATCAAGATTTTCATTGAGTCTTTAAGTTCTACGTAGACTTTTAATTACATAGATCGATTTCAATGTCATTATATAAGATGGATAGAGACTGATAGAATAGATTGCGGAATATTTACTGCTTGGGTTATGCACATTTAATGAAAAAATCTCTTCGCAGATGCATAATTGAAGGAAAGTGCTTTATGTATATATGCAAAGTACACAATCCAAGTGTAAAAGAATATAATAAACATGCACCTGAAAAAAATATTGTAAGAAAATGATTATGCTTTGAACTGTGTGCGAAAGCTGTGTTTTGTGAGTGTGCCTTCTCTTGACATGCTCGTTTCAGTTTTTCGCTACATATTTTCCTTTTGTGGTACAGATACCCCTGTTTAAAAGGTTTTCTATTATGCAGACATTACGTTTGTTGGAATTGTAAACATTGTTGCAAGCTCCCTGGAGAATTTTGCAGAAATTCGCCATCACCACTTAACCGAGTTATTAGCGTAGGAATTTGTTTGTTCAGAATTTCCTCAAGGTTTTCTGTAACTGATAAGAAAATTATTTGGCAACTGCATTGAAAACAACAAGCTTTCCCACATTTCTGACAAACATGTTTACGTGCAGCTGCGTGCATTTACTTGCACGTCTGCATTATACATATTTCTTGGCAATTATTTATTGGCTGAAGATGGTTTTATCATATAATTTATACGTCTTATTTGTTACATTTGTTTTGAACTGCATTTTTCTATTCGAAAGATAATTTTCATTTATATCGATGACAGTGCAATGAAGACTGCCTTGGCACCATAAATTGTTTGCATTTCCTATAACTATATGAAATGGATGTCGCTGACTATATTAAGCTGTTTACAAATGATAGTGCCTATAGCTGGGAGCGAACCCGCAACGTCACGGCGACAGCGCCTAGCCCTGCCATTCCTGCGACGCAACCAACTGAGCTAGCCGGGACAACCCCAAAAAGGTTGATCGGATAGCCCTGAGATACGTTACCATCACTGCATGACATCGTTTACGGGTTTTTTTTTACTGGAAACAGTGCACGGGGAGACTATTTACGACCGCCACACTGCACAAATAGCGCTACTGTGAATTTCCTTTGATTTCCTCTAGCAGGCACATATTTGAAAGGACACCCCTAATACGCAGTAAAAGGGGAATGTTTCCTTTCCTGTCTGTTACACAGCTGACTGTTTAAAGGGGTAAAACTATGTCCGCTTTCTCTTTTTATGCAGTGCAGTTGTCTCCCCTTAAACAGTGACTTGAAGTAAAGACTAGATATAAAATACCATGAACCTCACATTTTTATAACATTCACTTATGTGGTATCACTCGGGGTGATAATAGTTATAAGTTAGATTATAATTACGATAGGTAAATGGTGGATCATCGACGAAATTAATATTCGATGACTAAATAATTGAATGATTCAATGTCAAACACTATTATTTTTTATTTTATTTTTGGATTTCGGCTTGCGCATTCATCAGGACGACAAAAAATACAAACTACGTTACATACATGTATTTATATTTGATGACTACAAACAACCATCCGTCGGTTTAACACGGTGCATGTACAGAGTGCAAAAAGTATTTGACATTTGTAAATGAGATGTGTGAAATGAAGATTCCATTTATTAGAATACAAGAACTGTCGGCAAAGCATCATGACTTAATACAGGCATCAGGGTCCCTTTGGTGAAAAACGGTCGTGAGAAGCCGATGCACTCAAATATATCGTAATATCAATTAAATGAACATGTAAATAAAGTAAAGGAAATTAAAAATAAAGATAAAACAACATAAATGAATAAAAAAAAATATTTTGAATAGAATGAAACAAATAAATGTTACGCTTATTGGATTCGAACTTGCAATCGTTTGTGTCGTAGAACGACATCCTTACCTACTGAGATATTATATTTAAATATAAAAATCAGATGCTTTTAACACCTTAATAACTACCTGTATTGTATAAGGTAAGTAAGTGTGAAAGGTAACTCTGGAATTTTCGCAATTTAACTATTTAAAATAATAACATTGGACTTGTCGGAAAGGTCACATCCCACGGGTCAAAATCGGAGTATACCATAAGGAAACTTTTACGTTAGCATGTACATCGGTGTTATAGTTCTCTGATTAAAAACATCCAAAATGGAAAAACATTGTATTTAACATATGTTTCTTCTGTCACGTAATACTTATCATTGATATACTGATCAAATGTTCAGACAGATGTCTTGAGCAATTTGCTTGTGATTTTGTACAACAGTGCTTAGTTTGCATGCAAATTTTCAATATGGAATTCAATTCGTTTAGATTTAATATTTCATCGATCATTATTCTGTACTAAAACTACTTCCCGATCGTAACTATTGTATGTTTTTGCGGTGGATCAATTTGTTCAACGCCGTCCCAGTAAATACCCTACGTCAGAACGACCTTCTTACGACCAGATTATAAATATCATTCACGTGTGTTGGGTAATGATCGGGTGATCCGGCCCGAGTGAAATATGCACAAGGGCGGTAACGAGGCTCTGCTATTTCACGAGGGCCGGATCATGCGATCTTTACCCAACATTAGTAAATGATACTTTTTCTTGCATACCGTATCTATTTTGCGCATTTTGGTGTATTTTCCTGTAAATTCTTAGTTGCACTATTTTTTTTATAATAGCGGAGTGATATATGAGACATTCCATCGTTCATTCATAACTGCGTAAGACGTCGTGACGTCATATAAGGCGCATGACTCATTCTAAATGGAGGTGTAAGATCGACATTTCCTACACAGGTGAAAACATCAGATGTCCTTATCTGGTAAGCAAGAAATTTGACATTCTTAACCCGCTAGTTGTCCCTCAAATTTTTTTTTCGAATAACTAATATTTTACATATTTTTCCATATTATCAATTCGAATAGTATCCTGATACCTGATACCTTATACGGTTATCCAAATAGTGACTTAGGCATTCGTTCCCATCCCGATTTTTTAAGTGTATGATGAGTAAGATTTCGAAATGCTTTTATCCAAGACAGTGATAAATTTATATCTGGAGACATCCACAAGCAGCACACATTTCATCTCTTCAAACCAACCTTAGAGAAAAAGGACTTAAGTCTAAAACAATATCGATTTCTTAACGTGACTCCACAAAAAAACCCCAAATTTTAAGCAATAATAATCAACGGGAAGTTAAAAAATCATGCAGTTAGAGCAGTAATGATGATTAATTGTAGACCATTATCATCGAAAATAAAATTTACACTTGAATGAATCATTTTTGCTTAAGAATGATATTGCATCTACCTGGAACGAACCCGCACCCTCACGACGAGAGCGCCTAGCCCTGCAATTCCGACGACGTAACCAACTGAGCTAACCGGGACACCCCCAAAAAAGTTGATCGGATAGCTGTGGTATACGTTATCATCACTGCACGACATCGGAAAAGGTTTATTTTACTGATAAAAGATAAGAAGTTTGGTTCAGTATATATACATGTATTTATGGAACTATACTAAACAAAAATAAAAATATCCACTTTTTATGCTTGCAATTCCATTAAGACATTATAATTTAATGATGAACGCTCTGATTTGTGTTTACTCAGTTAATCTCAGTTGTTTTGAAGTACATTGGTAATGAACATAATCTTCCAAACCAAGACCTAGGAAACTACCCACCAAATAACAATTAATAAAGGATTTTAAAACACTATATTTTCAATTTAATGGGAGGTAATTGTAAATGGTAGGAACTTCTATCGCTGTTTATCGAAGGCTAGTGTTTAATAAATGAATGTTTTGTGATTTTATTAACCAACAGATCTGGAGAACTTAATTAGATTCTAATAAATGCGAATATTTTTAGGAATCACTGAATTCCTTCTGAAACTCTATTTATTACACGGGAAAAGATAACTCAGTCGTATCTGCAGATTTTTAAGAACTTTTGATTTCTTTGCAATTATTACAAAAATGCAGATTTGTTCAAAGGAAGAATTTTGATTTTTCCTTCTCCAATTTTACCAAATTAAAGGTAGGAAAGTGGACACTTTTTATTTTTGCTGAGTATATAAAATATTTATGCTCAATGAATATTGATAGTAAATGTCGCTAGCTTGAAACAACGACTACATTGCTTATATTTTCTTTAAGATGTTTGGGCGCGTTGTTTTATACTTTGTTATTGTAAGCTCTTTGATCGATGACTTGCTGTGTGCGTCAGTGACAGAGAACGTTGTTGAACAGATAGTGAAAGATATAATGGAACTAAAGCGTTTGAAAACGGAGCAGAACAAAAGGATTGAGGTGCAAAGCGAAATGATTAAGGAACAAAGCAAACTGATTGAGGAGCAAGGCTAAAGGAATGAGGAGCAAGACAGAAGGAATGAGGAGCAAGGCAAAAGGATTGAGGAGCAAGGCAAAATGATTGAGAAGCAAGGCAAAATTATTGAGGAACAAGGCAAAATGATTGAGGAGCAAGACAAAAGGATTGAGGAGCAAGACAAAAGGATTGAGGAGCAAGACAAAAGGATTGAGGAGCAAGACAAAAGGATTGAGGAGCAAGACAAAAGGATTGAGGAGCAAGGCAAAAGGATTGAGAAGCAGGAACAAAGGATTGCGGAATTAGAAAAACAACTTATGTATATACCAGTAAAGGACAAGAGGCGTAAATTTTCTTTAATTTTAACACTCTAAAATTCAAATAAACCAGCGTTCATGTAGTTACTCCCCAGTCGTACCGATATTAAACTGAAAGTGGAGACCAGTCTCAAGTCAGTAATATGACATTGGATACAATTTTAAACCGTCTTAGAATTGCCAATAGAAATATTGAGGTCTGAGAATTGTTTCCTTTACTGCTAATAGTTAGGGTTAGGGTTAACCTCTAGTGTTCGATGGCTTTCAAAGTTCCCTTTTAATCTATTTAAATTTTAACATTGGGGCCAAGTTACGTTTTGGATATTGTTGTGTTTATCATTATCATGTTTTCTTTTGTTTTAAAAATTGAGTTTAAGCATAGGTTAATCTATATCAATTGTAAGTAAGGTTGAAGTGTACTTGAGTACATTGTGCATTTTTTTAAAATAATATACTAGCGCAAAAAGAATGTATGATGTGTTGTAATGGATGTTACATAACGGCTAGTCAGTTGGACTTCGGTCAATATTCTAACACTTAGACTAGAGACATGCATCTTATCCCATTTAATAATTGGTTGAAGTTGACGTTGAAACCTGCCTCTAAATGAGCCAATCAAACGTTTTGAGTTGGTATACAAACTAAGATTTAGAAACTTGAGCCCTGCCTTTATCTAAATGATCTGTGAGCAAGAACTAGTTCATAACGTGACACTTGTGTGCATAATTTATTGTGAATGATTAAAAAGGGACAGTTTTTTAGTTTTGCTGTCACGGCCAAATACCCATCAACAAGTGCATGCATTTTCGGCGTTTTAAAGTCAGAACTAACTCAAACCCGAAACTACCGGCCATTACCAAATAAACCATGTGACTGTATCATTTTTTCAGTTTTGATGCCAATGCTATATGACCAACTAGTACACGATTTTTGCGTCTTCAAGTCAGAACTTAATCAAACTCGAAAATTACCAGACTTTTACCTAATTAACAATGCGACTGTATTCCTTTTTCAGTTTTGATGTCGCTGTCAAATACCCATCAACCAGTGCCCGCATTTTCAGCGTCTTTGACACAACACATAAACAATCTCGGAAACAACCAGGCCATTACCTCCGACAATGTCTTCACAAACATCGGCAACGTTTATTCCCCGCATTCTGGAGCGTTTATGGCCCCACATAATGGAACGTATTACTTCTTGGCGGTGATAATGAGTCATTCCACACAATATCTTGAAACTCAACTTTGCCTGAATGGAAAGTCTCTGGTCAATATATATTCCTATGGTAAATCCCATGAACAAGGGACAAACAGCATTGTTCTGACTTTGAATCAAGGCGATATGGTCTGGGTCAGGCATAGCGGAGCCGAGAGTAGTAATGTGTACGGCAACAACTGGAGTAGTTTCTCTGGGTTTCAGATTGGTTAAACTACATGTACGTTTATTATTAAAATAAAAATATAACAAGAGTGCCAAATTGCCACAAAATACGCCCGTCGAAAATTTTGGTAAATAGTTTGACAAAGAGGTGTATACACATATATATGAAGCTGCTCGAATCCTTATAACCCAAATGAATTTGATAACCAGCCAATTTAATTTGCCATTTTTGCATTAGTAAGGGTCATAACTCTGAAAAAGGTGAAATATGCATATCAGGAATCGCCACATTCAGAAAAATAAACAGCCTCCCCACACAGTCAAAAAGAAGAGAGAGGGAGAGAGCATGGTTAATAAAATGATCAGTTTCAAAAAAGACACCGCTAACAATAAACAAAAATGAGAACCCGAGGGGTTACCGCCTTGGAACGGTCAGTGGCAAGTCAAATTGCCACTGGGGGTTAAACCAGGTTCTAGGGTGCACCAACCTTACACTTGCCCCAACAGGTTCTCATATCACAAAACAAGTACAAGTTGTCTTGGTGAAAAAACTCCAACCCACTTATCGGCAGTAACTGAAATGGTTTGGCTGGTTATCAAATTTGGTGGAGATATTATGCAAATAAACATTTTGTCAAAGTTTCATGAATGCTAGACAACAACTGTTTCAGTTAGTTAGTGAACAAGGCGAATTTGCCATTTTTTGTATCAATAAAGGGCCATAACTCTGAAGTGGCTGAAGCGATTTCGCTGGCTATCAAACTAGGCCGAGATATTATGCATTAATACTTTCCCCAAGTTTCATGAACATCCAACAAGAACTGTTCAAGTAAGAGACCGGACAAGGCGAATAGTTTCCCCAAGTTTCGTAAAGATCGGACAACAGCTGTTTGAGTAATTAAGCGGACATCACTTAGGACGCCGCCCGCCCGCCGTGGGTGTTCCGATAATACGAACCGTCTTCGACGGGCGTATAAAAATGTGAAATATGAAAATTAGAATCATTTAAGTACAATATATAATAACGATGATGCAGTTATTTTCATGCTCTTCGAACATTTGCGGGGGAGCATAAAGTCGCCAATTTGTTCGCTTATTCCTCCGTCTGTCTAGATATTTTTATGCGGTCTACATCTTAACAATCACTGGCAATGAAGTTTATCGCCCTGGAAGGGATTCGCAAATTAACAGCACAGCCTTTTCATTATTAACCTTTTGAGTTCTATAAAGTAATAAAGAACTATTTGAATCAGGTCTATTTCTCGACGAATGCAATAACTCTTTTTGGAATCTTCCATAACAAGAGCAGATGTGGATCTAATCAACTCGTAAAGTAATTTTTTATTTTTGGAATTTTGAATTACTTACAATGTGCAATGTTATGTAGGACTATTGTATTCTGGCAATAGTATATCTTTGCTTCCAAAGGTTTATGTTTACTGAAACTTTTGAGAACGCTTCAGTAACATGATTAAAAAAGCATTCCATAAGCAAATTGCTGTTGAATAATTTTACCAGGGTTATTACCCTTTAAATGATAGTTATATGACAGTTTGTGCTCAGGATATTTCTCAGCAATTATCTTACTGGGTTTGAATTCGTTGCCAGACCCAACTTTGAGGGAATTTTTCTAACAAGAGGAGAGTCCCATGATTTCATCATGTTTAGTTGCAATGATATTTCACAGAGTTATGTCCCTTTCAATGACTATTAAATATGAAACAGGGCCAATTTTGACCGGCATCCACCAGTTGGCAATTCCACACTCTGGAAAGCTTCATAAACTAGAAGAAGTGCGCACAGTGTGCAGTTGAATTATTTCTTAAAGAAATTTCGCTAGATTCAACGAAACTAACTTTAAAATATAATAGGGTCAATTGAAAAAAAATGTGCATTCCTCATAAATTATGCATTTGTGTTCCGTCAATTCCGCCCGACATTCTGACTGATCATCAGTGAAAGTTTGAAAGAAATACTCCAAACAGTTAAAGACGAGTAATTGCCACCAAATGTCATAACTGAAATTATCAAAGGGCCAAAACTATATTAAAACTGGTTCCTAACAAGTATCTTTACGACCATCTACACATTCAGCCAGATCATCTGTCAAAGCAAGATTGAAAACAATAAATCTGCCAAATATTATTGTTAGTGAGGAATAAGACATCCACAAGATTTTGGAAGATGTAATGATGAACGCAGGGACGGACATGTGGACAATATGACTCTCAATTAATGCGAGCACAAATATTGCGTTTTAAATTATAAGTCACCATGGCCATTTTTAGTTTTAGCTATGTCTAGGTCTAGTTGTTAAAGTGACTCACGTCTGAAGGTACAAAGCAGCATTAAATCAGCAGCAAATCCGTGAATTCTTTGATTACAGAGACATACATGTAATACTTTACATTTGGGCTGTTAAAACAATGGCTAGAAAAAAATGAAAAAATAGTGAAATATTAAAGTTCATAAAAGTGCCAAACTGGTTACTCCGTATCATTTGCATATTAAACCTGCGTACAGAACTGAAAAGATGTTTGAAATCGGTCAACTAGATGCTGAGATATTGTCATATGGGCTATTTAAAAAATGGCAAGTCAAGTGAAAAAATGTAAAGAATTTAAGTTCATAAAAAGTACAAACTGGTTGCCCCATATGTTTGTATAGTCTTAACAGTGATCAAAATCAATCAAGTAATACTCATATGTGACAAAATAAAAATTAATTTAGTTTTATTGACCAATTCAAAATTAACTACAAGAATTTTAATTAAAGCGCTTAAAAACAATTCTTACTGTTTAAATGTGCATTTCTGTTAAAATAAAAGTTGAAGCATATTTTTTTAAGAAAGTGTGTCACATTCCTGACTTACACATAAGTGCAGTGTACTCAATAATGTTTCACTAAGGCCATTCCTGTTTGTCACAATTTAACAAAACATGACATAGACTTCTAGGGAAAAGCATGCTCTAGTATTCATGTAAGAAATATATAGACAGATATTGCAATATATGCATGATGTTACACTCCTGAAAAATTTAGCTGATATTTTCTCAAGAGAGTTGCAGAAAAATATAATTACAATACAGATTATAATATTATAACTATTGCATCAAGAACATAGAATTTAATGGTACACAAACAAATTTCTTTTGTATAATTAATCTTAAAAGTCCTATACATTTTTAAAGCAAAGATGTATTGATTTGCTTAATGTATTTTCTTATATACCATGCTTGACTTAAGGGCCCACCACACTCCTCCTTTTACTTTCATCGATTAAAAAGATATCAAAATCTTAATAACGGGAAAATGCCGTTCAATAAAACTGTGCACAAATAATCGTTATTAGTTATTTTACATAACATGCTTAAGCTTATCACTAGCTGATGCCCAATAAATGCACCTTTCACTAAAACAACACTAAAACTTGTCTATTTTTCAGCTTTTTGTAAACTGATGGTCCAAAGAAACGTGACTTTTGAAAAATTTTTACCATTATTTCAGAATATATTTTTAAATGATGGTGCTATTTTGATGAATCTTCACGAATCTTTAAAGAGCATGATGAGACACCTCTGCAAAAATAAGGTAGTAACATTGTTGTACATTTTTATTGCAGGAAAGCCAAAACTAGCAATTTTTTAACAACCCATTTATATAAATCATAATACATAATGAAAGTATGCGTTCAAAAAATGGCAAAATTTAAACATCTTTTTACCTAATTTTATTACTACATAAACGAAGACAGACGACCGGTGCGCGAGATAAGTGATCTGACGGGACTTTGCGTTAATGTTGTATATCGAACATTAACATTAACAGAGAACCTATACATGAACAAGGCGTATGCTCGTCGCTGGGTACCGAAACTACTTCTACAAGACCAGAAAGCGGCGCGTGTCAGGCTTTCCAGATCCTTTCTACGATCACGAAGGAGACCAGTTTCTTCGTCGGATTGTTACCATGAACGAAAGTTGGCTGAACTTATACTAGCCTAAATCCAAGCAACAGTCTATGGTCTGGAAGCATCCAGGGTCCCCTCCACCTAAGAAGGCGGGAACCTGCAAGTCATCCGGGAAGTTAATGTTAATGTTCTTTATGGATGCGCACGAGCTGATCTTGCAGCATGCGGTACCTCGAGGAACCACTGTCAACGCTGCCTACTATAAGATGCTAGGTTAATATTTTAAAATCCTACGATGCTTTTAATTATTTTAAACACGAGTTAAATATAGTATTATTTAATAAATATTTATAACGTTTAATCGTAGCTTAAAATAATATACATGTAATAGAACTTTTAATAATCATTAAAATGTTTAAAAGTTTCAAAATGTGAATGCTTTTCATTATTCAGGTTATTCGTCGCGACCTTACAAAGGCACTCGGGCGGAAACGTGGAAATTAAGTAATTAATCTATCATCATGACAACGACCCGTCTCATCGAGCGACTGGCACAGTGGAGATGATCGATTTCTTGGGCATGGAGCGATTGGAGCACTCCCTGTATACCCCGAACTTGGCTCCGATGGACTTGGATCATCTTCGAATGTCAGTGCGCACAGTGCTTGATGATTATGAGGAGGCCTGGCTCAGGAACATTTTAAGGAAGTGTAAGGAAGTGGGTTGCACGCCATCGTAAATGCGTTGACTGTGCCGATGAGTATTTTGAAAAACTGTGAAAACTGTGACGTCGACGTCAAGTGAGAGACAAAAATGACGTTAATCTACCGCGTGTGTATTTCTATTTTTATTGTAACTTTAATATAGTAAAATGTATTTTTGTAAAATTTTACACGGGGGTTAAATATGCTTAGCCGATTTCAATGATATTGTCCACGAACTTTATAAAGACACCTCATAAAATACCAAATTTGCGTTCAAGCACTGGTTCGACATTGACTTTGGAATTGGGGTCATGGTTCCTTAAAATTCTCACTAACCTCTAACAAACCGTCAGATCTGATGACGGCCCATAAATACCGTATATAATCAATAGTGGTGTTCCCGGCTAACAATTTTTAGAAACTGTCAGTCACTTTTGTGATTTTGTAAGCGACAATCTGATTTGTTCCGAAAGTTTTTGATAAAAGCACGTTTAAGTGACTCGTCGTCAAATCCTGATAGCGTAGCAGTTTTCAGAAGATGATTTAATCAGATTAGGTTCTTTAATGCAATACTCAACAAAATCACATTTGATAAGGTTGGCAAAGTGCAAAGCTATGCTCCAAACAATAGGTTTTATCTTAAAGTTTGGCATTTTGCACTTTTAGATCTTGTTATTTTTCTTACTCTTCAAACGCTACCTTAAAGTTCAAGGTCAAACTCGGGTCGTGTTTGTAACATAGCTTTGCAGTAAAGGACCTTTGCCTGACTGAACATATGTGATAACCGCAATTAGTAAGAGTGTTGTATTAATGAATCATGACCCCAAATACAAGTGTCGCTACTGAAAGAAAATTCGGTATTTATCTTATTAATAAAGTAAGTAAAAATTTAATGGCTACCAGTCGCCATTTCAGCCAATCAGATGCTTGAGATTTAAGACTGGTTTCCAATCTCAGCTTATAACCTTCAGCCCCGGTCACAAATGGCGCTGTATCATGCATTACAGAAATTCTAAGGGTGATAACCATGTTAAAAATTATCCAACTGTTACAGCAATTTGCTTATTTCATCTTGTTGGTGAAGCATCCAAAAAGTGTCAGTAAACATAAACCGGTGGTACAATAGGAATTTGCCAGGATACAATGATCCTACATAACAGATATGGACCTGATCCATGTAGTGCTTTATTACTTAATAGAAACCAAAAGCATGTAACTGGAATTTGCTGATAATTGGCGCCTCCAGTTTCCAGTTAGTAAAGCTTCATTGCAAGTGGTTGCTGAAGAACAGCCGGACAAGGATATCGAGACGGACCGGGGAATAAACGAACAAATCGGCGACTGTATACTCTCTTAAAATGTTTGGATAGCATTCAATTGAAAACAACTGCATCAATATTGTACATGTATTCTAATCAATGCAATTATCACTTATATTTTTTATCAATGCAGTTTAACCGATTTGAAACCCAGAAAAACTACTCCAGTTTTCACCATACACATTGCTTCCCTCGTTTCCTTGATGTCTGACCCAAACCATATCGCCTTGATTCAAGGTCAGAATAATGCTGTTTGTTCCTTGTTCATAGAAATTATCTCGGGAATAAATGTAGACCAAGGACTTTCCATTCAGGCAAATTTCTGTTTCTAGATATTGTCCAGAGTGATTCATTACCACTGCCACAAAGTAATACGTTCCATTATGTGGGGCCGTAAATGCTCCGGAGTGCGGGGAGTAAACGTTGCCTATGTTGGTGAAGACATTGTCAAAGGTAATGGCCTGGTAGTTTCCGAGATTTAATACGTGTTGCCGTAAAGACGCTGAAAATGCGGGCATTGGTTGGTGGCTATTTGGCAGTGACATCAAAACTGAAAAAAGGAATACAGTCGCGTTGTAAATTCGGTAATGGCCTGGTAGTTTTTGAATTTGTGTAAGTTCAGACTTGGATTTGATATTAACACTGAAGAAAAACTGTCGCTTTTTCATTAATTCGCAGTAAATTATGCACACACGTGTCAGGTTTTGTACTAGATCTTGCCCACAGATCGTTTAGATAATGGCAGGGCTCAAATTCCTAAAGATTAATTTGTATTCCAACTCAAAACGTTTGTTTTAGATTTTTTTCATTTGCGGGCAAATTTCGATTTCAACCAAAAGGGTTCTTGAGATAAGAGACTTGTTTCTTATCTTTAGATTTGTATCTTATTGACCGAAGATCAACTGACTTAATTAACGTACACACGTTACATTATTTTTGCGCTTGTGTATTATTTAACATGGGCGCGCTCGATTGGGCTGTCGGAACTGTGCCAGAATCAAATTCCGACTCTTCCACAGAATCTGCCAAACGAGTGGAATTGGCTGTCGGAACTGAATCATGTTAGGTCTATATAAAATGTGTCACATAATGGCATGTTAATTATATCTTTTGAAGTTTAAAGAACTCCGAATAGTCTTAATAAGCCATACTTTATAGTTTAACTAAGTTTTATTAGTTTTTAGATCAGTCAACAACAAAGCTATGTTTATAATTTACTGAAAAATAACACTATTTCTGGTATTTCTGTTGGTGAAATTCATGGCAGAGTACTGAAATGTAACCATTATCTTATTTTACGGCAACAAAACAGTATCTAAAAAATATTTCAGTTTGGTGCAGTATAAAACACTGACCGATTCCATTCACACCACCTATTTCGATGGAACGGTTAGAACGCTGCCAGAACACAGTTCCGACGCACTCGATTGAAGTTCTCCCTGTTCTAACAGTTGGAATTTCCAATCGAGCACGCCCCATGTCAACCTTACATTCGATTAGTCTATATGTACTGATATTTTTCACTCATCAATGTTTATTACTAAAGCTAACATCTTATTGTGAACACAACAGTATCCAAAAAAGTCACTTAACCCCAATGTTATAATTTAAAAACATTATTTGAAACCAGCCTCAGATCTCAATATCCCCGTTGACAATTGGAGGCTGTTTTCACTCTTATCAAATTTCATATTACTGACTTTTGAGACAAGTCTTCAATTTAATATCAGTAATGAACAGAGCTTTAGGAACTAAGCTGATTTATCAGAATTTTAAAGTATTAAATAAAATCTGTTTACGCCTCTTGTCCTTTACTGGTTTATCCATAAGTTGTTTTTCTAATACCACAATTCTTTGGTCCTGCTCCTCATTCAGTTTGCATTGCTCCTCAATTATTTTGCCTTGCTCCTTGATCATTTTGCCTTGCTCCTCAATCCTTTTGTCCTGCTCCGTTTTTAAACGCTTTAGTTCCATGACATCTTTCACTAACTGCTCAACCACGTTCTCGGACAATGACAAACACAGCAAGTCATCGATCAAGGAGCATACAAAAACCAAGTACAAAACACGTTCTAACATCTTGAAGAATATGTTAGCACTGTAGTTGTTTCAAGCCAGTGATATTTACTATCAAATATTCACCGAACACAAATATTTTATAGTTCCACAAGTACATGTATATATACTGAACCAAACTTCTGATGCAAAAATGCTTAAAGTGTAATTTTTAATCTCAATGATAACAATCTACTATTTATCATCATTACAGCTCTACTTGCTTGATTTTACGCTTTCTCGTTCATTATATTGCTTAAGCTATTGAGCCTTTCGACATTGCTTTGATAAAGACAAAAAAGAAAAATATAAACATCTCTCAAACGGCACCATGAAGTTCCATTAAACTTAGCACAAACCAATGTTATTAATATATTTTTAATTTACATATGCTAAGAAATGTAAGAACAACGAATATAACTAGTTAGACCCCCCAAAAACCCTTAAATTCTATTTGCAATTTATCACAAAAACGAAGCAACACTAAACATCAATTTAAATGTCTTGATGAATAATGAGTTACTGACTATACCTTTAAGGTCCTTTTGTCTAACAAATGTATACAATGTAATATGTTGCTTTAAAAGTGTGTTTGACCTTCAATTTACTGGTCGCGAAAATGGGTGACATAAAAATAAAAAAAAAATGATGTTTTCTCTCTTCCTAATTGAAAGTTCTTTTTAAGGACCTTAGAAAATACCGCATTGAAGGTTCCATGTTCACCGCCATATGCATACCATCGTTTGGGATGGATCAAAATTGTACTGTTTATTGGACCAGGTGTAAATATTAAGTTGCGCTCAACCCGGGGCTAGGCGGCGTGGTAAGTAATAAGCATTTCCATTACTGCCCATGAACAGGCTCAATCAAACCGAGCCTGCAATATTTTCATATTTGTCGTGTTCGAGGGTCTTCAAAGTTCCCTTTTCATCTATTTCAATATCACAGTAGCGTTGTTTGTGCCGTTCGGCGTCTGTAAAAAGTCTCCACGTACATTCAATCAGTGCTGTTATCAATTACGTCCTTTGAAGGTCGTCGAGCACGATATTTATGTACTATGTTAATAGTACTTCTAAATTTACTTTTTGTTTTTAATATTTCGGCCAGTTTAAAGATGGGTGGTTTCAATATCCCAGCCAAAATAAATTTGGATATTGTTCAATCACTCCCAAGGATATACTTCCTGCTTTTTAAATTTTGCCTTTGGTGTTGCCTGTGATATGCTGGATTTATATTCTAAGATCCTCTCTCAAAATTCTATTCTGTTTAGTTATTCTGTTTTCTCGTTTAGGGCAAACCCCTGGGAACCATACGCCGCTGAACATGGAATGGTATTAATCTGAACATACCGCATGTTCACCGCCATATGCATACCATCGTTTGGGATGGATCAAAATTGTACTGTTTATTTGTGTAAATATTGAGTTGCGCTCAACCCGGGGCTAGGCGGCGTGGGTAGTAATAAGCATTTCCATTACTGCCCATGAACAGGCTCAATCAAGCCGAGCCTGCAATATTTTCATATTTGTCGTGTTCGAGGGTCTTCAAAGTTCCCTTCATCTATCTAGATGTTGTTGTCAGTATCATTTCACGCATGTTGATATTTGAATTGTTGTTTTGTGTTGCTTCCTTTTTGTGATAAATTGCAAATAGAATTTTAGGGGTTTGTTAGGTCTTACTAATTTTCTCTACTGTTCTAACTTTCTTAACGAATGCAAAATAATCACACTTACAGTATTTGTTTGTGCAAAGTTTGATGGAAGTGCATTGAGCCGTTTGAGAGTTTTTTTTTATGTTTTTCTTTTTTGTCTATGGCAAGGCAACGGCGAAAGGCGCAATACCTTAAGATTTGTGTTTTCCCTCCTTGAAAGGGTCACGTTTAGAAATTAAACGTATTTTAAACTTCTTTTCCCTTTTCTCTAAGTTTTGTTTGTAGGGATGAATTATTCGCTGCTTGTGACTGTCTCCCGATATAAATTTATAACTTTTTGGATAAAAACATTTCAAAGCACAAGCATTATACAGTTTAAAAATACGGATGGGAACGAATGCCTAAATTACTATTCTACTAACCGTATCCGGATACTAACCGAATAACCGTATCATTTTTATTGATAACAGTTAAGTTTTTCCTTTCACCTATTTTCAAATTTCAAATGCTGCTCTGCTCTGCTATATTGCGTTCGCCGGAGTGCACGACCAGCGTACCTGCTTTTTGAATTCATCTCAAAACCTCTCTTCTAGAAGTAATGTGTTTTATTAGCTCTATACCATAACATCAGCCCAGTAGCGAGACTTTTAGGGACGAAAAGTATTTCATGAAAACAACCCCCGAGTGTCTTACACATGTAGTGGGCATGAATCTTACAAGATTTAAACAAAACTAGGAGTCAATATAACTCTAAAAATCACTTTAAGGTGGATTCCGGTAAATCAAAAAGGGGTCAATATAACTCTAAAAATCACTTTTAAGGTGTATTCCGGTAAATCAAAGTGGATTCCGTTGATTCCGGTGATTTTGGTGGATTCCGGTAAGTCGTGTGACCGCAAAACTAGATTTAAAAACAAATTATCAATACGAAAACAAACTTGCTTCACTTCTTATCTGGCTTATATAAAATATATCTTTATTCAGCTTCTGCGTTTGGCGACTTAGTCTTTGTTTCTTTTTGGTCAATAAGGCAAGGATTGTTTACATTTAGAGTTGACAAAATTTAGAAATTAATTTTTTTTACAGTATTTTTTTTTTATTTTATTTATGCATATGTATAGATAATATGGAAAAATGTGAAGTTATTCGTGAATAAGTTTTCGACGAACGACTAGAGGATTAGGAAAGTCAAATATCTAATCTTTAACCAACGTCTACCCAACTTTAGTTTGCGACGTCACATTTTCGATGTCGGATTAACGTTGGATTAAGGTCGCCAACATCGCGACCAAACTCAACGTTGTTCTGACGTCGGGTGTTTACTGGGATAGGATCGGGGAGTAGTTTTAGTATAGGTGATTGATAAAATATTAAATTAAAACGAATTCATTATTCAATTTGGAAATTTACATATAAACTTAGCACTGTTGTACAAAATCACAAGCAAATTGCTCAATAAAGACATCGGTCTGCACATTTGATCAGTATTTCAGTGATAAGTATTTCGTGACAGAAGTAATATATGCCAGTTAAAATGTTTCCATTTTAGAATACTTTTAATAAGGGAACTATTACACTGGTGTATAAGTTAACATAAAAGTTTGCTTATTGTATGCTCTGATTATGAACCATGAGATGTGACCTTTCGGACAAATCCTATGTTACAATCCTGAATGGGTAAATTGAGCCTAATTCCAGATTTACTTTTCAGAGTTACTAGCCTTGTTGGAGTTATATCACTGTGTGGGGAGGCTGTGTCTGCTGGATGTGGCCATTCCTGATATGCATATTTCATTTTTTATACAATAAAGCTACTTGTTAAGCATCTTCATTAGATGAACATTGTATCAAAGTTTATGAAATTTTCCAGGGGTTTAGAAGACAGATGACATTAAATCTGGTCACACAGAAAGATGCATGTAGATCATTCCTCGATTTCAATAGGTTTTGAAAACTAGGAGTCAGTTGACCCCTGTTGAGAATTTTCAAGGTGTCATAATAAGATAATTACGAGTCATATCTTGTTTTCATTAAATTTTACTACTTATAAAAGTGCTTTAACTTCATTTCAATATATGTTCAGGGGTCAAATTAGTATTTACTTTATAATTAAAATGCAATAGACACCATATTTATCTTTATTATTGCAAAATTCGACAACTTTTCCAAAATTTTCTTGCATCAAAATGACCCCAAGCTCAGAATCAGGTGGGGTCAAATGTGGAAAACTCAAATTTGCTTGCTCAAAATGTAGGAATCTGCATCAATTTAAGTTATGTTGCGATGGATAAACAGTGGTATCCGTAGAGTGAAGGTTAAAAAATAGATATTTTTGCAAACCAGATCAGGTCCAAAGATTATAAAACTGAGAATGGAAACTAGTCTCCAATCTAAAGCATCTGATTGGCTGAAATGGTGACCAGTAGCCGTTTCAGCCAATCAGATACTTGAGATTTGAGACTTTTTTTTCAACCTCAGTTTTATGATCTTGGAGCCAGGAAATCTCGCCTTTCCACCAGTACCGAGAAAAATCTCGGATAACTGTCATCTGTCCCTTTCAAATTTTTTAAAATCATGATTTTTACACCAACACACTTAACCCATCTCTCGATATATATGCTTTTAACACGAGTGGGAATGTTGTAGATCCAGATCTGCCAGCACATCTGTGCTGTCTGATCAGGATTTGCGCTGTTTGCTTTTTGGTCAGAAAAACCTAATAAATAAAACAAGAGACGTCACTTGAAATTGACATATGCCCCTGAAATGCAGCTTTGAAATCAAATTGGTATATATATGTAATAAAAAATATATGCCAGTGTAAGAGTTGAAACATACTGCATGCATAAAATGTGAAAGATGAAAAGGATCATTTGTTTAAAGTCTATAGTAAATATCTCAGTAATAAACAAGTTATAGTTAAATATATCATGTTTTTAAGAAAATGAAGGGGAGATTATCCTGGAAATATGATTATTAGAGTTATGGACCTTAACACATATTATATGGGTAAAAAAAAGGAATAATGTGAGTGATGATAAGGAACATAATTATACATTGTTTTTGAAGTTTGAAGTAAACCCCTCTAAATATAGAAGCTAAGCAAACCAAATGACTATGGGCCCATTACTTTGCTAAAAGTAATCCAAGCGGAAAATCCTGAAGACATGCACATCTAGACTAGGGGACGAACAATCCAGAAAAATTCAATGAAATCATCCAAAGGGTTTTGGAGATGGAGTGTGGACAATGTTTTAACAAAGAAGTTATAGTACAAATGACTAAGGGCCTGTAACTTGGCCAATAATAATTCAAGCGGAAACTTCTGCTGTTATGCACAACTAGGCTTGTTGACAAGAATTCTTGTTAAATTTAAATTTATGAAATCCACCAAGTGGACAAGATTTTTATATATATAAGTTATAGTAAAAATGAATAAGGGTCCATAATATAATGGCAAAAATAATTTGAGCTGAAACTCCCGACGGCATTCACAAATAGGGTTGGTGATAAACATTCCTGTGTAGTTTCAATGAAATCCACCAAGCGGTTTTGGGTAATTAAACATGGACAAAATTTTAATTTAGAAGTTATATAGCAATGACTAAGGGCCCATAACTCTGGCAAAAATAATCTGAATGAAAACTCCTGATGAAATGCACAACTAGGCTTGGTGACAAACACTCCTGTGAAGTTTCAATGAAATCCCCTGAATGGTTTTAAAGATAACACTCCTGAAGGTATTGCGCCTTTCGCAATGAAATCCCTCTTGAAAGCAGTTTTGGAGAAGAAGCGAGGACATGATTTTACCCGACTTACATTACGGATGGACGAACAGAAGGTGCAATAATTATATGCCTCCCTTTGGGGGCATAAAAAGTGAACAGTGTAGATTCTGATCAGACGACTTCAATGTGCTGGCTGATCTGGATCTACTGATGGCATATGGAATAAAAAGCGTATATATAGAGTCAAGGGTAAAAAAGGAAGTTAAATTTCTATATTTTAAAGACAATTTTGAACAAAATTTTATCTACAATGTACACATAATGTAAATTACAGGGAAAATGCAATAACAAGTTTCTATCATCAGACATTAATTTTAGACACTGAACACTGGCACAGCATTGTTCCCTTAAACGGTTACCCTTTATGTTGTCTGATGTTTTTCATTTTCACCTTGTACTAATGAAATAATATTATGTAATATTCAAAATGCTTGTCACAGTTAACATACATATTCATTTTATGTTTATACACTCTGAACACAGTTTATAACAAAATCCATACTTGTGTTTACACATTCTGTCCATTTTCCTCAACCACATATATGTATACTTATGGACAAAAGTCTTGTCCGCTATATAATATCTTTTAAACGCCGGAAATCCAAAATTGCACACATTAGTATATCGGTTGTACTGGTTTAAATTTCCAAATCCTGTTTTTCATTGAATGCATATAAATGTACTCTTTCCACCGATACAAAATTTATGACTGAGCGATAAAAATAAAGATATTGTTGTTTTGTAGTCCGGACAAGACTTTGTTTCCTTTATTGTAGTTTTTGTAGACCAGACAAGACTTTTGTCCATCAGCATAATTTATGTATGTACGTTCTGAACACAAATTAAACTCCACGCATGTGTAAACACACTGTCCATATTGCACAGTCTCACAGTATTGTCCACAGTATCATTTATCCGGTCATCAACCTCTAGATCCTCTAAGTATTTGCTGGAAAAAAAAAAGAACAAAGTAGTTAATAGGTCGATTATTAACCAAAATTATCGGATCCTGAAATTTCTATTTTCCAGTCCTTAAGCTTAGCTTTTCCGAAATTCACTAGCATAAAAATGTGGCGATAAAATATCTAATCCTGGAATCCAGACCAGTCATGAAAAACAGCAGGCCTGATTTAGCATTAATGTTCCAGTAAGCCTTTATTCCATAGATACACCTTTATTGCATTGGCAAACAGTGTAGATCCAGATCAGCCAGCACATCCAAGCCACCTGATTAAAATTGGCCTTGTTCGTTTTTTTATTTATTAGGCTATTTTCCAACAAAGACACACAAATGAGCCAGCTGATCTGAATCTACATGCCACACATGCATTAAAATTCAAATATATGGAGGAGAGGGTTAACTGTAAGCACCGACTACAAGTACTTTCAGAAAAAGCAATGACCTCCTTTTTAAAGCAATAGCTTACAAAGCCTTTTATCATTTAAATAGATATTTTTCAACACAGATTTTTTTCTAGTGCCAATGTTCTACTGTGGATTCATTATATTTTGTGTTGGTTTAATTTTCGCAAAATCAAACCCCATAAAAAACCATTTGATAACTTTTAACCACTGGCGCTTGACCAGCCGCCCCACCCCCTGCCAACCCTTACTTATACGACTTTTTTTGTAAAAATGGTGTCAAGTCACTAATATTATAATATTCCAATCTATCAAAATATGCGAAAATACACTGAAAAAATCGTATTCTAAAAAAATATATATTTCTATGTATATAATTGAATATTATATACATAGAAACATAATTTTTTATGCCCCGCCATGTAATGGCGGAAGGGCATATACCCCGGTAGTGTTCACCCTGGCTGTGTGTGTGTGTGTGTCAGTGTGTCAGTGTGTGTGTGTATGTTCGAAAATCGTGTCTGCTCTGTAACTTTGTTATTTCTTATTGGATTTTAAAATAACTTGGTATGAATGTTCACCATATCAAGACGGTGTGTCGCGTACAATAACCATGCCTGTAGGTCCAAGGTCAAGGTCACTGTTACTAAAAAAATAGAATTTTCTTGTCCGGGCTGTAACTTCCTTATGAATGGAGGGATTTCAAAATAACTTGGCACAAATGTTCACCATGACAAGGCGGTGTGTCACGTACAACACCCATGCCTGTAGGTCCAAGGTCAAGGTCACTGATACTAAAAATATTATTTTGTTGGAAAAAATCTTGTCCGCTCTGTTACTTTTTTGTTATTTCGTATTGGATTTTAAAATAACTTGGTATAAATGTTCATCATATCAAGACGGTGTGTCGTGTACAATATCCATGCCTGTAGGTCCAAGGTCAAGGTCGCTGTTACTAAAAATAGATTTTTCTTGTCCAGGCTGTAACTTCCTTATGAATGGAGGGATTGCAAAATAACTTGGCACAAATTTCACCATGATAAGGCGGTGTGTCGTGTACAACACCCATGCCTAAAGGTCAAAGGTCAAGGTCACTGTTACTAAAAATAGAATTTTGTTATAATAATCTTGTCTGCTCTGTTACTTTGTTATTTCTTATAAAAGGATTTTAAAATAACTTGGTATAAATTTTCATTATATCAAGACGATGTGTTGTGTACAATACCCATGCCTGTAGGTCCAAGGTCAAGGTCACTGTTACAAAAAATAGAAATTTCTTGTACTGGCTATAACTTCGTTATTAACAGAGTGATTTCAAAATAATTTGGCACAAATGTTCACCATGACAAGGCGTTGTGTTGTGTACAATTCCCATGCCTGTAGGTCCAAGGTCAAGGTCACTATTACTAAAACCAGAATTTTCTTGTCTGGGCTGTGAGTTTGTTATTACTTATTGGATTTTCAAATAACTTGGTATAAATGTTCACCATGACAAACATGCATAGCGGGGGCATCCGTGTCCTATGGACACATTTCTAGTTTTTAAATACGATTATGACAGTGTATTTTTGCATATTTTGATAGAATGGAATAATATTAGTGACTTTACACCATTTTTAAAAAAAAGCGTATAAGTAAATGTTGGCAGGAAGTGGGGCGGCTGGTCAAGTGCCAGTGCTTTTAACTTATTGTATATAAGTTTAATACAACTGCAAAAATTTATCACCACCCAAATATAGCTTGTGTTTTCTTTGCAAAATTTGTCCCTGCAAAATAAAATGATCTCACACTCACAGCGTGCAATATTAAAGAAAATGCTCAAATGGTTGTACCTTACTTGCCTTACTATGCACACACTGTTCAGATATTGCAAAGAAACATTAAATGTAGGAATTTTAATTGCATTTGAA
>JAZAYU010000341.1:363334-519691 GCA_038501625.1 Corbicula japonica | reverse complement strand
CACCTCCAATATAATTTAATATTATATTTGATAAAGCGTTGGTCATAAAGTCTGATTGTTTTTCATATTCTCTTTCTCGAAACCTACGAATGTCGTCATTATAACCAAGGTTATTGAGAAGAAAGCAGACGACAGAAGAGTAAATTTTGTTCTCTTCATTGGCTTCTCTGAGTTCCATTACTCTTTAGTTCTGAAATATAAAATCAAACAATGACATTCAAACAAGAAATTGTAATAAAATTCTTGATTCTTTCTAAGACATATGTCGTATCTGCTCATGAAACTGAATTTTCAAACCATTTTTTTAAATTTCTAGATAAAGAAGTTTTTATTTGGACTTGAGAGTCCTTACTATCATTAATCTATAGTTGATTTCTATGTAATATAATGAACTATTATATAATAACTGAATATTATTATGTTTAAACTAATTGTACAATGTAAATTAAATTTTACTGTTACTTTTTGAGGTCCTTAGGAAAATATACAAATTGATCGTTTTTTTAACGATTGAGAGTAATTCATAGAAAAAAATAATTCTTTGATACGGTTGATAAATCACAGATGGCAAAAAGTAGTTCAACGAGTAAGTAAATAAAACGTGTAACAATTTGAGAAATATTTCGGTTAAAGATAGGTCCCAGTTCTCGGAATTGTGAAGTGCATTATACATCGACAAATACTCTTCGAAACTCGCATACGTTTGTTATAACTTAAAATATGAACAAAATGTTTAAACACAATAAGAGGTTTCGACCATTTTAGTGGTAATACGTGTATTTCAGTAAAAAGTTATTAGGATATTTTAACTTTCAGGTAGATTAAAATTAGGGATGTCAACGGATATCCGGTCGGATCATCGGATATCCGGATCGAATTCGGCATTCAGATATTTGTTTACAAAAGCTTTAAATTTTATGATTTGGTCATTCTGTTAAATTATCTTCTTTTGTCAGTTAATTTAACTTAGTTAATTTGAAGCTAAATCGATATAGGTTCACTACCGTTTTTATTTACAATAAAATAAATGCAGTATAATTGTTATATTTATAACAGTTCCCAAAGATATTTATAAGTATGGGTATTATAAGTCATGCCTTTTAAATACCTTGCTGTTTTCCTTTTCATTGGATAGTTAAATAGTAACTTACGAAATAAAAATAACAATTATAACACATTTTGTACCGGTATATTAAATGAAATCGGTAAGATCCTGTAAGATTCTACAAAATTGGAAGTTAGAGTTATGGGTCTTGTCATAATACTTGTGATATTGTGGTAAAGAAGTGTACACAATGTTAAAGCTGTATGTACGTTGTGCTAATGTTATTCGTTTAAACGCAAGCTTTTTCTTGTTAAATGTTCGTAGTTTCTGTTTTTTTAATTGGCCATTTTATAAACCAAGCTCTCTCTTCC
Organism: Corbicula japonica; assembly: GCA_038501625.1. NCBI lineage: Eukaryota > Metazoa > Mollusca > Bivalvia > Venerida > Cyrenidae > Corbicula > Corbicula japonica. Next base: position 518,275 of record JAZAYU010000341.1, on the reverse strand, counting down.
TCTCTTCTTCATTTCATGTATGGGGAGGCTGGGTATTTTGAATGACACATTTCCTGATATGCATATGTCACATTTTAACCTTTAAAATTAAAAAAGAGCCAAAATTTGATCAAAATGGAAGGTAGAGTCATGATTCCAGGAACACAAACACAACATTTTAAAGGCGACATATACACTCGTCAAAAGTTCTAAGTGCACACATTTCTTTTTTGAATATCTCAAGGTAAACTTATTATAATTGAATGAAAGTTTGATATAATGTTAATTATGGTCAAATAATAATATTGTTTTTAAAACCGTGCATATGTTTTATGTATTACGTCATCCACGCCGGCATACGCTATTTATGCGTTATCCCCGTGAGGCAATCAAATTTAATTTTTTTACAATCGTTTTTGTTTTTCACATGTTCATCGACTCCAGACAAACACGAAAAACACACTTACAAATTGTAACCATTGAACGGTTGACGTCAGCAGACAACGACATTCCCGTCAAAATTCGTTTCACTGGCACAACTTCAAATTTGTTGTAAAAAATCTTGACGGTTTTCGTAAATGCAAAAGAAATACCTCATTTTTTGCATATTTTATCAATTTAAGAAGAAAATCAAACGATATTATGTTCTAGATTGATAACGCTGTTTACGTTGAACGCTGACGTTACTCAATAGCGTCATTAAATATTTACGTAAAACAACGTAAACTCGAAAATATTAGTGTAACATATGTTGGATAAGTGTCCAATAAATAAAAATTTCAAACTAAAATTTATAGAAATTCAATAAACTTTAACATCGAATTATTCGAAAATGACGTTTATTTGGTCAAAAACGTATCCGAAAACTGGTCAGTTTTATCGAAATGAATACATTTTTTCGTTCGGAAAGGCTGTTACACATCTATCATAGAAAATTGCATCATCCCAAACTTCTAGACAATTCAAAAGCTTTTTGCACAAAGAATTGTGAAAAAAATGAAATTTTCTCCTTGAAATCCTGTAAAAACGTTATGGATAAAATAGAGAAGAGTGCGTTGGCTCATCGTGCCCAGCAGACCATTACAAAGCTACATGAAGCTATTTCAGTGCAATGGAATGGCAAATTACATTATTTTCTTTAAATGTACATGAACTTTAAATGATACAGAGATGAGAAAACGATCACAAATGATAGCCGATGCAATGATAATTAACTTGAGAATTGCTCTCTGTGTACAAGTGAGCTAAAATGTTATTATTTTTTAATCTGGTTAAGCAGACTTAAATTTTTTGGTGTGCTTTAATAGAATATTGATTCTTCTTCATTGTAATTTACAGTATTTTGAAAGATTCAATCAAATAATTTGAAAAATCAACATTTATCAAGTGTGCACTTAGAACTTTTGACTAGTGTATATACAGCTTTTACAATAAATAAAAATCAGTGGTCTTGCCCTTTTTTAAAATGAAAACTTCTATTTATAATCTTTCAAACCATTTAAGTTGCTGGCCCGTCAGTTAAAACACATTAGCTTTGTCTGGTTGCCTGGCGTGTTTAGATAAGTGGGTTCGGGTAATTTAACCAACTGTAACTTGTACATGTTGTATCATATGAGATGATGTTATTGTTAGACCTTAGACGCCAGTTTAAACCAAGTTTACTTTAACATTGCCATTGAACGTTCTAAAAAGGTAAAATATGCATATCAGGAATCGCCACATTAACAAAACATCCTCCCCACATAGTCAAGAAGAAAAGAGGGAGAGAGAGCATGGTTAATAAAATGACCAGTTTCAAAAGAGACACCACTAACAATTAACTAAAATATGAAACCGAGGGGTTATCGCCTTAGAAAGGTCAGTGGAAAACTTGCCCAAACATGTTCTCATATCACAAAACAAATACAAGTTGTATTGGTGAAACTACTCCAACCAACTTATCGGCTAAACAATGTTGCATGCAAAAGCACACAAACATATAAAACATAAGAATGTTATAGCATTGCAAAACCAAAGGGCGGTTACTCAATTATCTTACCGAGACCAGAGCTCCTGGAGTAAAATCAGCAAGAACACGATGACAGGGATAAAAGAAACAAATCGAGCTTCTAGCTTCTTTTAAGAAAAGATTTTCCCATAAACCGTCATAAACTCTTAAACCCCTGCCACCGTCATGCTACCAAAGAGGTAAGCATTATGATCAATTGAGATGGGTTAATCACCAGGCCTGCAGAGCGCTGTAAAATATCATGTTGGTTACCTTTTTAATTTACAGATGGTTTTTATGAATAACCGGGAGAACATTACCCTTTATCTTCCTAAGTTTATTGCATGGCTAGGCGCTGTCGTCGTGACGGTGCGGGTTCGCTCCCAGCTAGAGACACTATAATTTTAAATTAAATCTCCATAAAAAACTGGCTGTGAAATACCTTGTTGCAATAGTGATTTTAAACTGCACCAGTATTTATGAATTAGATCTGGGTATCGACGATAAAACTTGCAAAATGTTTTTTCTTAATTTGTGATACCGATAACCTTGTTTTAAAAGTTTTTCTGAAATGCAATGATCACGTTCATTGAAATCATTAACATCGTTGCAAGCTCTTGAAAAAACTTTAAGGCGGTAAGCCCACGAAGTATTTTAAAGAAAAATGTTTTATTTATCTTATTGACACAAAAAACACAATTATTATCCCATGCTTTTTGTAAGGGATATTTACTTTATCAATCTTGGATTGTTTCGGCCAGTTTACTTCGTTGCCTGCTCGGATTTGTGTAGATAGGCGCTTTCACCGTTGCGGTTCGATTTCCGATCTATGCCTACTTCTTGATTGTGTCGGGAGTCTGCTTTCTGAATTGAAACAGCTTGTTTCCTTGTATGTCGGCATCTTACTCACTAAATATTTTAAAATACGACACGTTGCAAATCTGTGTTAATTTCATTCAATATTTATTAAATTTTAAAATGTGTGGTGAACTCATTCGTTACCCTAGTAAGCTGGTTGAGTTTATCAATGGATCAAGCTTTGATCGAACAAGTAGTGTTCGCCTTCAGGCCTTCTGACAAGGTGCGTTCAAATGTACCAAAATAACACTTTTTAATAACCAAAATGTTTTAAGCTTACCTTTGAAGGATCTAATCCAAATTTATAATCATCTGAGCAAAAATATTTAAAGATAAATACATGTATATGAAAAATAAAACCGTGCCTAAAACTACCCGGATGTGCACAGAACATTCCTTTTTGAAATTGTGTGTGGTTAAATATTACAATGGTAACAATTGAATAGGTATACAAATTCGCTTTAGGGTTATGTGAATATGAATAAGGCATTATAACCAAGGTTGAAATTTTATATTATATTAACTGAAATCGATTTAACGACGACAAAATTATAAGCATGTTTTTATTGTCTCGGTTTAGCAGTATTATATAATCTTAAATATAAAAATTCATTGAGTCGACAACTGCCATAATAACTAAGTCCACTGTGAGTATAGAATTTATTAGATAGTTGTTTTACCCTTTATAAGGAGATATCAATGATGACGGTAGCACCTGCAGACAAAAGATCAATCAATGATTATAATGTAAGAAAGTGATACTTAAAGTTGTATGCTTCCTTACCAAAAAGTAATGCATTCGTTTTTTTTAAGAAATACAGCTTTTAATGGTTCATTTTACTATTTTTTAAACTTCTTATCCTCGCTTTTATTCTAAAACCTCTCTTCGGGTAGGTATGCTATTTAGTTAAACTGTTTATTTTTGTGGGAAAAGGAGGGTCAGATTAGATTATTAGCAAGAAAGTTATGATTCTTTCGTTCGACATTTCCTCACATAATCTAAAATAATCGTCCATAGTTTTGTTTTGATTGATTCCTTTTCATAGCTTTTGAGTTTGTGGAACAAATAGTAAAATAAATACATGTAATATCAAATGAAATTGTTATGCATCTAAACGTTTAAAATACTCTCGTTGCTTTGTTTTGTGAATATCGGTCCAAACCAAACCCGGTAAGATGGAAAAAATAACAGAATTGTTATTAGGGTCATAAACCAGTTAAAGATTGCACCACCTTCACACCTTTTCGGCGATGTTTACGTTATTTTCATAGCACAGTTGTAACAAAACGTGATTTAACTTTTGTTTAATACCAAGGCAAAGAAAAATGAAATTAAAGTGAATTACATGTAGCAAACATTGGCAAACCTACGACCTTCGAAGAACTTACTCAATAAAATTGTATCATTGATTAAACAAGTATTTTTCCTGCCTCGCGGATAAAACAGATCAAAACCGACCTTGATTACGAGAGGACCCCCGAAACGTATTTAAACGTATAAAAAATCGCTTTTCAAACCCGACCCTGTGTTCTCGTAGGAAACCCGTGGATTTTAATTTCTTTTTTATGAAAAAATCCATGCTTTGGTGGCAATTTAGAAGAATACGGCATCATCGATCAGTAGTTTTATTTGACTTAGATAATCTGATCAGAAAATTATTAATTTAATCGAAGTCCAGTTTTTAGAAAAAAGTCTGATTACAGTGTTGGTGTTCTTCATCCTTTATTGTCAAAATAAAACGTGGCTCCGAAACAGTTATCAGATATTTTAGAAAATACCCACATCTACCTAGTAATAACTTAAAATTACTTTTTTTGCAATGGCATAATATTAATGACTGTTAATTAGGTTAATCGATTTACGGAATTTTCCGTTACTGTCTTCTAGGGATAACCCGAGTTTTTACGATTTGTTTCACACATATCGTTACAGAGCGTTGAGATTCTGGGTTTTAACGAACTATTCTCGATATGCATATTATAGTAAGACTACATAAAAATTGCACGTACGTCACTGAACAGTTGTTTTAAACGAAAAATCAGTTGTCTTGTAGAGTGTGCATTTATCCTAAAAACAACCAAATTTTTTTCTGGAATTGAGTTATTTGGTAAATGGTTGCTTTGTAAACAAATAATAGTGTCTCTAGCTGGGAGCGAACCCGCACCGTCACAGCGACAGCGCCTAGCCCTGCAATTCCTGCGACGCAACCAATTGAGCTAACCGGGACAACCTCATATAAAAAGGTTGATCCGATAACCCTGTTATACGTAACAATCACTGCATGATATCAGTAACGGGAAGTTCACATAAACGACACACATTTTCTGATGTGGTCTAACGACAAATCGGTTCTAAAAGAGAATTAAAACCAACTCAAAGTACTACGTTTTTCACGACAAAGGACGAAATTACTGCAAAGTCGGGGTTAATTAATTTCTTTGCTATCATTTTTCGTATAATATAGAGTTTAAACTGTATGCTGTAGAGATTAGAAATGAGCTTGTTCTCCGCCGTGACATAGTATATTCTCGAATCTAGATCTGCATTCTTTCCTTCTATAGAATGATCCTGATTGTACAATGTATCCTTCTATTGAAGAATGTCGTTGATTTCATCAGACGAAGGCCAGCAATGATGTCTCAAACGTTTTGACCATCGAGGCAGATAGATTGGACTGTAAAGGTAGATACTTATTACTTCGTCAAACATAATGCAACCAGAATGAAAACTCGTTTGCCTCGTTATTGTTAAGACTAGTTCAGTTGAACTGATCATATTATATTCTAAATAGTCAAATTGTGAGGCAGAATGTACCTCACACAGGAAAACGATACTCGATATACAAATGTATACGACAGACCATCTGGAGTCAAGTTTAAATACGAATTTGAACATAGATTTCCCATCGGCGTTTTATCATCGAAATGAACTTTAGCCAACCTGATATAACCTGGAGGAACATATTCACTGTATACGGGCTTAAGTATTAAAATTATTTGTCTCCAGAACTTTCGTCTACACATAAGATGCCATGTATCATTCACTAAAACCGTATACATAAGATCTGATTGTTTTTCACATGCCCTTTCTCGAATCCTACGAATGTCGTCATTGTAACCAAGGTTATTGAGAAGAAAGCAGACGACAGAAGAGTAAACTCTGTTCTGTTTCTTTGTTTTCTCTGTGCTCCATAATCTATTTGAACTTTCTTCTGAAAAATAAAACAAAGACCTCCAAACATCAAAAACAATTAACGAAAAAGGAAATATGATTGATCGTCACTTTTGAATGATCAGTGGCAAAATAATGTGCCCCTGGGGTTTAGATTTTATGTCGCACCAACCTCACACAAAGCTGGTCAATTTTTTATTTCACAGTAGTACTTTATATGTGGAAATTACATAATTGTTCAGCTAACTGATTGTAACTATAATTACGATGCAAAAACTTTGTATAAGCAATATAAATGCGGTTGAAACTGGAACAAAGTGTAAAATGTTTTCGAAAATTTCGTGTTCGGTGGCTTTCATAGTTCCCTTTTCGTCTATTTTTCTCTTTTAAAAGCTTTTAAAACATAGTTGCATCAGTTATAAAATACATTAAATCATCAATCCAACAAACTTCAACATATGTGATCGTCAATCAAATACTGTTTTGATTCCATGTAATCTTATTTTTATATAAAATTAAACCCCGCCATAGTGACAACACTTATTATTTGTTATTTGTTAACGAAAAAAAAAGAAATTATCAAGAATTGCCACACCAGGAAAAAACAGCCTCCCCACGCAGCCAAAATGAAAAAAGATAGTGTGAATTTATATGAGAATCAATTTCAAATAAGACGCCACAAGCAATATCCTAAAAAGAGAACCTTTATGGTTACTGCCTTGGAACAGTCATTGGCAAAACAATATGCCACCGGGGTTCAATCCTGGTTCCAGGGTTCGTCAACCCCCCCTCACACTTGCTCCAAAAGTTTCTCCAATGAACAAACAATTAGTAGTTGGCACGGTGACAAAATGTTGCATGCAATTTTTAAGGACATAGACATATTAAACATTAGAATCTAATAGCACTGTTAAGCAAAACAAAATAAGCGATAACTCATGGTGACTGTGGCAGTGTGTTTGATACATGCACCTAATTAAACGACAATTTATTTACGTAAATAATTCGAATAGTCGTTGACTAAGAGAAGTGATAAGTGCAGAGTGCGGATAATGCTAAATTATGTTGTTTACATTTGACAATCAAAGCGCGTTAACTAAAGCTCAAAGAAGCAATCTGGAAAGTTTTCAAACGTGGCAGAAAACGTGCAAATGATGTCGGGAATGTATTACTATAGCGCGACTATTGCGTTCTGGCTTAATATTAAGTTACAATTAATAAAGTGGCTAATGATAAAAACCAAAATAATTTGAAGGTCAGAAATCTGTAGAGACTAAAGACTGTTTTGAGGGCTGACAGTTCTTGTTATTTTGTTATTATTAAATATTCAAAATTAAATGTTCATTACTACAAACTTGATATTTGGCGGGTAACCAAAATTGACCATTCTCATTCGCAGCATGTTTTATGAAGCCTGCATTATGGTTTTCTATGATTTATATCGGACAGCGCTAATTTGGTTGATTAATGGGCGACTGGAGCAATCTGGCTGGCAGGTATTTGAATATGTTTAAGATATTGTGCCTATTAACGGTTCAAAACATTCCGATAAGGTGCCAGAAATGAAAAGTTGATATGTACCTTTTACGTTTTGGATACTATTCTCATCTGTTGTAACAAGGGCTTACATGTTTACAACGAGAAAACTTTTATATACTTTATAACACTGTAAGTGTTCTTGCAAATATTGAAATAGTAGTTATCTCTCTGCATTTCCTATGTTCAATAAGCAATAGTTCTTATTGTTAAGCTGTATGATTTCCTTTAAATGAGAACGTCTGTCCGCAGTAAAACAATAGTTAAATAATAATGAATTCGTTTCGAGTTTAATAAGTTAGTGAAACTAAAATATATTTAACTTACCGGTCGTTAAATGCTTTTCCTCCTGATAGCTGCGAACATAATCAATGTTTCACATAACGCGTTTAAAATCAATACCTAAAACTTTCAACCCCCAGAAACAAAGGTTTTAATTTTAACCAATAATTTCATCATTGACATTTACAAGGTGGCCATAATGGTTTGTTATGTCATTTTCGGTATTACCGTAAGCAAAAACACATCAATTCAAGTCTTCGATGCCTTGTAAGTGTTTTATAAGTTCACCATTTTCGACGTAATTAAGCGCATTATAAGGGGAAAATTAAACACTACCCATGGTTGTTAATACATTTGTCGCCTTGTGTCGACATTTGTTTTCGATTCGGTGCAAATACTGAAATTAAATGATAAAATTTTATCAGTATTTGCCAAGAATCACAGATAAAAATAGACATAATGGGACAAATGTATTTACAACTGTGGAGAGGGTTTAACTTTCTGTCAAGCAACGTCATATGTTAACATCTATATATAGGTGGATGATAATCTCCGAACAATGTTTGAGACCCTTTTCACCAGACGTCCCAACACTGATGGATGTCAATACCGCAGTGCATATATATTGCATATTTCCCATCTAAACGCCAGCTGTACTTTAAATTTGAATATTTTTTTACAGGATCCACAAATTTTGCACCACCATACCAAAAATAAATGCGGAAAGCGCCCAGCGCATTTTTAAATTCAAATCCGGTTCTGTGTGAGTTATGTGTTGTTACCGTAAGTTCAACACATTTCACTTACCTTGACCCAACCGCCCATATGTCCATGCACAGATAGCATTGAATATACTGGCTTTTTGAAAGCCTGTGTTATTTTCAAGTAAGCTAAACAACTCATTTAGAGTGAATCTGTATATGTAAAAATACTCTTAGATTAAAACATTCTGTATTAATACAAATACATATGCACTATGTAAAATTGTGTATACATATAGTATTTGCTTAGCATTCCAACTTTAGGACATCATAATGGTCAGTAAAAAGTGTAAAGACAGTTAGCTTGTATTTATAATTCCAGTATTGCAATACTAGTATATCATACACACATATTTCCATATTATAAATTTCAAATTTTGATTAATTTTCGTGAAGAGTATTCAATGAGCAATAATAAGTATATTCCACTTCCGAGTCAAAATTATTTAAATAAATTTGTGTCTGCTATGTGTAAGTTCTGTGAATTCATTATTTTTTTTCAGTTTCACCTCTTATTGGTGTTACCTGTTACAATGGACTGATAGCTCAGCCACATTACGAAGATGACAGCATATCTTTAATAACAACAATAAACAGTTACAAGATTCCGTAAGTGTTCTAAATATGGGACGATGACGTACATTTTATAAATAGGTTTAGTAAAACAACTTTCTTACCATACGACTTGTACTGGGGAAATTTTAAGCCAGCCTTGCGGATTAAAGAACGAATCATATTAAACATCTTATAGATTTTGATTTCCTAAGGCTTAAAAAAACCTTCAAAGAACTTATATCAGTCACTTTCTTGAAATAGATGAAAAGGGAACTTTGAAAGCCACCGAACACGACAAATATGAAAATACTGCAGGCTCGGTTTGATTGAGCCTGTTCATGGGCAGTAATGGGAATGCTTATTACTGCCCACGCCGCCTAGCCCCGGGTTGAGCGCAACTCAGTAATTACACCATTAAATAGTACAATTTCGATCCATCCCAAACGATGGTATGCATATGGCGGTGAACATGGAACCTTCAATGAGGTATTTTCAGATTAATACCATTCCATGTTCAGCGGCGTATGGTCCCCAGATAAAATAATGGGTTTGCCCTAAACGAAAAAACAATGGGCGGAACTAAACGGAATAGAATTTTGACAGGGGATCTTAGAATACAAATCCTGCATATCACAGACTACGCCAAAGGCAAAATTAGGCAGGAAGTATATCCTTGGGGGTGATTGGACAATATCCAAATCTATATTGGCTGGGATATTGAAACCACCTATCTATAAACTGGCCGAAATATAAAATCCAAAAGGAATTTTAGAAGTACTATAAATATAGTACATAAGTATCGTGCTCAATGACTTACCCAAACATGTGTTTCGAGGGCATTGTTAATCATGGTCAGCGATTTGTACTTTTTAAACGACACTGAGCATGTTTTAGTGGATATTGTAATATATTAAAACTATATTGATTCTCATTGTCAATGCCGCATGTTGTTGGCTACACGTACATGTTTTACAAGTTCTTTTATATATGTGCGATTTCACACAATCTCCCTATGATTATATAATCGGAATTCCAGTAGCATGTTTTCCTATTCAAATGCGCACACAAACGTTACGTTTCAGTGGATTGCTTGTATTCATCGAAGAAAAAAACGGTCTCCATAGCCCGAAACAGTGCACTTCGAATAATATATGCGAATGGTGTACGAAAGTTGTTTCCCCGGCATGTGAAATGAAGTACAATGACTAATGGTGGCTAATTTTAGAGGCATTATATGATGTCTATAAGTCGATCCCACCAACGTTACTAATGTACGGAAATGATTTTGTTATATTCCATGTATATGTGTCTCTTTACTTGCGACACACTGCACTTGGACATTGCCACATTTGCGTTATTGTTGTCATAAACGAGGTCTTTATAAAGTAACTTCAAGAACTTTGAATTTGTTTGCAAACAAAGAAGAAGTAAACAAAAAAAACACAAATTAAATTATGCGTCTGTTGTAATTGTTAACTTTAAATAGATTTTGCTACAGATAAGGTTGACATATATATGTAACAATCACACATAAAAATTTAGGTAAACTTTCTTGATACTATTTGGTGGAAACATATAGTAAACATAAAACCATGTAAAACCACATAAAACACAAAATCCCCTCATCCCTAAGTGTTAGATATTTAGCAAATTCGGAGAAATGTGGTATTATGATAAATAGAGTTTAAGCCTAGAAACGTACATATCGTTGAACTGGTAATATCACCAGATAAAAACACAGCCAACAAATCTGGGAAGTATATACTTGATAAATGAAAAGTATAAGGAATACAACGTTCGTCTTGGAACCAAGTAAAAATTTTGTCAGGGAAAAGATAAGACCTTATGAGATTGTCCAACGTAAATTTTCCGGATTCTAATGCTTGAAGCATGTAGAGAAGATACATTTTTTCGACTTTTACTCTTTTCTTCCCGAAAAAATACACACTACTTGGTGCTAAAACTAAAAGTTAATGCCGAATGCTTTTTAGATATAGAAAGCCTACTAAAATTACTCGTCCGTCTTTTAACAAATTATTTCCTTGAAGAATCAGTTGTCTTTTAGAGACTACATTTATCATGAAAGCGATCAGATTTCTTTGTGGAATTACGTAATTTGGGAAATGGTTATTCTGAAATCAAGTTCGCATGAAAGACAAGCATTTCCTGACCTGGTCGAGTAACAAATCGGCAGTAAAGAGAAATTTCGGATTGAGTTAACAAACCCAAAGAACAATGTTTTTCACGACATAGGACGAAATTACTGGAAAGTCGGGGCTAATTAATTCCTTAGCTATCGATTTTAGGATAATGTATAGTTTAAATTGTATCGTGTTTAGGTTAGAAATAAGCTTGTTCTCCGCCGTAACATATGCTATTCTCCAATCTAGATCCGATTTTTCTCCAGCAATAGATCCCATGGTACAATGTATCCTTCCATTAAAGAGATTTCTTTGATAACATCAGGAGAAGGCCAGCAATAATGTCTCTTACGTGCTGCCCACCGCGGAAAATAGATCGGACTGTGAAAGTAAATACCTATTACTAGGTCCCAATTTAATTCAAAACCTGGAAACAGTGGTGTTTTTATAGTTTCAGTACAAACAGGTCCACTAAAGTTCATGCAATACCTTTAGACCACGATGCATGTATCAAGAACACACTCAAAATGGGATTGTAGAAATGTACCAAATATAATCATTGGCTATTTAATAAAATATTTTCAAATGTAACTTTAGATTTCAGTATCTACTAATGTAGCTGACAGTTATGCTCTCTTTATCTTGATTTGAAAAAATAATATTTACAGCATTTTAAAAATTGTAAAAAAACACAATATTTTGTTGACGTCATCATACATCTACGAGCACTTTCACAATACATAATATTATAAAGACTTACTTCATTTGTTTAAAGAGAGAACTTAACTGTAAAAAAAGGTATAACCCATTACCATCTTTTTTATTCTGCAGTATATCTGAAGGTTGATGGCGATAACATAACCCTTTTATATTTGACTACAACAATCTAGTTATTTTACAGAAAAAAGCAATATAAAACATTCAGATCATTGTTCTCTTGCAAATGTTTTCCAATTAAAGTCGGCAAATTAATCACTTAATTTTCGGAAAATAAATAGAGCGAATTGTATACGATATTTTTAGATCAAACAAAGTAGTGAACGTATATTTCTCACTTACTAGACAGAAAAATCTCTATTTTTAGCCGTGTGAGATTTCCTTATCTCGCATGGCCTTATCTAACACTCCGCGTGCTCGCGTACTTTCGTATTATTGCGCACCGTATTAATTGAGCACTTTCATTATTGATTTAGCCAACGTCATGATGCTTATAACTACGTCATTTAAGTTTATTATGTGACGTAATTAAACGAATGTTTACTTTTTCAAACAGAGCAAGCTGTTGATTTTGTTTTATCAGGATTTATTTCAAAAATCATTTGGAAAGTATCCACTCGGAGGTTGCTAAATTCTCAACGCTGGAACTTGGAAGTGTTTATCGTGGTATGAGTCTGAAAATGCTGATTTTTTTAGAGTGTTTCATTCTTATACCGCTGTTGCGAGCTTCGTTAAACATCAGGATCTATGAAGAAAGTGAATGGAGAATAAAATAGAAAATATACTGCTGTTTAATCGGGATATTTCAACTGGTATGTACAATTCAATTTTTTGAATTTTGAGTTGTGACGAAATCGCGAATAACCTTAAAAATCGCAGATCCGTTTTCAAAGGATAAACCAGCTGTTTTCATTCAATGAAAACACGATTCTTTTCCTTTCTTTTATTTGTAACGATATTGTTGAAGGCCTACATGTTAGGGTTGATGAACGTTGACAGGACTTTGTATTCGTGGCTGATTTACCGTTCCTACTGGAAGTTACGCAAAAGAAATAGTTCTCTAAAATCGCGTTTTTTTTTTTAATTTTAAAGAACTTTGTTTAAATCTTCAAGAAGTAAGTGAGAAAAATAATCAATAATTGGTATTCGGCGAAGATCGCGGTATCCCAACCCTCGGGCAATGCTTTCCAGACGGAAACTCGGCACAGCCTCGTTTCCGTCTGGAAAGCATTACCCTCGGGTTGAGATACCTTGATCTTCGCCGAATACCAATGATAGATTCTCTTTATCTCAGTGATTTAGTGAAGTTTTTCCATAGATCAGTTTAAATGAAATGACCTGAGAAAACTTCTCTGACATCACTATTAACATATAAACTACAATTTGGTCTTGTAGGTAGTTAAAGTTTTATAAAGCTTGTAAAATAAAACCTTTCCTTTGTATCCATATTGTATTGAAACTAATTTGAATTCATAGACGTCCACCATTGTTGGTTATTGATAAGCAAATGAATGCCATATATATTCTTTATTCAAATCGAATTTTACAGGAATATTTATATGTCAACGATAATAATATGATTGTTTCATGAAAATTCAATATCAGCAAGTTTTAATCGATATGGTATATCTTGAGGCAGACTAGCTAGCAAATTATAACACACCATGACAAAAATATGCTTATGTTTAAACCCGGACTTACACTGTCCAAAAAGGATCTGGCCCCGTGATTATAAAATGTTTTCATGCTCAACTCTATTATAGCATGGGCATTTAATGGCTCCATTTTCCTTTCTATTTTTAAAAAAATAAAACATTTTGGAATGATAAAATGACACAGACGATCATCTCAATAACATAAATGTATGTCATACAGAAAAATATTTCCAATTTATGAATAATTTATGTTGTTTTAATTATAAGCACAGACTTGAGCATGAAACCATTTTTAATCACGAGGGCTGGACTGTTTTAATGAATCAATCGCAGTTACGCGTTCCTAAGATAAAAAGAGTTTAAGTCTAGAAGAGTACATATCACAAATTTGGGTTTCAGATTGAATACTATGAATGTCTGGGAAGAGCAATACTACAAGGATTGAATTTACAAGACCTTCACTAACCGCTTTCAAAATGAGGTCGTCATTTATACTTAACAATCTTGTTACTTCACCCGGTGTCATAATTTTTTTTGATAGTAAGCCTTCGAGATAAAAAAGTTTTTCGACTTTATCTCTTGTTTTCCCGAAGTAATACACACTACTTGGTGCTAAAACTAAACTTAATGGAGAATGTTTTTTAAATATAGAAAGCCTACAAAAAATTGCTCGTCCGTCATTAAGCAAGTTATTTACACGAAGGATCAGTAGTCGTTTAGAGAGAACATCAATCCTTAAGGCGATCAAGTTTCTTTCTGGAATTATGTAATTCGGTAAATGGTTGTTGTGTAAACAACTTCGGATAAACTGCAAGCATTTCCTGATCTGGTCCAACAACAAATCGGCAGTAAAAAGAGATTGTGGATTGAGTTCACAAACCCAAAGAACAATGTTTTTCACGACATAGGACGAAATAACTGGAAAGTCGGGATAAATTAATTCTTTTGCTATCATTTTCATTACGATGTATAATTTAAACTGTATGGTATTGAGATTTGAAATGAGCTTGTTCTCAGCCGTTACATATGATATTCTCCAATCCAGGTCTGGATTCTCCCCTTCAATAGATCCCACTGGTACAATGTATCCTTCCATTGATGAGATGTCATTGATAACATCAGATGAAGGCCAGCAATAATGTCTTCTTCGTGCTGCCCACCGAGGCAGATAGATCGGACTGTAAAAGTAAATACCAAACACTTCGTCAACACCAATGACTGAATCAAAGATTTTCATCGTGTTTGTACAAGCTGGTCCGCTAAAGCTTAACTCTTCACTCATTTCACTGTCTTCAAAGAAAGGCCTAGCAAATGCTGCATGGCATTGTTTGCAGAAATTGTGCAAAATTGTACTTGATATATAGGGCAGTCCATCTAGAGTCAAGTTTAAATACGAATCTTCACACAGCATTCCCATCGGTGTATCATCGAGGTGACCTTTTGTCACCCTGACATATCCTGGAGGTACCTTTTCACTGTATACTGGCTTTAATGTACTAAAATGTGTGATTCCAGAACTATCCTCTGCACATAAGATGTCTTCAAACATTTTTATCATATCAAAATCACCTTGCAATGGCAGACTGGCACCCTCAGGTTTACTGCCTGTTTCAATAAATCGAACGCTCAAATCGATGCCCATTTGCAAAGCAAAATTTGATGCCATGTTTGATGAAAAATTTGAACGCACTTCAAAATAACTTTCTCGAAATCTACGAATGTCCTCATTGTAACCAAGGTTATTAAGAAGAAAGCAGACGACAAAGGAGTAAACTTTGTCCTGTTCCTTTGCTTTTCTAAATTCCATACTCTGTTTTCTTTATTCTGAAAAAAAATTAAACACGTAACTATTCAAATTCCCAAGTGTGAAATTATATTGCGCACCTCTGTAAGTATCTTATCTGTGTACACAACAAGAAAAACCTGATACTTTTTACCTTTACACAACTATAAGATACATGAACAAAATTCATATTCTTGCATCCTCCCAATATAAAAGCTAAACTACTTGTTTTATTCACCATGTTATCAAAATATACAGAGAATTTGATAAAACGAACAGATTTTATTTTCAACCACAGTACTGTTACATACATTGTCAATCTGGGAAATTCAGGAGACAAAGGAAAATATTCTCATTGTCGTCTATTTTATTTGTTGATCATATAACTGAACGTTCCAATTAGGCAGCCCTTCGGCTTTTCTTATTCGTTAGTTGTTGTTGTGTCTCTTTTCAAATTGATCGTTTGCTCAACCTAAGCTCTAATTTTAATGTTATGCATATTTCACTTTTTGTAGCAGTAATTTGCATTTCCATTACATATATACTGCACAAGAACTGGTTCAATTAAACTGAATCAGCAATATTTTCATTTTTGTCGTGTATTGTGGCTTTCGATGTTCTCGTTAAATTTCATCTTTCTTATTTTAACACAGAGTATCGAGAAGAGCAGACGACAATGGAATATGCTTTGTTCTGCTTCTTTCTTTCTGATGATAGTGTCTCTAGCTGGGAGCGAACCCGCACCGTCACGGCGACAGCGCCTAGCCATGCAATTCCTGCGACGTAACCAACTGAGCTAACCGGGACAACGCCAAAAAACGTTGATCGGATAGCCCTGATATACGTAACAATCACTGCATGACATCGGCAACGGGTTAATTTACTGTTAACAGTACTGAGTGTGCGTTATACATTTTTTTATTCTGGGGAAAAGATCATAAAACAAATAAATATAAAATTTCAGATATAATTTGATTTTTAGACGAAAGTTACACGAGTCTCACATGCGCACATATTGTGTTGTTAAGTATTAAAAAAGTTGTATTTTAACAACGTATGCGTCATTGTGTTTTCTAAATTTACTAAGTTTTTGGTTATAATTGACCTTGACCACAAGCAACTTACTATTGTACACTTCAGATTTGACTACATGTACTCGTAGATCGGTACATGTAGCTAACAAAATACGCAATACCATGGCAAACGGATGCTTATTGAGATATGTGTAAACACGGTTGTAATTGAAAATTTAAATCGCCCAAAATGATCCGGATTGATTTCAAGATGCTTCTCACGCCCAATGGCGGACAATATCAGACTTAGCAGGTGTTCGGGATGTTTTTGTCTACACTAGTCGTGTAGGTCATTAAGCCAGTTTTGACATAGTGCGTTCAAATATATTGACGTGCCATTAATACGACTCGAAGAACACCGTCCTTACAATATCTATGCAGTCGACACTTTAAAAAGTACATACTTTTTCTGCAGAAAGCTTCTAATGTCTCACAAAATGTATTGAACTAACCTTAATCTAATCCAGATTTATATACAACTAACCAAGAACTTTATAAAGATATATAATTATATATAAAAAAAATATCTAAAAAAATAAACAATTTAGAAATTAACGTGCCTATACAGTTTTTGTAACAGCCTGATTGTGCACATAAAATGTGTTTATATTCAAATTGTTAGTGGTTAAACATTCTAATGGTAACAATTGTCCTATTCAAAATCACTTTACGGTTATATAGTTTTGTGAATATCAATAACTTACGGCATTATAAACGAAATTGAAATTTTATATTGTTTTGACTTTAATCTATTTAACGACTACATAACATAGAGCATGTTAATGTCTCATTTTAGCAGAGTCACGTGTAATAAATCGAGGAAAACTTCGCGAGTTGACAACTGCCTAATTGAATCTAACAAAGTCCACTGTAGGGTCTCTACTTTAAAATGGATGATCCATGGGAAAGGAAAAAGGTGTAGATTTTAGATATTAAATGATATTGCCTCTACCATGGAGCAAACCCGCACCGGCCCGATACAGCGCCTTGTCCTGCAATACCGACTAGCAACCAATTGAGTAATCCGGGTCAACCCTAGAAGATTGATCGGATAACCCTAATATTCTTTATGTTATCATCACTGCATGGCATCGGAAACGGATTATTTTACTGATAACAGTGCTGACTTTATGTATGGGGAGACGTTTTACGGCCGCTACACTGCACAAATAGCGCTACTGAAAATTTCAAATTGTTTTGCATTTACATGGGAGCGCACTCGCGACAGCGCCTAGCCCTAAAATTCCGACGACGCAACCAAATGAGGTAACCGGGACAACGCCCTAAACGGTTAAGTGTAACGGGCCGAGTTTTGAATGAGTAATTGTGTATTGAGAATCCTTTTTGTAAACTTTCAGTTGGTGACTGAATTTAAGTTTTGCGTTCGACACAATGTCCTTATGTTGATTTTTAGATACCTAGTAACATATTAAGTAAACTAAACTAAATTGGAATCTAAATGATGTCAGAAATAACCGGAAATGTCTGAAAATAATTAACCTTAAAAAATTACTGCAACAAATTTTAAAATATGGACTTAGTCGCATGATGTCACCGAGAGAACGGCATTTATAGAATTTTTTTCGATGTCGGAATTATCAAGCATATCAGTTAGTCCAGGATATGAATGGATCATACTTTGTTGCTCTTTAGCTCGAATATTCGAAGGCAAGTCTATGAGAGCTATCTATTTATCCAGCCTTCTTCCTCCGCGTCGGCGTCCGTTCATGGTCTATAATTTTAAACAACTTGAGATCTATCCTTAATTTTGCTAAAAATGCATTGCTTGCATAAAAAGGTCAAGCAAACAGAAACGTGCTCCTAATTCATTGTTTTGTTTTAATAGAACCCCCATTAGTAGAAAAAAAACCCATAAAGGCTTATTAATCAACGGCACATATGTTCAATAAAGATTAAAAAGACATTAGAAAACTGATTTCAACACAAAACAATTCTTTCCACAACCTCTCTTGGCGTACGGAAGAAACGAAACTAGCATATATTGCAAATATAATTATACAACTAATGACCAATTAGAACTTTGGTTGAGTGTAGAGCATGGCTTATTACAGACCAATTTAAAAACATACACCAAAAACAGAGCTTTTTTAACCTAGATTCAGCGTTTGGAATTTTATGCACACCATCGTTTGTGATGGTCAAATTCGTACAGTTTGTTGGTGTAAATATTGGTTGCGCTAAACATGCTTAACCCGGGGCTAGGCGGCGTGGGCAATAATATGCATTTCCATCACTGTCCATGAACAGGTTCAATCAAACCGAGCCTGCAATATTTTTAAATTTGTTGTGCTCGATGGATTTTAAAGTTCCCAGTTCATCTATTTCCATACTTTTAAGTGGTCTGCCGATGTTTTTAAACCCCTGTTGAGCAAGTCTGATTGGGTAATTAAAATTGACAATATTAAGAAAACATAGCGTTTCCACAGAGCTAATGCTACAAATAAATGAGTGAAATTAACGGATTTTACTGATTTATTATCCACTTTCAAAAGACATCGTTTACAATTTACATATTAGAACCGAAAGTGTTACCGTAATGGAACTGTCAGTGGCAAAATATTTGCCTAATGGGGTTTGAACCAGGTTCTGTGATGCACTGACCTCAAACTCGTCCCTACATTTCACGACCATGTACTAAATGCTTGTAAATTTACTCCAAACTACCCGACAATGTAGCATGCAAATGCAAACAAATACACAGCAAACAGGTAGATAAATGGTTAGAGTAATGACTAGGTACTCGAAATAATTCGACACCGAGCATGCAGGGCACTGTAGAATATCTTGTTGGTAGTCTTTCTGTTTAAAATGATACTTTTCGAATAATATGAAGAAATGCTTATTTGCTTTTTAAATTTGTTAATCGAAACTTTGAGAAATAAACTGTTGCAGTTATGATTTAAATTTAGAATTCTATTTTTGAAACAAAGTAGGGCATCGGAGAAGGTTTTTCTATGATAATGGAGATATAACAACATCAAGGTCGTAAAATAGTCGTTAAATCTCGCTTTCTCGTGCTTAAAAATAATAAAAATAAAAAGTCTGCAAACCACCAAACGCGTCATAAAATGAAAATATTGCAAGCTCGGTTTGATTTAGCCTGTTCATGGGCAGTAATTGAATTGCATTTTAATGCCTATGCCGCCTTCTCCCGGTTTAGCGCAGCTCAATGTTTACACCAATAAACAGTACAATTTCGATCCATCCCATACGATGGTATGCATATGGCGGTGAACTTGGAGCCTTCCATGCGGTATTTTCAAATTAACACCATTCCATTGTCTCCAGATAACAACAATAATAAAAATCCGCCAGTGCCATACGTAGTGAATCAGAGTGATGTATGTTAACATTTGAGCGACGTTCAGTGATATATTTGAAGAACTCCAGTCATTATTATAGATTTACGTTATACCTGCGGCTTAATGACATATTTAATCAAATAATATTACCACTTCAAATTTGTCCTCTACGATGAAGTCTTATTCATCTAACAAATCGTAATTTCTAATGGTAAACAGTGTGACGTAATAATTTGAAAGGCGTGGCTAAAGTTGAACCGTTCACAATTTATTGGACATTGCACAATGTTGTGACGTGTGACGTCGCCGAGCACGCACGTTTTGTAACGAGTTGCTGTGAAATAGCTTTCCGTCATTCACTTTGTCGTCAAAGTTGCTGTTTCAACAGCCATTCGAAAAAGCCGTAATATCACAAATTCTTCTAATAATTTGTGTAAAAAAGAGAGTATTAATGTTTGTAAATATAAGGATTGAATCGATATTTGATGGTTTTCATTTCGGTATGGAAAACAGTTGGGTTGTTTAAAATGTGTGAATCCCGAAACAGTTGGATTTTTTAAAGTACGCGTGAAGCCCTTCGGGCTTCACACACTTTAAACAACCCAACCCTTTTCCACGCCCCCCCCCCCCAAAAACCCCCCCCCCTATCAAATATTGATTCAATCCTTAAATAAAACAACAGGCTTGCGCCAGTCATACATGTATATCGAATACATAATCTCGGTTGATTCACATGCACGGTCTACGGTGAAATATTTGCAGTCATGCAAGAATCATTTGTGAATTATCTTGTTTTGTTTGCTTAACACGGTATTCTCTTATCGTTTAACATTTTATACCTGATTTATCTAGTAAAGTTTTTAAAGTTTTAGCAACCCGGCTACTTAACTAACAGAAGTGTTTTTAAAGCCGATGTTTCCTCAATGCTAAATAATTTTGTCTAAATTATTTCATCTATCTGTTATGTCAATACGAGTTACAATTATTACACACAAACTCATTTTTATATGTTGCATTATACAAACAATGATTTGCCTGTCGATATGTATATATGCCAGTTTAAAGAAACAAAATAAATTTAAGGCAGATTTACAATCCTATTAGCATAGCTGAGGCTATCAAGTCAAACAGATATGCAAATTTGTAAGAAGACACATTCGATTCCATAATAATCCTACATTCGGTAGTGTAGCAAGCAGTTGCATATGGAGTGATTCGTGTTTTATGTTAAACTGAATTCTCTGGTTCAATCAGTGTCTATCGTGTCTATCTTACACACAGAGACAGATATCGGTCCCAGCATGTTTGGAAGTCCCCTCACACCTTCCGATTTTCAAATTTTGGTTTGGCGCAACAAGTCAGCAATATGTGTTAAGTTGTAAACCTAGTGCTGTAATAAGAGCAGAAATAGGTTCAACATCACCTAAGCTAATCAATATTTGTAGATTTTGGTATTTTTATGAGTATAAAATAATAACATATAATACTATTCTAGCAAACTAAAATCAGGATCCTTAGATAAAGACTGATTCAAAACGAAACTTGCAGCAATTCGTTTCGGTCTCAAAATCACTAAAAATATAATAAAACAAAACAAATTGTCCATAGCTAAAATGCCTTCACAGACTGACAATTTTAAAGTTTAACATAATATACTTACAAATTTTGCCCAGACCGCCAAAGGTTTATTTTTTATTTATAAAATTTAAATAATAACTATATTGTGCAATAATGCTCCATAATTCTCGAGCTTACATAACACTTATTTTAACAATCTTTCAAAAGTTAGTTCTCAACGGCATGAACAACATCACTACGAAGAAGAACGTCTACATTTAAAAGGAAAAGCGCACAATGCCCGCTTGAGTGCCTATCTGTTTAATGGACGGCTTTATAAATATTTTGGATTTTTTTACGACGAATTTATATACAATATCATAGAAAGCCAACGATGTACGTCACTTCTGTATTTAACTCGGATATCAGAGTGAACCTCTTTAATATTCGTTCTTTTTTTGTTGTTCTGAAATATTCAGACGAACAGTATACAAATGAAAACACAAACCAAAGCATCGTTAAAGTGCTATAAGCTAACACAAGCATCTTATTCTACAACCTTTAGAAACGCAATTAATAATACCATTGATTGAATGTACGGGGAGACTTCTGATGCCTACATCGTGGCCACGATTACAAATCACATGAACATTTAAATGGTTGTGATTTCTTCAGAAACAAAATTGAACAGTAACTGAAGTACTCCGTCACCCTTATTGTATTAAAACTTCATTTTTTCGTCATCTGAGGTATTATATGTCTCAGCCAGTGAGTTGTAACTGTGAAAGTGATAATGAGTACAAATTACATTAGTTTTAAAGGGATCTTCGGAAGCCACCAAACACGAAAACTATGAACAAACTGCAGTCTTAGTTTAATTAAGCTTGTTAATGGGCAAAATGGCAATGTATATAGTTCTGCATACGCTGCCTAGCTTCGGGTTTAGCGCAACTTAATATTTACACCAATAAACAGTACAAGTTCGATCCATACCTGCCATCCTTAACTTCATAGTTCATGAGTGTTCCCCAGATAAAAAAGGGGTTTTCCCTAAACGGGAAATCAATGGGTGGAACTAAACAGAAAAAAAATTGAGACGGGATCTGAGAATATAAATCCTGCATATAACAGACAGCAAGCCTATGGTGGACAATTCAATCTATACAATTTATTGACTTCCATTGGCCATTTACGGGCTAAACGTTAACATGTTTGTGAAATGGAAATAACTCAGCCGAACAAAGCATGACCTTTCATGATCATAGTGACATGTTTAAAAAGAACTTTTGGGTATGTGTGTGTTCAATAAGACTTGAACATGGAACACACACTTTGAAGGTCTTATTTAGATTTATTGGAAATCCACTAGCAATTTTCTATGTGGTTGACTTTAGATGCGCAAGCAAGTGTTAGATTTGAACTTAATGTTAGAATTCATAGAACAAATAGCAGTCGCTAAGTCAGGCAATCTGTATGTAATTTTACTGTTACTTTTTGAGGTCCTTAGGAAAATATACAAATTGATCGATTTTTTAACGATTGAGAGTAATTCATAGAAAAAATAATTCTTTGATACGGTTGATAAATCACAGATGGCAAAAAGTAGTTCAACGAGTAAGTAAATAAAACGTGTAACAATTTGAGAAATATTTCGGTTAAAGATAGGTCCCAGTTCTCGGAATTGTGAAGTGCATTATACATCGACAAATACTCTTCGAAACTCGCATACGTTTGTTATAACTTAAAATATGAACAAAATGTTTAAACACAATAAGAGGTTTCGACCATTTTAGTGGTAATACGTGTATTTCAGTAAAAAGTTATTAGGATATTTTAACTTTCAGGTAGATTAAAATTAGGGATGTCAACGGATATCCGGTCGGATCATCGGATATCCGGATCGAATTCGGCATTCAGATATTTGTTTACAAAAGCTTTAAATTTTATGATTTGGTCATTCTGTTAAATTATCTTCTTTTGTCAGTTAATTTAACTTAGTTAATTGAAGCTAAATCGATATAGGTTCACTACCGTTTTTATTTACAATAAAATAAATGCAGTATAATTGTTATATTTATAACAGTTCCCAAAGATATTTATAAGTATGGGTATTATAAGTCATGCCTTTTAAATACCTTGCTGTTTTCCTTTTCATTGGATAGTTAAATAGTAACTTACGAAATAAAAACAATAACAATTATAACACATTTTGTACCGGTATATTAAATGAAATCGGTAAGATCCTGTAAGATTCTACAAAATTGGAAGTTAGAGTTATGGGTCTTGTCATAATACTTGTGATATTGTGGTAAAGAAGTGTACACAATTTTAAAGCTGTATGTACGTTGTGCTAATGTTATTCGTTTAAACGCAAGCTTTTTCTTGTTAAATGTTCGTAGTTTCTGTTTTTTTAATTGGCCATTTTATAAACCAAGCTCTCTCTTCCTCTCTTCTTCATTTCATGTATGGGGAGGCTGGGTATTTTGAATGACACATTTCCTGATATGCATATGTCACATTTTAACCTTTAAAATTAAAAAAGAGCCAAAATTTGATCAAAATGGAAGGTAGAGTCATGATTCCAGGAACACAAACACAACATTTTAAAGGCGACATATATATACAGCTTTTACAATAAATAAAAATCAGTGGTCTTGCCCTTTTTTAAAATAAAAACTTCTATTTATAATCTTTCAAACCATTTAAATTGCTGGCCCGTCAGTTAAAACACATTAGCTTTGTCTGGTTGCCTGGCGTGTTTAGATAAGTGGGTTCGGGTAATTTAACCAACTGTAACTTGTACATGTTGTATCATATGAGATGATGTTATTGTTAGACCTTAGACGCCAGTTTAAACCATGTTTACTTTAACATTGCCATTGAACGTTCTAAAAAGGTAAAATATGCATATCAGGAATCGCCACATTAACAAAACAGCCTCCCCACATAGTCAAGTAGAAAAGAGGAAGAGAGAGCATGGTTAATAAAATGCAGTTTCAAAAGAGACACCACTAACAATTAACTAAAATATGAAACCGAGGGTTTATCGCCTTAGAAAGGTTCCACTGTGGGTTTAAACCAGGTTCTAGGGTGCAACAACCTTACACTTGCCCAAACAGGTTCTCATATCACAAAACAAATACAAGTTGTATTGGTGAAACCACTCCAACCCACTTATCGGCTAAACAATGTTGCATGCAAAAGCACACAAACATATAAAACATAAGAATGTTATAGCATTGCAAAATTCATTGCGGGTACTCAATTATATTACCGAGACCAGAGCTCCTGGAGTAAAATCAGCAAGAACACGATGACAGGGATAAAAGAAACAAATCGAGCTTCTAGGTTCTTTTAAGAAAAGATTTTCCCATAAACCTTCATAAACTCTTAAATCCCTGCCACCGTCATGCTACCAAAGAGGTAAGCATTATGATCAATTGAGATGGGTTAATCACCAGGCCTGCAGAGCGCTGTAAAATATCATGTTGGTTACCTTTTTAATTTACAGATGGTTTTGATGAATAAGCGGGAGAAATTAACATTACCCTTTATCTTATTAAGTTTATTGCATGGCTAGGCGCTGTCGCCGTGACGGTGCGGGTTCGCTCCCAGCTAGAGACAGTATCATTTTAAATTAAATCTCCATAAATAAAACTGGCTGTAAAATACCTTGTCGCAATAGTGATTTTTAACTGCACCTGTATTTATGAATTAGATCTGGGTATCGACGATAAAACTTGCAAAATGTTTGTTCTTAATTTGTGATACCGATAACCTTGTTTTAAAAGTTTTTCTGAAATGCAATGATCACGTTCATTGAAATCAATCACATCGTTGCAAATGATAGTGTCTCTAGCTGGGAGCGAACCCGCACCGTCACGGCGACAGCGCCTAGCCATGCAATTCCTGCGACGTAACCAACTGAGCTAACCGGGACAACGCCAAAAAACGTTGATCGGATAGCCCTGATATACGTAACAATCACTGCATGACATCGGTAACGGGTTAATTTACTGATAACAGTACTGACTAAATGTATGGGGAGACTTTTTACGGCCGCCACACTGCACAAATAGCGCTACTGTGAATTTCAAATGCAAGCTCTTGAAAAACTTTAAGGCGGTAAGCCCACGAAGTATTTTAAAGGAAAATGTTTTATTTATCTTATTGACACAAAAAACAAAATTATTATCCCATGCTTTTTGTAAGGGATATCCACTTTATCAATCTTGGATTGTTTCGGCCAGCTTACTTCGTTGCTTGCTCGGATTTGTGTAGATAGGCGCTTTTACCTTAGCGGTTCGATTTCCGATCTATGCCTACTTCTTGAATGTGTCGGGAGTCTGCTTTCTGCATTGAAACAGCTTGTTTCCTTATATGTCGGCATCTTACTCACTAAATATTTAAAATACGACACGTTGCAAATCTGGTCGAATTTAATTCAATGTTTTAACTATTCAACGGTGTGGTGAACTCATTCGTAAGCCAAGTAAGCTGGTTGACTTCTTCAATGGATCAAGCTTTGATCGAACAAGTAGTGTTCGCCTTCAGGCCTTCTGACAAGGTGCGTTAAAATGTACAAAAATAACACTTTTTAATAACCAAAATGTTTCAAGCTTACCTTTGAAGGATCTAATCCAAATTTATAATCAACAAGAAATATTTAAAGGTAAATATCTGAAAAATAAAAACACCGTGCCTTTAACTACCCGATTGTGCGTAGATCATTACCTTTTGAAATAGTTTGTGGGTACATTTGTAAACAATTCAATGGTAACAATTGAATAGGTATTCAAATTCTTTTTACGGTTATGTGAATATCAATAAGGCATTATAACCAAGGTTGAAATTTTATATCGTTTTAACTTAAATCGATTTAACGACGACACAATTATAAGCCTGTTATTGTCTCGGTTTAGCAGTATTATATAATCTTAAGGTAAGAGGGGCCTAAAAAATGTTATTATTAATCCTTAAAAAAGCATGTCCATATTGATTAACATCATATATCAAATGTAAAAATGAAATATGAAACAATTCCACCATCCCATTTTGGAAAAAATCGCATATGAATAGGTTGACCCCCTCGCCTAGTCCCAGGTCCATTTTTTACAAGTGGTTATTGCTAAAAATCGTATACTGGGATTCAACACTATAATATATTTTAGCACCAATGGTGTTAATTGTTATAGATGAAAAGGGAACTTTGAAAGCCACCGAACACGATAAATATGAAAATACTGTAGGCTCGGTTTGATTGAGCCTGTTCATGGGCAGTAATGGGAATGCTTATGCCTAAACATTAAAAAGAAACCATTTATATTACTTAATTACTAACATTTAGATGATTTTATTTTGAAAATACATCTTTACCCCCTCGAAAAATTTCCTTGACACAAAAACATACACAAACGTTAAGAGTCTCTAAAAAAATTAATAATACCAGTACATTTATAAAATGCATATTAAAATTTGCTACATACATATACCATTCATGTGGCAAATTATTACAGACTTAAACCATGTAGTTTTTTAAATATAAGCTTTTAAATTGTTATATTTAATGTTTTTCTAAAAAACAAATTAACAACAAAAACAGGTGAAAATATTTTCCATCACAATTTTGCACAATACCTTTTTGTTTTACAAATCTTCTATAGATTCGATTTAATTAAACTGACTTCTGAATGTGTATCTGTTGACTATATAACAGGGCCGAGTCTGCACTGCCGAAAATACTCCAACTGATTCATTAGAAATCCAAGGTCAATTATTCTTCGTCCATCTTTCCACGATGTACGGCTTGTGCACAGTTTTTGGAAGAGTGTCGGTGTTTATAATAAAATTGTTGGAAATTGATAAAGAAGAGTAATTCTGATCATTTTGTTTATGTTTAATGGTTGGATTTGATGTTTTTTTTTCACAAATCTACCATTGCTAGCTCTGTACGCCGGGACACCTGCAGTTTACCGGTACTTAAAATTCACCCCATAACCACGCTGGCATTTTTATTCATTTATTCATTGAATAGTTAGTTCAGAATATAGTGGTTAATGGGGGCTGCCGCCTCCACGCCCCCGCTTGCATTAAATTATTAATGTATAATTATTATGCGAGCTCTATGGTAGTCTTTGTAAACATCCGTACCGGTAAACTGCATTTTAGCCCTGTCCGCTATTTTGGTATTACCGGGAAAATGACGTCACGATTTGGGATAACAAACTTTTGGCAAATATCTTTTTATTTAAAACATTATAAGTTACTTTTTGTAAAAAATGTTTCTTCTTTAAAGAAATCGATAACAATATTTTATAGTAATGTAAAAAATAACGATTAAAAATGTTTGCTACAATCAATTCGGATTAGTGCCGGAGAACGTTTCGGCTACTGCCGATGACATTTCCGAACTCGACTTCGCAAAACATCGCCGTTTCAGACAGGATTGTCTATTTAGGCCCCTCTTACCTTTAATATAAAAATTCATTGAGTCGACAACTGCCATAATAACTAAGTCCACTGTGAGTATAGAATTTATTAGATAGCTGTTTTACCCTCTTATAAGGAGGTATCAATGATGACGGTAGCACCTGCAGACAAAAGATCAATAAATCATTTAAATGTAAGAAAGTAAAACTTAAAGTTGTATTCTTTCTTAACAAAAAGTAATGCATTCGTTTTTTAAGAAATACAGCTTTTCATGGTTCATTTTACTATATTTTTAAAACTTCTTATCCTCGCTTTTATTTTAAAACCTCTCTTCAGGTAGGTATGCTATTTAGTTATACTGTTTATTTTTGTGAGAAAAGGATGGACAGATTAGATTATTAGCAATAAAGTTATGATTCTTTCGTTCGACATCTCCTCTCATAATCTAAAATAATCGTCCATAGTTTTGTTTTGATTGATTCCTTTTCATAGCTTTTGAGTTGGTGGAACAAATAGTAAAATAAAAAATATCAAATGAAATTGTTATGCATCTAAACGTTTAAAATTCTCTCGTTACTTTGTTTTGTGAATATCGGTCCAAAACAAACCCGGTAGGATGAAAAAAATAACAGAATTGTTATAAGGGTCATAAACCAGTTAAAGATTGCACCACCTTCACACCTTTTCGGCGATGTTTACGTTATTTTCATCGCACAGTTGTAACAAAACGTGATTTAACTTTTGTTTAATACCAAGGCAAAGAAAAATGAAAAGTGAATTACATGTAGCAAACATTAGCAAACCTACGACCTTCGAAGAACTTACTCAAAAAAATTGTATCATTGATTAAACAAGTATGTTTTCCTGCCTCGCGGATAAAACAGATCAAAACCGACCTTGATTACGAGAGGACCCCCGAAACGTATTTAAACGTATTAAAATCGCTTTTCAAACCCGACCCTGTTTTCTCATAGGAAACCCGTGGATGTTCATTTCTTTTTTTTATAAAAGTCCATGCTTTGGTGGCAATTTAGAAGAATACGGCATCTTCGATCAGTAGTTTTTTTTGACTTAAATAATCTGATCAGAAAATTATTATTTAAATCGAAGGCCAGTTTTTAGAAAAAAAGATTGATTACAGTGTTGGTGTTCTTCATCCTATATTGTCAAAATAAAACGTGGCTCCGAAACAGTTATCAGATATTTTAGAAAATACCCACATCTACCTAGTAATAACTTAAAATTACTTTTTTTGCAATGGCATAATATTAATGACTGTTAATTAGGTAATCGATGTACGGAATTTTCCGTTACTGTCTTCTAGGGATAACCCGAGTTTTTACGATTTGTTTCGCACATATCGTTACAGAGCGTTGAGATTCTGGGTTTTAACGAACTATTCTGGATATGCATATTATAGTAAGACTACATAAAAATTGCACGTCCGTCACTGAGCAGTTGTTTTAAACGAAAAATCAGTTGTCTTGTAGAGTGTACATTTATCCTAAAAAACAACCAAATTTTTTTTCTGGAATTTAGTAATTTGGTAAATGGTTGCTTTGTAAACAAATAATAGTGCCTCTAACTGGGAGCAAACCCGCACCGTCACAGCGACAGCGCCTAGCCCAGCAATTCCAGCGACGCAACCAATTGAGCTAACCGGGACAACCTCAAATAAAAAGGTTGATCCGATAGCCCTGTTATACGTAACAATCACTGCATAACATCAGTAACGGGAAGTTCGCATGAACGACACACATTTTCTGATGTGGTCTAACGACAAATCGGTTCTAAAAGAGAATTAAAACCAACTCAAAGTACTACGTTTTTCACGACAAAGGACGAAGTTACTGCAATGTCGGGGTTAATTAATTTCTTCGCTATCATTTTTCGTATAATATAGAGTTTAAACTATATGCTGTAGAGATTAGAAATGAGCTTGTTCTTCGCCGTGACATAGTATATTCTCGAATCTAGATCTGCATTCTTTTCCTTCTATAGAATGATCCTGATTGTACAATGTATCCTTCTTTTGAAGAATGTCGTTGATTTCAAATGATGTCTCAAACTTTTTGACCATCGAGGCAGATAGATTGGACTGTAAAAGTAGATACTTATTATTTCGTCAAACATAATGCAACCAGAATGCAAACTCGTTTGCCTCGTTCAAATGCGCACAACAAACGTTACATTTCAGTGGATTGCTTGTATTCATCGAAGAAAAAACGGTCTCCATAGCCCGAAACAGTGCACTTCGAAAAATATATCCGAATGGTGTACGAAAGTTGTTTCCCCGGCATGTGAAATGAAGTACAATGACTGGTGGCTAATTTTAGAGACATTACATGATGTCTATAAGTCGATCCCACCAACGTTACTAATGTACGGAAATGATTTTGTTATATTCCATGTATATGTGTCTCTTTACTTGCGACACACTGCACTTGGACATTGCCACATTTGCGTTATTGTTGTCATAAACGAGGTCTTTATAAAGTAACTTCAAGAACTTTGAATTTGTTTGCAAACAAAGAAGAAGTAAACAAAAAAAAAACACAAATTAAATTATGCGTCTGTTGTAATTGTTAACTTTAAATAGATTTTGCTACAGATAAGGTTGACATATATATGTAACAATCACACATAAAAATTTAGGTAAACTTTCTTGATACTATTTGGTGGAAACATATAGTAAACATAAAACCATGTAAAACCACATAAAACACAAAATCCCCTCATCCCTAAGTGTTAGATATTTAGCAAATTCGGAGAAATGTGGTATTATGATAAATAGAGTTTAAGCCTAGAAACGTACATATCGTTGAAATAGTAATATCACCAGATAAAAACACAGCCAACAAATCTGGGAAGTATATACTTGATAAATGAAAAGTATAAGGAATACAACGTTCGTCTTGGAACCAAGTAAAAATTTTGTCAGGGAAAAGATAAGACCTTATGAGATTGTCCAACGTAAATTTTCCGGATTCTAATGCTTGAAGCATGTAGAGAAGATACATTTTTTCGACTTTTACTCTTTTCTTCCCGAAAAAATACACACTACTTGGTGCTAAAACTAAAAGTTAATGCCGAATGCTTTTTAGATATAGAAAGCCTACTAAAATTACTCGTCCGTCTTTTAACAAATTATTTCCTTGAAGAATCAGTTTTCTTTTAGAGACTACATTTATCATGAAAGCGATCAGATTTCTTTGTGGAATTACGTAATTTGGGAAATGGTTATTCTGAAATCAAGTTCGCATGAAAGACAAGCATTTCCTGACCTGGTCGAGTAACAAATCGGCAGTAAAGAGAAATTGTGGATTGAGTTAACAAACCCAAAGAACAATGTTTTTCACGACATAGGACGAAATTACTGGAAAGTCGGGGCTAATTAATTCCTTAGCTATCGATTTTAGGATAATGTATAGTTTAAATTGTATCGTGTTTAGGTTAGAAATAAGCTTGTTCTCCGCCGTAACATATGCTATTCTCCAATCTAGATCCGATTTTTCTCCAGCAATAGATCCCATGGTACAATGTATCCTTCCATTAAAGAGATTTCTTTGATAACATCAGGAGAAGGCCAGCAATAATGTCTCTTACGTGCTGCCCACCGCGGAAAATAGATCGGACTGTAAAAGTAAATACCTATTACTAGGTCCCAATTTAATTCAAAACCTGGAAACAGTGGGGTTTTTATAGTTTCAGTACAAACAGGTCCACTAAAGTTCATGCAATACCTTTAGACCATGATGCATGTATCAAGAACAAACTCAAAATGGGATTGTAAAAATGTACCAAATATAATCATTGGCTATTTAATAAAATATTTTCAAATGTAACTTTAGATTTCAGTATCTACTAATGTAACTGACAGTTGTGCTCTCTTTATCTTGATTTGAAAATATAATATTTACAGCATTTTAAAAATTGTAAAAAAACACAATTTTTTGTTGACGTCATCATACATCTACGAGCACTTTCACAATACATATAAAGACTAACTTCATTTGTTTAAAGAGAGAACTTTGTAAAAAAAAGGTATAACCCAGTACCATCTTTTTTATTCTGCAGTATATCTGAAGGTTGATGGCGATAACATAACCCTTTTATATTTGACTACAACAATCTAGAGCGAATTGTATACGATATTTTTAGATCAAACAAAGTAGTGAACGTATATATCTCAGTGATTTAGTGAAGTTTTTCCATAGATCAGTTTAAATGAAATGACCTGAGAAAACTTCTCTGACATCACTATTAACATATAAACTACAATTTGGTCTTGTAGGTAGTTAAAGTTTTATAAAGCTTGTAAAATAAAACCTTTCCTTTGTATCCATATTGTATTGAAACTAATTTGAATTCATAGACGTCCACCATTGTTGGTTAATGATAAGCAAATGAATGCCATATATATTCTTTATTCAAATCGAATTTTACAGGAATATTTATATGTCAACGATAATAATATGATTGTTTCATGAAAATTCAATATCAGCAAGTTTTAATCGATATGGTATATCTTGAGGCAGACTAGCTAGCAAATTATAACACACCATGACAAAAATATGCTTATGTTTAAACCCGGACTTACACTGTCCAAAAAGGATCTGGCCCCGTGATTATAAAATGTTTTCATGCTCAACTCTATTATAGCATGGGCATTTAATGGCTACATTTTCCTTTCTATTTTTTAAAAAATAAAACATTTTGGAATGATAAAATGACACAGACGATCATCTCAATAACATAAATGTATGTCATACAAAAAAATATTTCCAATTTATGAATAATTTATGTTGTTTTAATTATAAGCACAGACTTGAGCATGAAACCATTTTTAATCACGAGGGCTGGACTGTTTTAATGAATCAATCGCAGTTACGCGTTCCTAAGATAAAAAGAGTTTAAGTCTAGAAGAGTACATATCACAAATTTGGGTTTCAGATTGAATACTATGAATGTCTGGGAAGAGCAATACTACAAGGATTGAATTTACAAGACCTTCACTAACCGCTTTCAAAATGAGGTCGTCATTTATACTTAACAATCTTGTTACTTCACCCGGTGTCATAATTTTTTTTGATAGTAAGCCTTCGAGATAAAAAAGTTTTTCGACTTTATTTCTTGTTTTCCCGAAGTAATACACACTACTTGGTGCTAAAACTAAACTTAATGGAGAATGTTTTTTAAATATAGAAAGCCTACAAAAAATTGCTCGTCCGTCATTAAGCAAGTTATTTACACGAAGGATCAGTAGTCGTTTAGAGAGAACATCAATCCTTAAGGCGATCAAGTTTCTTTCTGGAATTATGTAATTCGGTAAATGGTTGTTGTGTAAACAACTTCGGATAAACTGCAAGCATTTCCTGATCTGGTCCAACAACAAATCGGCAGTAAAAAGAGATTGTGGATTGAGTTCACAAACCCAAAGAACAATGTTTTTCACGACATAGGACGAAATAACTGGAAAGTCGGGATAAATTAATTCTTTTGCTATCATTTTCATTACGATGTATAATTTAAACTGTATGGTATTGAGGTTTGAAATGAGCTTGTTCTCAGCCGTTACATATGATATTCTCCAATCCAGGTCTGGATTCTCCCCTTCAATAGATCCCACTGGTACAATGTATCCTTCCATTGATGAGATGTCATTGATAACATCAGATGAAGGCCAGCAATAATGTCTTCTTCGTGCTGCCCACCGAGGCAGATAGATCGGACTGTAAAAATAAATACCAATCACTTCGTCAACACCAATGACTGAATCAAAGATTTGCATCGTGTTTGTACAAGCTGGTCCGCTAAAGCTTAACTCTTCACTCATTTCACTGTCTTCAAAGAAAGGCCTAGCAAATGCTGCATGGCATTGTTTGCAGAAATTGTGCAAAATTGTACTTGATATATAGGGCAGTCCATCTAGAGTCAAGTTTAAATACGAATCTTCACACAGCATTCCCATCGGTGTATCATCGAGGTGACCTTTTGTCACCCTGACATATCCTGGAGGTACCTTTTCACTGTATACTGGCTTTAATGTACTAAAATGTGTGATTCCAGAACTATCCTCTGCACATAAGATGTCTTCAAACATTTTTATCATATCAAAATCACCTTGCAATGGCAGACTGGCACCCTCAGGTTTACTGCCTGTTTCAATACATCGAACGCTCAAATCGATGCCCATTTGCAAAGCAAAATTTGATGCCATGTTTGATGAAAAATTTGAACGCACTTCAAAATAACTTTCTCGAAATCTACGAATGTCCTCATTGTAACCAAGGTTATTAAGAAGAAAGCAGACGACAAAGGAGTAAACTTTGTCCTGTTCCTTTGCTTTTCTAAATTCCATACTCTGTTTTCTTTATTCTGAAAAAAAATTAAACACGTAACTATTCAAATTCCCAAGTGTGAAATTATATTGCGCACCTCTGTAAGTATCTTATCTGTGTACACAACAAGAAAAACCTGATACTTTTTACCTTTACACAACTATAAGATACATGAACAAAATTCATATTCTTGCATCCTCCCAATATAAAAGCTAAACTACTTGTTTTATTCACCATGTTATCAAAATATACAGAGAATTTGATAAAACGAACAGATTTTATTTTCAACCACAGTACTGTTACATACATTGTCAATCTGGGGAATTCAGGAGTAAAAGGAAAATATTCTCATTGTCGTCTATTTTATTTGTTGATCATATAACTGAACGTTCCAATTACGCAGCCCTTCGGCTTTTCTTATTCGTTAGTTGTTGTTGTGTCTCTTTTCAAATTGATCGTTTGCTCAACCTAAGCTCTAATTTTAATGTAATGCATATTTCACTTTTTGTAGCAGTAATTTGCATTTCCATTACATATATACTGCACAAGAACTGGTTCAATTAAACTGAATCAGCAATATTTTCATTTTTGTCGTGTATTGTGGCTTTCGATGTTCTCGTTAAATTTCATCTTTCTTATTTTAACACAGAGTATCGAGAAGAGCAGACGACAATGGAATATGCTTTGTTCTGCTTCTTTCTTTCTGATGATAGTGTCTCTAGCTGGGAGCGAACCCGCACCGTCACGGCGACAGCGCCTAGCCATGCAATTCCTGCGACGTAACCAACTGAGCTAACCGGGACAACGCCAAAAAACGTTGATCGGATAGCCCTGATATACGTAACAATCACTGCATGACATCGGTAACGGGTTAATTTACTGTTAACAGTACTGAGTGTGCGTTATACATTTTTTTATTCTGGAAAAGATCATAAAACAAATAAATATAAAATTTCAGATATAATTTGATTTTTAGACGAAAGTTACACGAGTCTCACATGCGCACATATTGTGTTGTTAAGTATTAAAAAAGTTGTATTTTAACAACGTATGCGTCATTGTGTTTTCTAAATTTACTAAGTTTTTGGTTATAATTGACCTTGACCACAAGCAACTTACTATTGTACACTTCAGATTTGACTACATGTACTCGTAGATCGGTACATGTAGCTAACAAAATACGCAATACCATGGCAAACGGATGCTTATTGAGATATGTGTAAACACGGTTGTAATTGAAAATTTAAATCGCCCAAAATGATCCGGATTGATTTCAAGATGCTTCTCACGCCCAATGGCGGACAATATCAGACTTAGCAGGTGTTCGGGATGTTTTTGTCTACACTAGTCGTGTAGGTCATTAAGCCAGTTTTGACATAGTGCGTTCAAATATATTGACGTGCCATTAATACGACTCGAAGAACACCGTCCTTACAATATCTATGCAGTCGACACTTTAAAAAAGTACATACTTTTTCTGCAGAAAGCTTCTAATGTCTCACAAAATGTATTGAACTAACCTTAATCTAATCCAGATTTATATACAACTAACCAAGAACTTTATAAAGATATATAATTATATATAAAAAAATTATCTAAAAAAATAAACAATTTAGAAATTAACGTGCCTATACAGTTTTTGTAACAGCCTGATTGTGCACATAAAATGTGTTTATATTCAAATTGTTAGTGGTTAAACATTCTAATGGTAACAATTGTCCTATTCAAAATCACTTTACGGTTATATAGTTTTGTGAATATCAATAACTTACGGCATTATAAACGAAATTGAAATTTTATATTGTTTTGACTTTAATCTATTTAACGACTACATAACATAGAGCATGTTAATGTCTCATTTTAGCAGAGTTACGTGTAATAAATCGAGGAAAACTTCGCGAGTTGACAACTGCCTAATTGAATCTAACAAAGTCCACTGTAGGGTCTCTACTTTAAAATGGATGATCCATGGGAAAGGAAAAAGGTGTAGATTTTAGATATTAAATGATATTGCCTCTACCATGGAGCAAACCCGCACCGGCCCGATACAGCGCCTTGTCCTGCAATACCGACTAGCAACCAATTGAGTAATCCGGGTCAACCCTAGAAGATTGATCGGATAACCCTAATATTCTTTATGTTATCATCACTGCATGGCATCGGAAACGGATTATTTTACTGATAACAGTGCTGACTTTATGTATGGGGAGACGTTTTACGGCCGCTACACTGCACAAATAGCGCTACTGAAAATTTCAAATTGTTTTGCATTTACATGGGAGCGCACTCGCGACAGCGCCTAGCCCTAAAATTCCGACGACGCAACCAAATGAGGTAACCGGGACAACGCCCTAAACGGTTAAGTGTAACGGGCCGAGTTTTGAATGAGTAATTGTGTATTGAGAATCCTTTTTGTAAACTTTCAGTTGGTGACTGAATTTAAGTTTTGCGTTCGACACAATGTCCTTATGTTGATTTTTAGATACCTAGTAACATATTAAGTAAACTAAACTAAATTGGAATCTAAATGATGTCAGAAATAACCGGAAATGTCTGAAAATAATTAACCTTAAAAAATTACTGCAACAAATTTTAAAATATGGACTTAGTCGCATGATGTCACCGAGAGAACGGCATTTATAGAATTTTTTTCGATGTCGGAATTATCAAGCATATCAGTTAGTCCAGGATATGAATGGATCATACTTTGTTGCTCTTTAGCTCGAATATTCGAAGGCAAGTCTATGAGAGCTATCTATTTATCCAGCCTTCTTCCTCCGCGTCGGCGTCCGTTCATGGTCTATAATTTTAAACAACTTGAGATCTATCCTTAATTTTGCTAAAAATGCATTGCTTGCATAAAAAGGTCAAGCAAACAGAAACGTGCTCCTAATTCATTGTTTTGTTTTAATAGAACCCCCATTAGTAGAAAAAAAAACCCATAAAGGCTTATTAATCAACGGCACATATGTTCAATAAAGATTAAAAAGACATTAGAAAACTGATTTCAACACAAAACAATTCTTTCCACAACCTCTCTTGGCGTACGGAAGAAACGAAACTAGCATATATTGCAAATATAATTATACAACTAATGACCAATTAGAACTTTGGTTGAGTGTAGAGCATGGCTTATTACAGACCAATTTAAAAACATACA
Organism: Corbicula japonica; assembly: GCA_038501625.1. NCBI lineage: Eukaryota > Metazoa > Mollusca > Bivalvia > Venerida > Cyrenidae > Corbicula > Corbicula japonica. Next base: position 480,966 of record JAZAYU010000341.1, on the reverse strand, counting down.
CCAAAAACAGAGCTTTTTTAACCTAGATTCAGCGTTTGGAATTTTATGCACACCATCGTTTGTGATGGTCAAATTCGTACAGTTTGTTGGTGTAAATATTGGTTGCGCTAAACATGCTTAACCCGGGGCTAGGCGGCGTGGGCAATAATATGCATTTCCATCACTGTCCATGAACAGGTTCAATCAAACCGAGCCTGCAATATTTTTAAATTTGTTGTGCTCGATGGATTTTAAAGTTCCCAGTTCATCTATTTCCATACTTTTAAGTGGTCTGCCGATGTTTTTAAATCCCTGTTGAGCAAGTCTGATTCCCATTAACATTGACAATATTCAGAAAACATAGCGTTTCCACAGAGCTAATGCTACAAATAAATGAGTGAAATTAACGGATTTTACTGATTTATTATCCACTTTCAAAAGACATCGTTTACAATTTACATATTAGAACCGAAAGTGTTACCGTAATGGAACTGTCAGTGGCAAAATATTTGCCTAATGGGGTTTGAACCAGGTTCTGTGATGCACTGACCTCAAACTCGTCCCTACATTTCACGACCATGTACTAAATGCTTGTAAATTTACTCCAAACTACCCGACAATGTAGCATGCAAATGCAAACAAATACACAGCAAACAGGTAGATAAATGGTTAGAGTAATGACTAGGTACTCGAAATAATTCGACACCGAGCATGCAGGGCACTGTAGAATATCTTGTTGGTAGTCTTTCTGTTTAAAATGATACTTTTCGAATAATATGAAGAAATGCTTATTTGCTTTTTAAATTTGTTAATCGAAACTTTGAGAAATAAACTGTTGCAGTTATGATTTAAATTTAGAATTCTATTTTTGAAACAAAGTAGGGCATCGGAGAAGGTTTTTCTATGATAATGGAGATATAACAACATCAAGGTCGTAAAATAGTCGTTAAATCTCGCTTTCTCGTGCTTAAAAATAATAAAAATAAAAAGTCTGCAAACCACCAAACGCGTCATAAAATGAAAATATTGCAAGCTCGGTTTGATTTAGCCTGTTCATGGGCAGTAATTGAATTGCATTTTAATGCCTATGCCGCCTTCTCCCGGTTTAGCGCAGCTCAATGTTTACACCAATAAACAGTACAATTTCGATCCATCCCATACGATGGTATGCATATGGCGGTGAACTTGGAGCCTTCCATGCGGTATTTTCAAATTAACACCATTCCATTGTCTCCAGATAACAACAATAATAAAAATCCGCCAGTGCCATACGTAGTGAATCAGAGTGATGTATGTTAACATTTGAGCGACGTTCAGTGATATATTTGAAGAACTCCAGTCATTATTATAGATTTACGTTATACCTGCGGCTTAATGACGTATTTAATCAAATAATATTACCACTTCAAATTTGTCCTCTACGATGAAGTCTTATTCATCTAACAAATCATAATTTCTAATGGTAAACAGTGTGACGTAATAATTTGAAAGGCGTGGCTAAAGTTGAACCGTTCACAATTTATTGGACATTGCACAATGTTGTGACGTGTGACGTCGCCGAGCACGCACGTTTTGCAACGAGTTGCTGTGAAATAGCTTTCCGTCATTCACTTTGTCGTCAAAGTTGCTGTTTCAACAGCCATTCGAAAAAGCCGTAATATCACAAATTCTTCTAATAATTTGTGTAAAAAAGAGAGTATTAATGTTTGTAAATATAAGGATTGAATCGATATTTGATGGTTTTCATTTCGGTATGGAAAACAGTTGGGTTGTTTAAAATGTGTGAATCCCGAAACAGTTGGATTTTTTAAAGTACGCGTGAAGCCCTTCGGGCTTCACACACTTTAAACAACCCAACCCTTTTCCACGCCCCCCCCCCCCCAAAAAACCCCCCTATCAAATATTGATTCAATCCTTAAATAAAACAACAGGCTTGCGCCAGTCATACATGTATATCGAATACATAATCTCGGTTGATTTACATGCACGGTCTACGGTGAAATATTTGCAGTCATGCAAGAATCATTTGTGAATTATCTTGTTTTGTTTGCTTAACACGGTATTCTCTTATCGTTTAACATTTTATACCTGATTTATCTAGTAAAGTTTTTAAAGTTTTAGCAACCCGGCTACTTAACTAACAGAAGTGTTTTTAAAGCCGATGTTTCCTCAATGCTAAATAATTTTGTCTAAATTATTTCATCTATCTGTTATGTCAATACGAGTTACAATTATTACACACAAACTCATTTTTATATGTTGCATTATACAAACAATGATTTGCCTGTCGATATGTATATATGCCAGTTTAAAGAAACAAAATAAATTTAAGGCAGATTTACAATCCTATTAGCATAGCTGAGGCTATCAAGTCAAACAGATATGCAAATTTGTAAGAAGACACATTCGATTCCATAATAATCCTACATTCGGTAGTGTAGCAAGCAGTTGCATATGGAGTGATTCGTGTTTTATGTTAAACTGAATTCTCTGGTTCAATCAGTGTCTATCGTGTCTATCTTACACACAGAGACAGATATCGGTCCCAGCATGTTTGGAAGTCCCCTCACACCTTCCGATTTTCAAATTTTGGTTTGGCGCAACAAGTCAGCAATATGTGTTAAGTTGTAAACCTAGTGCTGTAATAAGAGCAGAAATAGGTTCAACATCACCTAAGCTAATCAATATTTGTAGATTTTGGTATTTTTATGAGTATAAAATAATAACATATAATACTATTCTAGCAAACTAAAATCAGGATCCTTAGATAAAGACTGATTCAAAACGAAACTTGCAGCAATTCGTTTCGGTCTCAAAATCACTAAAAATATAATAAAACAAAACAAATTGTCCATAGCTAAAATGCCTTCACAGACTGACAATTTTAAAGTTTAACATAATATACTTACAAATTTTGCCCAGACCGCCAAAGGTTTATTTTTTATTTATAAAATTTAAATAATAACTATATTGTGCAATAATGCTCCATAATTCTCGAGCTTACATAACACTTATTTTAACAATCTTTCAAAAGTTAGTTCTCAACGGCATGAACAACATCACTACGAAGAAGAATGTCTACATTTAAAAGGAAAAGCGCACAATGCCCGCTTGAGTGCCTATCTGTTTAATGGACGGCTTTATAAATATTTTGGATTTTTTTACGACGAATTTATATACAATATCATAGAAAGCCAACGATGAACGTCACTTCTGTATTTAACTCGGATATCAGAGTGAACCTCTTTAATATTCGTTCTTTTTTTGTTGTTCTGAAATATTCAGACGAACAGTATACAAATGAAAACACAAACCAAAGCATCGTTAAAGTGCTATAAGCTAACACAAGCATCTTATTCTACAACCTTTAGAAACGCAATTAATAATACCATTGATTGAATGTACGGGGAGACTTCTGATGCCTACATCGTGGCCACGATTACAAATCACATGAACATTTAAATGGTTGTGATTTCTTCAGAAACAAAATTGAACAGTAACTGAAGTACTCCGTCACCCTTATTGTATTAAAACTTCATTTTCTCGTCATCTGAGGTATTATATGTCTCAGCCAGTGAGTTGTAACTGTGAAAGTGATAATGAGTACAAATTACATTAGTTTTAAAGGGATCTTCGGAAGCCACCAAACACGAAAACTATGAACAAACTGCAGTCTTAGTTTAATTAAGCTTGTTAATGGGCAAAATGGCAATGTATATAGTTCTGCATACGCTGCCTAGCTTCGGGTTTAGCGCAACTTAATATTTACACCAATAAACAGTACAAGTTCGATCCATACCTGCCATCCTTAACTTCATAGTTCATGAGTGTTCCCCAGATAAAAAAGGGGTTTTCCCTAAACGGGAAATCAATGGGTGGAACTAAACAGAAAAAAATTTGAGACGGGATCTGAGAATATAAATCCTGCATATAACAGACAGCAAGCCTATGGTGGACAATTCAATCTATACAATTTATTGACTTCCATTGGCCATTTACGGGCTAAACGTTAACATGTTTGTGAAATGGAAATAACTCAGCCGAACAAAGCATGACCTTTCATGATCATAGTGACATGTTTAAAAAGAACTTTTGGGTATGTGTGTGTTCAATAAGACTTGAACATGGAACACACACTTTGAAGGTCTTATTTAGATTTATTGGAAATCCACTAGCAATTTTCTATGTGGTTGACTTTAGATGCGCAAGCAAGTGTTAGATTTGAACTTAATGTTAGAATTCATAGAACAAATAGCAGTCGCTAAGTCAGGCCTCTGTCGATGCGCTTCGACACTCATTCGCTGAAAGTAGGTCAGCATGTTGCACTTAAATCTTCTCACCAACTTGTGCAATTTAATGAATTGTGTGGGAGCTTATCTTAATCTTTCATATCAATGTCACAAAAAGCGGCGAATATCAAACGACGAACACATTTCGAATAAAGAAGTTTCTGGAAAGAGCAAACAGAAAAGTACGAAATTGAGAAGATAAGAACCTTGATCTTAGTTACCATAGAAGACTTGTTAAAACATCCGGTGTGATAATTTTAATGCTTGTATGCCATGTATGCCATTGATAAGATACAGTTTTTCGACACTATCTCTTGTCCTCCCAAAGAAATACACACTACACGGTGCTAAACCTAATTCATAGCCTAATGGAGAATGTTTTTTAAATATAGTAAGCCTACTAAAATTGCTCGTCCGTCATCAAGCGAGTTGTGTACACGAATTATCATGTGTCTTTTAGAGAGTATATTTATCCTAAAGGCGGTCAAATTTCTTTCTGTAACTATGTAACTCGGCAAATGGTTGTTTTGTAAACATTTTCGTATGAACAACAAGCATTTCCTGATTTGGTCCAACAACAAATCAGTTGTAAAAACAGATTGCGGATTGAGTTCACAAACCCAAAGTTTTTCACGACATTGGACGAAATAACTGGAAAGTCGGGGTAAACTAATTCCTTTGCTATCATTTTTAGAATTATAATGTATAGTGTAAACTGAATGGTTTTCAAGTAAGAAATTAGCTTGTTCTCCGCCATAACATATGATATTTTCCAATCCAGTTCCGGATTTTCTCCAACATAAGATCCTACTGGTACATTGTTTCCTTCCTTTGTAGAAATTTCGTTGATAACATCAGGCGAAGGCCAGCAATAGTTTCTCATACGTGTCGCACACAGAGGTAGATATTGTGAAGTGTAAAAGTAAATACTTAAGACTTGGTCAACAGAAAAAACGGGACCTGGATCGGAATTCTGTAGTATCATTCGCGTAAATGCTGGCCCGCTACAGCTGAACCGTTCATTGCCTAAAAAGTCATTACCTGCTAAGGGAAGTCCTGCATTTCGTTGTTTACAGAAATTGTTGAAAACCGTACTTGATATATAAGGCTGTCCATCTGGAGATAAGTTTAAATACGAATTCGAACACAGATTTCCCATAAATGACGTATCATCAAGTTGAACTTTTGCCACCCTGATATATTCTTGGGGAACATTATCACTGTAAACTGGCTTTAATGTATTAAATTGTGTGATTCCAGAACTTTCTTCTGCACATAATATATCTTCAAATTTCCATATCTTTATATTATTTTAAAATTTGCGAGAACTTCAAATATTATCAAAGTATTTAAGTATTTTTTTATTTAAACATATTCTTTATAATAAATCTTAAACTTAATTTACAATGGCTTCAACGTGTTTAACCCTTATTTCATATTTTGGGAACCAGAAAAATGATAAGTAAAAAATTTCAAAATATGGAAACTTAAATATATTTCTGCAAAAGAATTTTTTTATATGTTTTACCCGTATATTAAAATTATTTACGTACTTAATGTAAAAAGATGGAAAATAGAACTTTGGAAGCCGCCAAACACAAGAAATATGAACATGTTGCAGGCTGGTTGATGTTCATGGGCAGTAACGGAATAGCATATTACTGCACTCAACATCTGTTAATTGTTAAGTTAACAGAACACAGTTTGATAAATCCTGAATTATCAGCAACATATGGTCCTCGGATAAGGTGGTCTTGCCACGAACGAGGAAACAATGATCAGAAGTAAACAAAATAGAGTTTTGACATGAGAACATAAATTCTGCTATGCTAAAGGCGATAATTAAAAACCACTAAAAAGCAGGAAATATATTCTTTGAGCAATAATAGAAGAATATCAAAAGCCATACTTGCTGCGACACTAAAATCCTCTTCATAAAACTAACTAAAATAATGAAAAGAAATGATTCTAGAATACTTTAATCAACAAAATTATCGTGTTCAATGACTAACAAAAGACGTTATTGCGAACAACACTGACTGATGGTACGGAGAGACTTTTTAAGTTTTAAAAACAAAATAAGAGATTTGGACGCATTTTAGTGGTAATATTTCAGATTTAAATTATTAAGATATTTTTTAACTTTCAGGTAGTTTAAACTACACATGTGTACGGCAAAACTGAAGGGGGACTTGCAGCACTTGAAATGACCTGAAAAGACTTCCCCAATAAAGGGACCATATGAGGTTTACGTTTTCGTTTTTGTGCTATAAACTTTTTGACCCAGTGTCTAAGGCAGAATCGAACAATATTTCTTTGGCGCATTTGACAAAATATGTGAACTGAAAGTTATAAACGTAAAATTATTTATTTTTAATGTAAATTTGTTTTAAGTGTTTTACTTGTTTTAACATGAACAGTCACTTAAACAATAAAATATAATTCCATAACAAAATAAGTGTAGAATATTACGATATGTATGCTATATTCAGGTTACCGTAATTCACTTTGTAACCAATTTGACCCTATTCTAACGGCATTTTTTTCATTATTTAAAATTTCTAAAAAAACCAAACAAACTGTTTCAAATAAGTTTATTTTCATATTTTATATATAATATTGTTACAGTAATACAATGTTTTCTCAACAAATTGAATTCAAAACATAATAAGTTTATGATTTTATTTATTTGTTTATCATTGAGTACCCGCCCTTTGGCTTTGCAATGCTATTAAATTCTTATGTTTATATGTTTGTATGCTTTTGCATGCAACATTGTTGAGCTGATGGGTGGGTTGGAGTTATTTCACCAAGACAATTTGTACTTGTTTTGTGATACGAGAACCTGTTGGGGCAAGTGTGAGGTTGGTGCACCCTAGAACCTGGTTTAAACCCCCAGTGGCAATTTGTTTTGCCACTGACCGTTCCAAGGCGGTATCCCCAAAGGTTCTCTTGTTTATTAATTGTTTGTGGCGTCCTATTGAATTGACATACATATATAAAACATGCGCTCTCTCTATCTTCCTCTCTTCTTTTTCGCTGCGTGGGGAGGCTGTGTTTTTTGAGTGTGGCGATTCCTGATATGCATATGTTGCTTTTTTTAAAACATATTTTAATCAAGGAAAATGGTTATTATAAACGTAGATTTTTATATAATTTGTTATAATTGGTTATAAGCCGCTGAGCTATATTAATAAATGGAATAAAAATGATATTTCAGCTTAAATAAGATTTGGATAAGGATTGGTGTCTTTAAAAAGGCCCCATAAAATTTCAGAAAACAGCATAACATTTCTTATTAATTTCGTTTTCATAAACTTTTGCTATTTATTTAGTTTTTGAAACTGTAGCCATTGTCATAACATGTCATTTTCTAGACCCCAGCACTCAATGAGTGTAAAATTTACTTTAGATTTAGCTTCATGTAGCTCCATGTAGCTTAATAGCTAGCAAATTGTAAAAAAAACATGTAAAATGATACTCATTAAAATGGTTAGACAAGGTTCCTAGAGAATCTATATATTTTCAAGATGAAATAAAAAGCTCCTCTGGCTTAAGGATGAATAATGTAAGAGCCTGATTAGACTTTTTATGCCAAAAACATCGTTTTATGTTACAATTTACAGACAAGTCGTGAATAAGAGGCTCAGATATCCGTTCTTTTAAAAACATAACCAAATCTATCAACAATTTACCTTATAATTATTCTGTAATACGTAGTCTAGTCTTTATTTTATAAGTAAAAGGTAAAATGTATTAAGATAAACATTTAAGGCTCTAATCCATATTTAAAATCAACTTACCAAGAAATGAGAACAAAACAAACAAGGATCATGTGTTTAACTCCCCAGATTTCCGGATTTGCACATAATAAACTTTAATTGAAAGTTAAGTTGGTTAAACTTGCTTTGTTTTAATAAATGAATGCTATTAGGTTATTCAATAGGTAGTATTGTTAGTTAAAATTATAGAAAATTAAGAAGGCGTAAAACCTAGGTTAAAAGCAAGTATCGATTAAATCAACGATTATATATTTTAAAGCAGGTTAGTGTCTCAGATCAACAGCATTAAATAGGGACATACAGAAAGTGAAAACAATTCATCCAGTGTATAACTGACACCGTACTTAATTCCACTATGAGTATGAAGTTTATAAGACAGCTTTTTTAAATAACCGTTAATAAGAAATAGATGAAAAGGGAACTTTGAAAGCCAGCGAACACGACAAATATGAAAATACTGCAGGCTCGGTTTGATTGAGCCTGTTCATGGGCAGCAATGGGAATGCTTATTACTGCCCACGCCGCCTAGCCCCGGGTTGAGCGCAACTCAGTAATTACACCATTAAATAGTACAATTTCGACCCATCCCAAACGATGGTATGCATATGGCGGTGAACATGGAACCTTCAATGAGGTATTTTCAGATTAATACCATTCCATGTTCAGCGGCGTATGGTCCCCAGATAAAAGAATGGGTTTGCCCTAAACGAGAAAACAATGGGCGGAACTAAACAGAATAGAATTTTGACAGGGGATCTTAGAATATAAATCCTGCATATCAGGTAATCGATGTTTACAGTAGTATCTGTGTTAGATTTATTACAAACAGATTAAAAAAACTCCTGTTCAAAAGAAGTTGCACTTTGGCTTATAAAAGGCAATATCTAAACTCTTGTTATTGCTAAGCTATGGTCTTTTCTCTTTGTGATATTTTGCGGTCATACATTATATATGGTTGTTTTATCTTACTCGTCTATACATCATTGGTCTCTTAAATGCTAACAAAGAAGATGCATGTCTACGGGCGACGCTGTACATGTAGCATAAAAATTTGGTATCAAATTTGAGATGAGACCAAAGATAGTTTTACTACAGAATTTGAATGTCTAATATAATCTCATTTTTTTGCCAAATATTTAGGCATTAAAAAAAGCGGTTCATTAAAAATTAACAAAAACAAAGCGCACACTTGAATAATATTTATTATTAATTAACTAAAACAAAATTGACACAATATGTACAATTCAGTCCACCTTATATGGGTTGCACTCAATTCATATGAAATCTCAACTGGGCCAATACGAGATAACCTGGGCAAAAACGGGTTTTACTGAGCTAATATGAGATCGCATGATTCTGATTGGATAATGAACTGGTCCAATATGGATTGAATCACTTCCTTTTAAAAACAAAAATGCTGCCATTTTGGAATTTCTTAGTCGAATTTTTATGGATAAAAATGATAATAGATAGCGTGACTTTGGACACGAGGTGCATTTAAGCAAAGCGGCAGAGGATAAGTCTATGTTGCCGCTTTGGGTGGTTTCTTTCTGTGTAATGAAAATCTTTGAGTTTATCTAACTCGTTAGTACAACAACAACACATATGTCTGCAGAAAGAATTCTTGAAACTAAAAATACAATGAATTTTAGTGGATTATTCTACATTTGAGCAAGTTTATTGAGTGTAACATTGCAAAAAGGATCAAAACTTAGTTTGGATAGCTTACAGACATGTTAAATTCAGTATTTACATGTGGAAATCGTGGATAGAATGTGCCAGAAAGTAAACTTATTTTGGATATATCTGGAGAAAAACTAAATTCAGACTGGATAAACAAGAGACTTGGCTGCCACAGTGTGTTGTAATGTTCAGGTTGTTATGTATTCAAAACAAAACAACCTTCATATCTGCATCTCCTTGGTAGCTTATACCAGCCAGGTCACTAGCATAGATTGAAGATTGAACATTTAAATCAGAGCTGACACTTCATCTCTTCAGACCGGTAAATTAGTAATTGTAAGGTCTAGAACTATGGATATTTTGTTAATTAATAAAATTGTCATTAATCAAGTGAGTTCATATAGGCATTGTTATTGGGCCTCGGGCAGTCATATTAACCCTCGGCCTACGGCCCCGGGCTAATATGACTACCCTTGACCCAATAACAACGCCAATATGAATTCACTTGATTAATAACATTATAATATAAACTGAAAACACTAATAGGTTAATCACTTGCCAACGTCTTTATTTCTTTCTTTCTTTCTTTCTTTCTTTCTTTCTTTCTTTCTTTCTTTCTTCTTTCTTTCTTTCTTTCTTTCTTTCTTTCTTTCTTTCTTCTTTCTTTCCTATTACAATTTTTGTTGTTGTTTAAAAAGGAAACTAATACAAAAAGTTGAATTTCATTTTAGCAGCCAAGGACTTGAAAAATCAATGTCAGCAGTTTTTTTTTAACTCATCATTATGACATCATCAGTGACATCATAATTGAAAATTACTTGAAAATAATTCTATTAGATTTTTAAAATATTTACAATGTCATATTTTGTGTTGTTATAAGACAAATAAAATTAAATAAAAATGAAAAGCATTAAATGCAAAATGTATGATATGTGTAGTTACAATACTTTTGCACCGAGAGTTTCGAGAGAATTTGATGCAAAACATCAGGAAAGTGCACTTGCATGAGTTCTTGCACCAAGCAAAAAAACCTTGAAGTTACAGCTTTTTCATTTTTTTAAAATCATTTAACTAAATAAAGCTAAAATACATTTTATTTTGAAGGTTTTGGAAAATGGTATGTCTTACTCAAACATACAAATAAAGTCAGTTACGTGACGTTTGCTCCAACATGACGATGTATAATATATATAATGTATAACATCATAATATGTAAGAGTAAATATTGTATATAATATTTATATAAGATATATAGTCTAGATTCTGAAGCTGAAAATTTTGTCGAGGTAGGGCCGACAAGATATACTTTTTATTTTACGATTTTATTGAAGTTTATGGTATATCTCAATGAAATTAGGTGGCCTGCAAAAATTATTTTATTGTGAACCCTGAAAAAATTAAGGGAGATAACTCTGATATAGAATTATAAGTTAACTTTAAAATATTTAGATATAATGACAAGTTGCACTGATATCAGTCCAAATTTTAGTATCAACATTAGTTTTTATATGATCTAGCAACCATTATTTATTTAAGATGTATTATTAGCACATAATATTGGACTAATATGTAATTTAAGACATTTTTGTTGGTAAAATATACAAAGAAAACAGAACTATTTACGATTTTCCCTATTTTATGAGTTAAGAAAATTATCTGTTCATATCACTTGTAAATCTTTATACAGATATTTTACATAACTCTTCCAAACATTAATTTAGATGTTTTGGAAGACATTTTATATTGAAGAATATGCGTTATTGTTGATATAACCTTAAAATTGTGTATACAATTACCCCACCCACACCATTATAGCAAGTATTCTTTTAATAAAACCTTAAATGGATAATCAACACATTTTATGTTAGTTTATTTTGTTATTTACAATGTATATAGAGTATGATCTGCTTCAGTTGAAGAAGCAAACCGGAAAGGAAAAGCTTTGTAAAACACCAAATAAAAAGAGTTAATTCAAGAAAATAAAATTATATTTTCTAATATGAAAATTTGGTGACACATTTTGTCGAAATTCAGATGTCTCAAATAGATCTGTTTTATTCTTACTTTACATGTTTTAATGTATTCTACTTCTTGGAAGTAATCCCTCATACTCATAAAAAGGCAATTCTTAAGCATCAACACATTTGTATTCTAATATGATTTGAACATCCTAACAAGTTATGCAAATCAGAGTGCCTGTTGTATTTTTTTGTAAAGTCACATAATGACGTATAACAGCATAATGGTAAATTAGCCAGTTTATTAACTGAATACAGATGGTAACTAATTTCTTGATAAAAAGTGAAGTAATTAAACATTAGATAAATACTACTGTTATTTTGAAACACATGTTTAATGAAGATTTTTCAGATGTTTTGTCTTATGTTAACCTTTACTAAATTACAGGAAAATTGCGGGTATGAATCTTTAAATAATGAAATACAATGAGATCTGGCAAACTTAACTTCTTTTCCTTCAGGAAACAGTTCTCAACTTCATTACATATGGTTGCGTTGACAAATGATAAGTTCCCATATTGAGGTTTGCACTAATCTTAAAATAAGTCTGGGTAATTTTGTTTCATATTGAAAGGTGCCGCAACATTTAAGAAGCTAGGCATAGCTTTATAAAAGTCTATACATAGTTCTCACCTCATCATGCGAAAACGGATGTAAAATTACAATCTTGTGGTTGTAAGTAAAACATAATATTGTATTGCCTGTAAATGTTTTCATCTTTACATATTTCTAGCTTAAACTAGTAAAGGAAAGAGTAAAATCCCAAATATCGCAAGTCTTTTAATGATAGTAAGTAAAGTTGTTTTCCTGTATATGTCAAAATATACATGTATATATTGTTCGAGCTTAGAGAAATAGGACTGCTTATGTAAAATGGAGAAACAGTCACTTCTGGATGCTAGCGTTGCCCAAGTATAGGACAAGGGAGTCTTATAAACGCTAGCAGTCATTAAAACATGACAAGGTCTTGCTTCCTACACCACAGAATAGTGTAAGCACCTTCTTGACGCCAGTGTATTTGCCATGAGACATATGGTAACACTATCCAGAGGTTTTAGAATGGTTACTACCCAGTTCTTTGTTATAGAAACCGCTTTTTAAGAAACGTAAAAATATTCGAAAGTTGTTCTTAGTCTAGACTTATTGAAAAGAAAACAAAACTATTTAATTAATTAGGCAATTATACTCTTTCTTAAGTCTAACTAGATGCCAATATTGTGCTCAAAGTGCAAATAATGGTGAAAACTTTCAGGGAAAAAAGCCAGATGAATTTGCAGTTCACAATATCAAATATGAGTGTAGTTTGATGGTCAACATGCCTGTAAAGTTTCATGACTGTCACTGATACTTTTGGACTTACCTACGACACAAGATTACACACTGAATGCATTATATTGAAATACATAAGGGGTCATAACTATGGTCTTAACAGGTGTGGCCCAAAAAACAAAACCCCAGGGGCACAACTACACATGATTGTCAACATGCCTGTAAAGTTTCATGACTGCCACTCTCATACTTTGGAATTACATACAACAAGATTACTTGCTGAATGCATTATATTGAAATGCATAAGTAACATCACTCTGGTCTTAACAGGCGTGGGCCAAAACAAAACCCCAGGTGCACAATTAAACATGAAGGTCAACATACCTGTTAAGTTTCATTTTTGTGGCTCTCATACTTTTTGAGTTATGTGCAACACAGGTTTCGTAAGTACGGAAGGACGGATGGACAAGGGCATCCTATAAGGCCCCTCCTCGTTCAGAGTGGGGGCATAAAAAGGATGCAGGATCCAAGAATTAGAATAAGGTAACCCTATGAAGGAATCTGGACCCCTTGTTCTGATGACAATGCTTTCCCTACTAGGATCCTCAACCATATTATTAGATTTAATAGGCTACTTGTATTGTTAAAGAATAATATCTTTCAGACCCAGGCCCTCACTCCATTACAAGGGTAGTGCTAGTATTCAGAAGGGACTGCAACAGTTTGACAGGAGCTGGAATAAGTTTAAAATACTGTTATCAACTACAAGCTGATAGTATAACCCATAGGACCTATTATTTTCATATCTAAGTTCTTGGTCCCTGGCCAATGTTAGGTTTATGAATACTTTTTTGTTTGGTCTACTATGCTATTCTAGATGCAGTCCTACCCAAAGAAGGGATTACATGTACTACCATGAATGGCTTCAGATTGCCTTTCAGTCAATTAAAAAAAATATTTAAAACCAACTTGCTACTACAACGTTTCTATTCAGGCTCAGAAGGGGTTTAGCATTGTTTCTAGGACTGACACTTCCTTTTCACGAAGACAAAGGCCATATTTAATGCAAAGCGACTGTTGAGACAATAACTGGTTACAGAAACACATAGTCTCCATGAGGTTCCACAGTTTCAAGCTTAGTATTATTAAAACCAGTTCCATGTGAATGAAAATGGATTCATTATTTCAAGCAAAAAAAAAAGAATGATCAAGATGAAGCCGTAATAATTAAACATAACAAACCATAGATATGAAGGTATTTTTGGTTTTTCACTTATTGTAATACTCTTGAGACTTCTGTCCAAATGGAACCATCCTTATTTATTGGAAGTACTACCCGTAGATGGACCCAGACCTTACTCTTAGACTGTCGTTCAGAAATTGGAAATTTTGTAGCACTAGCCACAAGAATATTTATCAATAGCCACAACAAACATGTATTAAAGACTCCCATGTGCTATTTCAAATGAGCTCTAAAGCAGAATCAGTCAATGGAACACTTTAAAAATATTATTTAGGTAATTTCCAAAATAATCTTTCAACCAAATGTAAACTAAAAAAATTTAGTTTGATGTCGTCATATTATCACTGCTCATTTACTTGTATTTGTTTTTTATTTACATTTTTTTAATTTCGTGTGCATTGATTGCACTTAAAAAGTAGAAAAAATAAATGAGTTTTAGCACACATATTGTTTAACTCAACATGTACGAATGATTCAATAGAATGATTAATAAAACTAATAAAGAACAATATTTCAAACTGCCACAAAACCGTCAGAGAGCAGAAATTGTTAATTTGTTTAAGTTTTGGAAATTAAAGACCCATAACTCCTCAGTGACTTGACTAATGTAATCTTGCTTGTAACCATACATAGCTGAGATCTTATTGTCCCCTTAAACAGTCGGATGAATTTTAGTGATAGTAAATATAGGTATAGTTTGGTATAGATGTAACTTGTTAAAATATTTCCAGTTGAAGGGCATAACTCAAGAGTGACAAGAACATCTGACTGGCTATCAAACTTGTCTAAGATATTATGTACATACATGTTCTTACTAAGTTTGATGAAGATTGTCATTTTAATTAAGAAAGCATCCATTGCTTATTTGATTTCAAAAATGGCAATGAAATATCAATGAATCCAACGCCATTGTTGCAATCTAGAATATCTTGTTTAGATATTAGCAGACATAATATGCCAACAGCATTCTGACAAACTGGGACCTTGGGCAGTCCTAATTTGGTAAAAACAGCCATTAGAGGACACTATCTATCAAAAATATCTGCAAGTTACTGAACTGGATATGTTTACCTTAAACATTCTAAGCAAGTTTGTTGAAGATTATCGAGTTAAAATGTGGAGGAGTTAACCCGTCAGATTGCTTCAGTCACTATAGAGTTATTGCCGTTTAATTATTAATTTGGTCAAAATTAGTAATTAAAGGGCAATAACTCTAGTTTGACTGAAGTAATCTGACGGGTTATTAAATATATTAGTGTCGTAATCACTCAAACCAAGTTTGGCGAATACCTTGAATAAGTATTATTGCCATAAGAGAGTTGATAACATTTTGTGAATGTTTCCTGCCACCGATGAGTCTGTAATACGTCCTGTTTGTCAAACTGACTTGTAATAAATGGCTTGCTCTTAAGTATGAAATTAAATGTATATAATCTGACCTGGATGGTAATTGGTGTTTAACATGCTTTTTCAGAGAATTTGTGCTATAATTCCTTTCTCTAAGTTAAAAAATAACTAGAAATATCAATTTCTAGCAAAAGAAAATGGGACATATGTGATTTACATTATCTTTCAATGAAATAAAGGGAAATAACTCTTGTTTTTCACACATTATATACATATGATGTTCACCTTGGACTTTAAATTGCATCTTGCAACTTATTTGACAAAGTTTTAATGAAGACAGAAAAAAGTCCTTATAAATATATGTCATATCATTGAGTTTATCAGTTTTTTGTTGATTTTTTGTATGATTTGGCATGAGTTATCTCCCCTTATTTTCCGACAATTCGCAATAAAATTTTCTTTGCAGGCCAGTCCAGATTGTTTGGCCATATAATAGGCTTTAATTTGGTACCAAAATAAAAAGTATATCTTGTCGGCCCTACCTCAACTCATTTTTGAGCCCTTTTGGACTTTCAGAATCTAGTCTAATAATAATATATGGTGTATATAATATATATAACATTAATATATCGTGGATATAATATATATATATAATATTGATAGGTTTTTAGACGTTTTACTGTACAATACGGGAATATATTTGGACGAGTACGCAGCTTGAAAAGTCATATTGGACGAGCCGTTAGGCGAGTCCAATATGACTTTTCAAGCTTTGTACGAGTCCAAATATATCCCGTATTGTACAGTAAAACGTCTAATAACCTTTTTATTCTACATCTAATAAATGAAGCAGGACTTTTCAAGCGTTTAAAGACTATTCCATATATATTCCATATTGTATGGTCCAATATTTAATTATATTCTACATTTCTCATTCTTCATTCGGATCATTTTTACGGTCAACGGCTTTTATCTTCATGAAATGATTTGATGCTGAGAGCAGCAGATGATTAAACACTTGTATCCATCTTTCGTTAGTGAAGCTTTCGGATTCATTACAATCGTGTATTATTTTTTTTTCAATGAAGTATACATCAGCACTTATTTCTTTGCTTTATGCAGCAATTAGTATCACATTAAATCGATTATGAAAAAACTGTTACTAAATATTGATATATGAAGTTGTGTGAGCTTGAACTTTGTTTAAAGGCGATTGAACTTTCGCTTAACCTGAAACAATTTATTAACATGACTATTTAGCGAATATATATTCAACCTATTTGCATGAACCAAACATTCGAAAAAACGTCATTCTTAGCATTCATTATTAATCCGAAGTGCCTCCATTATGCCTTAGCGGGAAGAAGATAAAATTAATAAATTTATGCAAACTAATAAGAAGATATTTTATAGGTAACTCAAATAATTTTAAAGGACCAAAAACACCAACTTTGTTGTGAAAGCTGTATGTTTTTCTACATGCCTTGGTATATAAAAGACCTCTTTGTTAGTCAATCCCACAAAACACAGCCTCCCCACACATCTAAACATCAGAGAGTAAAAGAGAGCATGGGTTTATAAAATGATCAGTGGAACGGTCGGTGGAAAACATTTGCTTCTTGAGGTTCAAACCAGGTTATAAGGTGCACAAGTCTCACGCCCCACAAGTTCTCAAGTGAAAAAAAGCAAGTACAAGTTGTCTTTAAACGTTTACATAAATGTTTCAGAACAAAAGCATATGCAGTTTGTTTTTCAAGCAACGTTACGACGCCTGTCCCACAAAGGTTTACAGCGTTTCAAAAATAATTTGGAAATCAAACTTTAAACTCGCTTTTTTTGCAATTCGGCGTTTGAATTGATGCTTTTACAGAGGAATAAATATCTTCGTTTGAATTTTAGTACAGTAAATCAGACAGAAATCAAAGATTTCGTTTTCTTTGAGATAATGATAATCGTAACATTATATTATAGTATTAGAAAGCCAGACATCACGTGACATATAATGCAAATGACATGTGATCGTGCGATAGTGTTAGATGTTGAATCGAAATGCTTGGTATATCAATAACAAGATTTACAAAATAAGAGTTATACGAAACTAGGCGAAATTAGTGGGATTGAACTAGAATACATTTAGAAATAATACATCAAGTATCACAGTGACTATACATTCATTATTTATCAAATTATTGTCAAATGCCATGTTTTATGCCATGTTTTAAAAATGGTTAAAACCATGCTAGTTCTAGAGTGCACCAACCAAAACTTGCTACAGTAGGTTATCGTATGAACAAACTAGTACAAGTTGTCATGGAGATTTATTTTCAACCAATCCAATGGTTTGCATGCAAAACACACAAACTAAATTATAGAAAATATGAAGTTAATAGCTAAGAAGATAAGATATTTTTTATTAGTTTAATATCAGTTTAAAACAAATAAGTCAGTAGATAGTAATACATGTATTTGGTTTAATAAACGGTTGTTTTTAACACAACATTGAAACATGTGTATGACACTTATAAGACATCATTTCTGAACATCCCGTTTGATTGATGCATGACAGTCAGCACTAAAACCAAGATGACGTTGATCAGTTAAATGTTTAGTTTTGAAGTTGACATTTCACAATAAAAAGTAACATTTGTTAAAAAAATTAAATTGTTTGATTGTTTCAAATAGAGATTTTTATATCCTTTATTCAATGGATAATTATCTTAAATCTTACTGTTATCAGTAAATGAACTGTTTTCGGTGTCATGCAGTAATAATAACGTTTATTAGCCTGCAAGATATGTGTCGCATTAGCTGGCTTTAGAAGTTCATTCACCTTTTTGGGGGTTATCCCTGTTAGCTCAGTTGGTTAAGCAGGAATTTCAGGGCTATGCGCTGTCGCCGTGACGGTGCAGGTTCGCTCCCAGCTAGAGAAACGTTCATTTGAAATTTACATTAGCACTATTTGTGCAGTGTGGCGGCCGTAAAAAGTATCCCCGTACATTTAGTCAGTACTGTTATCAGTAAAATAACCGTTACCTATGTCGTGCAGTGATGGTAACGTATATCAGGGCTATACGAGCAACCTTTTTGTTGGCTTTTCCCTGTTAGCTTAGTTTGTTACGTCGCAGGAATTGCAGGGCTAGGTGCTGTGACGGTGCGGGCTCGCTCCCAGCTAGAGAAACTTTCATTTGAAATTAATAAAAGCGCTATTTGTGCAGTGTGGCGGCCGTAGAAAGTATCCCGTACATTAAGTCAGTGAAGTTAACAGTAAAATAACCCGTTACCGATGTCATGCAGTGATAGTTACGTATATCAGTGCTAACCGATCAAACTCTTTTTGGGTTGTCCCGGTTAGCTCAGTTGGTTACGTCGCAGGCATCGCAGGACTAGAAGCTGTCGCCGTGAAAGTGCGGGTTCGCTCCCAGCTAGAGACACTAGCTTTTTTCATTTATTCCTTAGAGATTTCCTTTACCAAAACAGAGCTATAACATATGTTATAATAGTACGAAAACGAATAGTCCTCTACAACCTTCAAGAAACGTACTTTATAATATCATTTGATTGAACATACGGGGAGAATTTTCATGCCTGCTTCGAGGCTTAATACATACAAATGTAAACGGTTTGGGTTGCCTCAAAAAGTACCTTTTATCACCGTGGGGAATCAATAGTACTAGTTACGAACATTTTTAGAACGCGAGCGCGAGCTCGGAGGAAAAAAGGTCAATATTTACACATGATTCTTTTATTTTCTAAAAACATGTTGTGCACGGAATGCGCGCTAATGAAAGCTTTCGATCGGTACCTTTGTTGTTGCTGAGAATGGTGTAGTAAATTCCTGAAAGTCAAAAAAGTGTTTTGGTGCGGACAAATTTTACGAGTACTAGTCACGAACAACCCTTATTTTGCCTGTTTTTATCGTAAAAGTGAGATTTCAGATATTGCAAAACAAATTTTTACGCACATTTACTGTTTCCTGATGTATTTAAATTGCTATTTTAGCACAAAATCCGACAAATCTCGCGTTTTGGCCAAAACAAAATTTTAGTACTAGTTACGAACCAAAATTACTTTATGTCAGTGTATGTATATTTCCATCTATTTTAACATATTATCAGCTCTTTTTTCCGCATTTTATGAAAAAAAACATGATAGGTTATCTTTGTTATAAATAAAAAATGACATTTCGACCATGATCTTCAAGATTTTCCTGTAGGCATAGCAGAGTGATCGATATATGACCGTCGCGTTCCTGTATTCCTTGCATTAGGTTATTAATCTTTCTTGACGTCATAAACCGTTTGACTTGCTCCATTCAGTGCTGTTTTCAATTACGTCCTTTGAAGGTCTTCTTCGTATTTCTTTATGTACTATGTTAATAGTACTTCTAAATTTACTTTTAGGTTTAAATATTTTGGCCAGTTTAAAGATGGGTGGTTTTAATATCCCAGCGAATATAGATTTTGATATTGTTCAATCATCCCCAGGGATATACTTCCTGCTTTGTAAATTCTGCCTTTGGCGTTGTCTGTAATATGCAGGATTTATACTCTAAGATCCTCTCTCAAAATTCTATTCTGTTTAGTTCCGCCCATTGTTTTTTTTATTTTAGGGCAAACCCATCCTTTTATCTTGGGACCATACATCGCTGAACATGTAATATTAGTATTAATCTGAAAATACCTCATTGATATTCACCGCCATATGCATTCCATCGTTTTGGAATGGATCAAAATTGTACTGTTTATTGGTGTAAATAATGAGTTGCGCTGAACCCGGGGCTAGGCAACGTGGGCAGTAAAAAAACATAAGATTACTGCCAATGAACGGGCTCAATCAAACCGAGCCTGCCATATTTTCATATTTGTCGTGGTCGAGGGTCTTCAAAGTTCCCTTTTCATCTATAACATAGCGAGGTATATCCAAGAGTTTTAAATTTGTACAATGTCATGTCCTGTTAGAAATGAAAAAAATAGCCGCCGCTGATATACCGACTTTTGGAAAAGTTTGCGATCTTGTATCACCGATGGTTATTTATTCTTTATTGCATAACTGCGAAGAATTGATAAATTAAACAAACGTTTAAAGTTCTTTATTTGCTGTTAAAACACTTAAAAATACTGCTTAAACGCACTATCATTAAAAATATGTCATATTTTAGAATGGAAAAGCCTTACGTTTGTAAGATTTGTGGCGTAACCTACAAAAGTAGATCTGGTGTGTATGAGCATGAAAAGCGGCACAGCAAAGAAAGTCCAAATCAGTGCTGCGGGAAGATATTTTTAACAAAAGTTCATTTACTGAGCATAGGTATTAAATTAATGTGTCGTTTTAGTAAGTTTAATTGGGATTTTAGATTCACTTTTACTAAGTGAAGTATTTTAATCGGTGCATGCCACGGAAAAGGGCACCTACGGTAACAGTTTTGACATGTTTGTTGTTAATGTATTTGGAAAAAAATGAAATATGCATATCAGGAATGTCAACATCCAGCAGACACAGGCTCCCCACACAGCCAAAAGGTAGAGAGGAGAAGACAGCACGGTATTACAATGATCTGTTTCAATATGGACGCCACAAACAATTGACGTCAACTGTCTGAAGGTACCTTTTATAGTGACGTGCAGAATTATGGGGAGGCTCGTGGGGAGGCAGTGTCTGCTGGATGTGGCCAGTCCTGATATGCATATTTCACTTTTTTTTCAAATACATTAACAACAAACATGTCAAACCTGTTACCGTAGGTGCTCTTTTCCTATGCCACAAATCTCACAAACGTAAGGCTTTTACATTATGAAAATGACATATTTATAATGACTGAACGTTTAAGCAGTATTAATATTTTAACAGCAAATAAAGAACTTTAAACGTTTGACTAAAATTCATTAATTCTTCGCAGTTATGCAATAAAAAATAAATAACCGTCGGTGATACATCGCAAGATTTTCCAAAGGGCGGTATATTTGCGGCGGCTATTTTTTTCATTTCTAACAGGAAATTACATTGTAAACATTTAACACTGTTGGATATACCTCGCTTTGTATGAATTTCAACCGGTTTATGACGTCAAGAAAGATTAATAACGTAAACTATGGTAAAGCAAGAAATACAGAAACGCGACGGTCATATATCGATCACTCTGCAATGCCTACAGGAAAATCTTGAAGATCATGGTCGAAACATGATTTTATGTTTATTACAAAGATAACCTAAAATGTAATTTTCATAAAATACGGAAATCATAGCTGATAATATGTTATAATAGCTGGAAATATACATACACTGACACATAGTAATTTTGGTTCGTAACTAGTACTCATAATATTTTGGTTCGTTACTAGTACTAAAATTTTGTTTTGGCCAAAACGCGAGATTGGTAGGATTTTGTGCTAAAATAGCAATTTAAAGACATCAGTAAACAGTAAATGTGCGTAAAAATTTGTTTTGCAATATCTAAAATGTCACTTTTACGATAAAAACAGGCAAAATAAGGGTTGTTCGTGACTAGTACTCGTAAAATTTGTCCGCACCAAAACACTTTTTTGACTTTCAGAAATTTACTACACCATTCTCAGCAACAACAAAGGTACCGATCGAAAGCTTTCATTAGCGCGCATTCTGTGCACAACATGTTTTTTAGAAAATAAAAGAATATATTTAAATATTGATCTTTTTTCCTCCGAGCTCGCGCTCGCGTTCTAAAATGTTCGTAACTAGTACTATTGATTCCCCACGGTGTTTTATAGTCAGTTTCGTTTTTTTTGTATTCAGAACCTTTTATAAACACGTACATCTGGGGTAATGTAGGTCGCGGCCAGCAATTTGTAACTGTTATAGCGATACTGAAATAGTTGAAAAGTGAATTTTGAAAGCCATCAAAACTAGAAATATGTAAATATTGCAGGCTCGGTTTGATTGAGCCTGTTCATGGACAGTAATGGAAATGCATATTTCTGCCCACGCCGCATAGCCTCGGGTTGAGCGCAACTCAATATTTACACAAATAAACAATTTGACCATCCCATTCAGATTTATACCATTCCATGTTCAGCAAAAACACATCAGCAAGCCTAATTCTGATTGTAGACAGTGTTATATATTGAAATTGCATTGATGTTGATCGACCATATTTGGGCTGAACGTTTACATATTTAGTAAAATGGAAAGAATGACCGTGCTTGGTTCTTGTGTTAACAAGATCTCGGTATGTGTATGTTTTATTAAATTGGATTTGTGAAAACAGAGATCACCTCAGATTTATCAGATTTACGCTAGAAATGTTCTCACTGCTAGACAAATCAAATGCACACGACGCAAATGTTTAGTTTGAGAAACATGATTTTGTTAATCGATAATAAATAGTAGTCGCCAAAGTCGGATCTCTGTTGGGCGCACTTCGAAACCCATTCATTGCAAAGTAGGTGAGACATTGTTTCGTCGACATGATAAATGTATTGTAATGATTGGTAGCTAATTGGAGAAGCATAGTACCATGTAAAGAAATCTTTCCCTGACAGGTCATTATGTTTGGCACAGTTTTTTTTAGAATTTCTATTTTCTACGGAATTCCATTGGGGCCATCGTTGTTTCGCACTTTCGACATCTTGGGCGAGAACACGAAAACGCGAAAACACGATGCAAGATCGCGAAACAACGATGCGAGGTCGCGAAAGTACGATGCGAGAACGCGATATTAATATCGCGTTCTCGCATCGTTGTTTCGCGTTCTCGCATCGTGTTTTCGCGTTTTCGTGGTCTCGCCCTAAGGACAGCGAGACCACGAAAACGCGAAAACACGATGCGAGATCGCGAAAGTACGATGCGAGAACGCCATATTAATATCTCGCCCTCGTATCGTACTTTCGCGACCTCGCATCGTTGTTTCGCGTTCTCGCATCGTGATTTCGCGTTTTCGTGATATCGCCCTAAAGATAGCGAGACCACGAAAACGCGAAACAACGATGGTAAAACGCGAAAACACGATGCGAGATCGCGAAACAACGATGCGAGAACGCGAAACAACGATGCGAGGGCGCGATATTAATATCGCGTTCTCGCATCGTTGTTTCGCGATCTCGCATCGTGTTTTCGCGTTTTCGTGTTCTCGCTCTTGAAGTCGACAGGGCGAAACAACGATGGCCTCAACGGAACACCGTAATTTTCTGGTAAAAAAACGATACGGTTTCATCTGTTCTCAGTTGCAAATTACACAGAATCGTATGTCGTCGTACTGCAGGGCATACCACATTCCTTACGGTGGTAATAGGACAAGTCATTTTAAAGAACATATAGCACCAAGATCTTTGAACGTGTTACACAAAAATAAAAAACTAATAAAAAGTAAAAACTTAAATACAAATTTTATCATACGTACGCTGTTTTATAGCCTTCGTGGAATTTGTGACTTAAACGATTCAAATTTTAAACAATGATCACATCATACTTTTAGTAAATTATGCACGTTTAAACACAAAACGGCCACGGCATTACGCGTTCTATTTGTAGCAAAACTCTTATGATAAAAAAAGTTTAAGCCTTTCAAAGAATAATTCTGACGTATCACCCGACAAACACCATTCCAATAAAGAAGTGTCTGGGAAAAGCAACCTGAACAGTTCGAAATAAAAAGAAAAATAACTTTTTACATCTTGTGTTAACCATTTGAATTCGACGTCACTGTGAGCAGAAGACCTTGCTAAGTCATCAACCGTGATATTTTCGATTTTTTTTATGCCTTGGAAAAGGAAAAGTTTTTCGACTTTGTCTCTTTTCTTCCCGAAGAAATACACACTGCTTGGTGCTAAAACTAAAGCTAATGGGGAATGCTTTTTAAATATAAAAAGCCTACTAAAAATTGCTCGTCCGTCATCGAGTAAGCTGTTAACACGAAGAATGAGTTTTCTTTTAGAGAGTACATTTATCCTACAGCCGATCAAATTTCTTTCTGGAATTATGTAGTTTGGTAAATGATTGTTAAGTAAACAAGTTCGCATAAAAGACAAACATTTTCTGATCTGGTCTAACAACAAATCGGCACTAAAAAGAGATTGAGGATTGAGTTCACAAACCCAAAGAACAATGTTTTTCACGACGTAGGACGAAACAACCGGAAAGTCGGGGTAAATTAATTCCTTTGCTATCATTTTCAGAATGATGTATCGTTTAAATTGTATGGTGTTCAGGTTTGAAATAAGTTTGTTCTCCGCTGTCACATAGGATATTCTCCATTCTAGGTCTGGATTCTCTCCTTCTATAGATCCCACTGGTACAATGTATCCTTCCATTGAAGAGATGTCATTGATTACATCAGGCGAAGGCCAATAATGAAGTCTGCATCGTGCTGCCCACTGGGAAAGATATTTTGAACTGTAAAAGTAAATACTTAATACGTGGTCAAGCGAAACACTGGAACCTGAATCCAAGTGACAATTTCGTGAACATGCTGGCCCACTAAAGCTGACCTGATCACTGTTCACTAAGCCAAACAATGACAAAGATATTGCTGCATTCATTTGTTTAAAGAAATTGTGTAAAACTGTACTTGAAATATATGGAATGCCATTTTCAGTCATATTTAAATATGACATCGAGCATAGGCCTCCCATCAACGAAGTATCATCGAGGTGAGCTTTAGCGACCCTGACATATCCAGGAGGAACATGTTCGCTGTTTATTGGCTTTAATGTATTAAAATTTGTGATTCCAGATATTTCTTCTGCACATACGATGTCTTCAGAAATATACATAAAATCAGAATCCCCTTGCATTGGCAGACTGGCACCCTCAACTTTACTGCCTGTTGCAATAACACGATGGTTCCAATACAAACCACTTTGCAATAAAGTATTTGAAACAAAGTTCGATAAAGAGACTAATTTTTTTACATATGTACTCTCTCGGAACCTACGTATGTCTTCATTGTACCCAAGGTTATCAAGAAGGAAGCTGACGACAAAGGAGTAAATTTTGTTCTGTTCCCTTGTTTCTCTGCGTTCCATGGTCTTTTATTCTGAAAAAAAAAGATATCTAAATCCATATCAAATACAGCCTATATGTTAAATATACTTACTATTTTTATATTTACACTAACCCAAAAGTTCTAATTGGTCATCGATTGTATATGTTTACAATGTTTGTTAGTTTGGTTTCTTCCCTATGTCGAGAGATGTTGTAAAAGTAAAAGTTTTGTATTGGCATCAATTATTCATCTTTTTAATCTTTATCGTTGTTTATTATTAATTAATCCCATACCATTTACTTATCCAGTAGGGTAAAAATTAAAACAATCTATAATTGAAATAATAAACTGGCTTCTTTGAACGTTGTTTATTTATACAAAAATGCTACTTATTAATTTTTTTTATGTTTTACATACGAATGAGCGGTCATATTAAAACAAAACAAGCAATTTAGAGCAAATTTTGGCTGCTTGATCTGCAATTGCATGAAATGAATTTTCAGTAAAAGTAAGGGTAACTCTTGTCAAACTGTTCAAATTTAAGTAAATTATAACAAGATTAAATCTTTAATTTAGGACTGTTTTGGCAACTTTTCAAATAAAGAGTTAAGTCGATGTCTTTTTAAGAAAAAAATATTGACAAAAAATGACCAATCGGAACTTTGAGTGAGTATATATATTAAAGTTTAACGTAAACAGTATATTGCCAATGCAAAAAGGAATAAAACGCTATATAAAACAGTTGAAACATGTCAAATTCGAATTTTTTTTATCTTTTCTCAATTTGGACGCTTTAGAAAATTGTAAGTTGTTTTATTTCTTATAAATAACTGAAGCTGTGTGACAAAGTTATACGGTAAGATAGAGAGTCCACAGTACTTATTAAATTTACTATGAACGATGAAAGGATTATAACTTCGGGTGACTTAAACAATCGGCCAAACTTGTCATAAACATTCTGATAAAGTGTTTTGAATCCTGCATAAAGGTTTTCCATGATTGAGTGAAGCCAGCTGTAAGTTGGTTGAGTGTTGGCGTATTCTAGGGAGATGAATCTAGCTGGCTGATTATTAATTATGTTTCAGAAATTCTGGCCATAAACAATCTGATCTGACATGTCAAATTCAGAACATTGCAGTCTGATTATTATTAAAGAATTTTTTTTATTAGAACTGTTTAGTTTTTGAATGATTATACTCAATTAGATGTTTTGTAACGAAAAGATTTTGATTGTATAAGATGAGTAGTTACTGTATCTTTTCTGATGTATGGTCTATAAATGGGAACTTTGTCAGTAGTTAAAAAATACTTATTATGAACTCGTTTTGATTTTTAAATATTAAATGAATGAAAACCATGTTTTACTTTCATTGTACCAGCCTTTGGGTGACCATCCTGAAATGAGAGTTTAATCAATGTTTAAGATAACGTGTACGTAATTTTATCAACAGTTGATAATATGATAACATTTGTCCTAATTTTCAACCCACAATGTCAGTAATTAGTCTGCTCAGCAAACAAACCAAAGCCACTTTTAAACAATTCAAACAGATTTTCAGAAAATACTTTTTGTCAATAATACGAGACTTTGGTTTATGTCCCGCAACGTCCAACAGCAACACAGCCAGCAATCGCACAATATCCGGAACAGGTATTGTTGCTTAATTTGATGGGAATTAAAAACGAGTGGTCATTTTCAGGAACGATTGAGTTCTTTCTAAAAAACGAAAAATAAATTTAAAAAAATACCTTAAACGCATTACGATTTTTTATTATAAATATTTATTTTATCAGTCATTAATCAGGTGAATAAAAAGAAATAATAGAAATAAAAACTTACAGTTGGCACACATCAGAAGAATGTACAAAAATATTCTTGGTGATTAGCAAACTTTGAGTAGTAAATGTGTTAATGTATACTTGGGTTTGTAATAAAAAAGATATTTGTTTATCTATCTCTCTCTCTGTCGGCATATTAGGAAATAAATTTGACTAAAAATTCATTAAAATGATCGATTTTCGTTATGTTTAGCAACAGTTTTCAGATATTTGCCTGTTTTTATCCCTTTGCCTTAACTGAACACATAAGCAACTACGTGCTTACTGATAAGGATAAGGAAGAGGAGCTACGTATTGTTGCGTGGAACATTAATGGACTTTGTAGAAAAATTATGTGAACAAGATTTTATATGTATAATTAATTCTTATGATATTATTTTTCTTTGTGAAACATGGATTAATAAGAACAATTCACAAAATTTGGAAATACATAACTATGAAAGCTATACTATATGTAGTAATAAAACCAGAGGAATTAAAAAAGGAAGGACTAGTAGGGCATATCTGTTTATTATAAACAAAATTTAAAGAAATTGTAACTGTTGTATAAAAACATGATTTAGGAATCCTTTGGTTAAAAATTACTAAAGATCTTTTTTGTAAAAATGAAGATGTCTACAATTGTCACACTAATATTCCACCAACAGGTTTGCAAGTTTAAGCAGACAAGGAATTTGACTTTTTTTTAAAAATTGAGGCAAATTTAGAACAATTTACAAAATTAGGAAGAACATATGTTACAGGGGACTTTAACTCTAGAACAGGCAATTTATCAGATTTGTTAACGTTTGAAACATATCTCGATCAGCATGAATTCGAACATAACACTGCATTTTTAAGCAATAATTATATTTTATCACAACGGCATAATAGCGATACGGTTATTGATTTTAATGGGCGGAGATTAATCTCTTTATGTTATCAGTTACGTCCTTTGAAGGTCTTTGAGCACGATACTTATGTACTATGTTTATAGTACTTCTAAAATTCCCTTTGTTTTAATATTTCGGCCAGTTTATAGATAGGTGGTTTCAATATCCCAGCCAATTTAGATTTGGATATTGTCCAATCACCCCCAAGGATATACCTCCTGCTTTTTAAATTTTGCCTTTGGCGTAGTCTGTGATATGCAGGATTTGTATTCTAAGATCCCCTGTCAAAATTCTATTCTGTTTAGTTCTGCCCATTGTTTTCTCGTTTAGGGCAAACCCATTATTTTATCTGGGGACCATACGCCGCTGAACATGGAATGGTATTATTCTGAAAATACCTCATTGAAGGTTCCATGTTCACCGCCATATGCATACCATCCTTTGGGATGGATCGAAATTGTACTATTTAATGGTGTAATTACTGAGTTGCGCTCAACCCGGGGCTAGGCGGCGTGGGCAGTAATAAGCATTCCCATTACTGCCCATGAACAGGCTCAATCAAACCGAGCCTGTAGTATTTTCATATTTGTCGTGTTCGGTGGCTTTCAAAGTTCCCTTTTAATCTATTTCAATATCACAGTAGCGTTGTTTGTGCCGTGTGGCGGCTGTAAAAAGTCTCCCCGTACATTCAATCAGTGCTGTTATCAGTTACGTCCTTTGAAGGTCGTTGAGCACGATACTATATTTATAGTATGTGTACTTCTAAAATTCCTTTTGTTTTAATATTTCGGCCAGTTTATAGATAGGTGGTTTCAATATCCCAGCCAATTTAGATTTGGATATTGTCCAATCACCCCCAAGGATATATCTCCTGCTTTTTAAATTTTGCCTTTTGTGTAGTCTGTGATATGCAGGATTTGTATTCGAAGATCCCCTGTTAAAATTCTATTCTGTTTAGTTCTGCTCAAATACCCAAGAAAATAGAGAATTATTCATAAAAATGCGTACCAATTATAACAGAACAAGGAAAAAAGCTAAGCACCAAGATAAAATAAATGAAAGTAGAAAATTAAAACAAATAGCAAAAACTAAACCTAAAGCTTTTTTGAAAAGTAATAAAAAATCCTATAAAAAGAAAAACTCCCAAAACAGTGATATTAGCATCAGCGATTTTTACGAACATTTTAAAAATCTGTTAGGCGAACACCAAACGGATATTATTACAGACGAAACAGAAAACGAAAATAACGAAAATACAGTATACGATAACGATTTAGACTCGCCAATCACAGAAGACGAAATAAAAAAGGCTGTTTTTAAGCAAAATAATGGAAAAGCAAGCGGCCCAGACGACATACCAATCGAAATAGTTAAAGCTGCTTATTTCACCATATCTATGTACAATGTACAATAATCTATTTGACAACTCAATATATCCAGAGAAATGGGGTCTCGGATTTATTACACCAATTTTCAAAAGCGGTGATCCAGATCAAGCTCAAAATTATAGGGGTATCACCCTCAATAACATACTTTCTACAATCTACTCCCAAATTCTGTTGAATAGACTTACAGTGTGGTCAGAAAAGAACGAGAAAAAAAGTGATTTCCAATTTGGTTATCAAAAAGGAAAAACTACAACAGACTGCATTTTCATATTTCATGCTATTATTTCAAAAATTCTAAGCACAGGTCAAAAGTTGTATAGCATTTTTATTGATTACGAGAAATGTTATGACAAAATAAATTTAGGGTTTCTATGGCAAAAACTTCTCAAAGAGAATATAAGCACAAAAATAATATAATCATTACAAGCACTGTACAGTGTTGTTAGGTCGGCCGTACGTCACAACGGTGAAATATCGGAACCGGTATACATACATCAAGGCGTGAAACAAGGTGATGCGAGTTCCAGTTTTCTTTTTATGATGTACGTCAATGACATTATTGAAAACATAGATTCTGATTTAAATGGCGTATTCACGGTTAATGAATTAAAATTTGTTTCTTATTCTGGTTACAGAATTGGGCCTTTGTATATACTCGGAAGCACCATTTACAGTCCCATTTATTATTTAGGGATCAGTGATTCAACATGCCAATATTTTAAAATTGTTCTGCGTGCTATTTATAGAAATAACCATAAGCGCGCAAACATTTACGTCATGTATTGCATGGTGACGTCACTTAAAAACTTGCGATATGACTGAAGGTCGCTAATCATATAATGGTATTTTTTTCAAACAAAATAATCATGGCGTTCAAAATAAAAGGAAATATTTTAACTTCCAGGCTATCTTCTGCGTCTTCTGTCCATATTCCGACTAAATTAAATACTTTCAAATACATGCAACCGTCAATTTGTTTATCTCCAATAAATTTATCTTCGGCTACTTCAGTCAATGTGACCGGTTTGCAAAATGCACAATGCACTCATTTATTTAAAAATAATTTAAAAATAAAACTGTCACCTATCAAATCTCATATTCTTAAAAAATATAACATTTCCACGCCTATAAAACTAAACGACGGAAGACGCAGATCATATCCTTTTATATACAAGTGTAATTTAAAGAGGTGTAGGTGCTGTAGTTTTTTAAATTGTAAATCAACTATAAAATCAACTGTAAATGGAAGAACTTTTTCAGTAAATATTAATTCAGATGTTGATTGACAAACAGATAATATTATTTATGTTTTAACTTGAAACGCTTTAAATTGTGGCATTCAATATGTAGGACAGACGGGACGCCCTTTGAAAACTCGTTTCAGTCAGCACTGTTCTAAAATACGAAACAATAATAAAATCAATACATATTTATATAAACATTTTAAACAATCAGGCCACACTTTAAAACACGTAAATATTCAACCTGTGGAAAAAATTATATTTGATAACAGTGCTTCAAGAGCATTTAAAATTAGAGCAAGACTTGTTTCAGAAGATAACTGGATAAAAAAACTACAAACTCCTTATCCACTTGGTTTAAATGATAACATTTATCAAGAAGGCAACATTTCAAAAAACCCTGATTTTGACATTTTTGGTTTGCTTCAAATACGAAAACGAAAATCGAGGTCACATGGGATAAGGACTAATGGTAACATCAAAAGAAAATCCCGTGTTCATTGTTCTATTTATGACCTTCAAAATATTTTAAAACATTCTGGTAGACATGCTATGCTGTCGCGTTTAGCTTCTCTTTCTATTTCAAGTTTACATAAAGTGGATAAGGAAGCCGATGATATTGTTATTCGAACTCATCCACTTTATGAGGTTGCAAGCCTTACTCAGTGTTACACTCGGCATGTTCTAAGACCACACATTGACTTGGAATCTGATCACCAAAGACATTTCCTTAAAATTTCATTTTTAAATAAAGGCATAGATTTTATTGACCTTGCAAGTATATTTAAAGATAAAACTGTTGAATCGGCTATACCAAATTATTTCAAGAATACTGAAACACCCATCGTTTGTTATAAATATAACAAGCCTATTAGAAACACTATTTTCAATTACAACAAAATTACCTCGGATTTACAGATTGTTGAAAACACACCATTATCTTGAGACTGTTCTAATTCAAAATTTTGCTATCAACCTGCCGGTCATATCGTTACAGGGGATCTAAATGTTATCAAAGACTTTAGAATCCGCAATTTAATTTCAAAAGGTCCTAAATACAGAATTCCATCGGACATCGACTTTAATACCTGTCGTGCGGAAATTGCAGAGTCTTTAAACTCTTTTTGCAATAAATGGTGTAAACGAGAACATGCTGAGCCTAATGCTCTTTCAAACTGGAAAAAACAAATATTCAAAATAATTGACACTCGTATATCCTTCTATAAAAGAAACATAGCTTTACTACCACCTCGACCTCGTTTTAACTTTCGTCATTTGAAAAAGGGTATTCAAGATTTTCACAACAAATTTGTTTTAACACCTGCTGATAAGGCTTCAAATAATGTTATTATAGTGTGACGTATACACTATATAAATGTTCAAACTGAAGAGCTTAATAGCACTAATGCTTATACACTGACTTCTTCATCTGAGAGTGATATTGTTACTGCACACACTCTACAAATTACAAAATTTAGAATCAGTGTTGCACCTAAACAAGATAAAGTACCTACTATGTATTGGTTGCCTAAAATGCACAAAACACCGTACAAAGCAAGATTTATCGCTAACTCTAGTTCTTGTACAACAACAAAGTTATCCGTGCTCTTAACATCTTGTCTAACAGCTATAAAAGAACATGTAATTAGGTATTGCGAAAAAGTTTTTGAAACTACTGGCAAAAATTTATTTTGGTCTATAAAAAATTCAAATGACGTTTTGAAGAAACTTAAATCAAATAATTTTCAGGCGTTCTGTTTGTCTACATATGATTTTTCTACCTTGTATACTTCTCTCCCTCATAATTTAATAAGAGACAAGCTAACCAGTCTCATTGAAAAAACTTTTGCTAGAGAAAATAAAACATTTATCGCTTGTAATGAACATAGGGCATTCTTTACAGATGGTTCTTACGATAATTATACTTCTTGGACCTGTCAAGACCTTATCCAGGCGCTCACATTTTTATTGGATAATATTTATTTGAGATTTGGTACCTCTATTTATAAACAAGTAATAGGCATTCCAATGGGTACTAATTGTGCACCCCTTGTTGCTGATCTGTTTTTATACTGTTATGAAAGAGATTTTATGTTATCTCTCTCTACCGAACATCAAGATGATATTATTACAGCTTTTAACAACACCTCGAGGTACCTTGATGATTTATTAAATATAGATAATAACCATTTTCCATCACTGGTTAATAAGATTTATCCTAAAGAACTACAACTTAATAAAGCGAACACTTCAGATAAGCAAGCAAACTTCCTTGATTTAAATCTATCCATCGAAAATGGTTACGTCACTACTAAAATATATGATAAAAGAGATGATTTTAATTTTAATATAGTAAATTTTCCGTTTCTAGACGGCGATGTTCCTCGTGCAACTTCTTACGGGGTTTATATCTCACAGCTTGTTCGCTTTTCAAGAGCTTGCAACAATGTGAATGATTTCAATGAACGTAATCTTTGCATTACAGAAAAACTTTTAAAACAAGGTTATCGGTATCACAAATTAAGGAAAACCTTTTGCAAGTTTTATCGCCGATATCCAGATCTAATTCATAAATACAGCTGCAGTTTAAAATCACTATTGCAACAAGGAATTTCACAGCCAGTTTTTTATGGAGATTTAATTTATAAACTTAAGAAGATAAAAGGCGATGTTAATTTCTCCCGGTTATTCGTAAAAACCATCTGTAAATTTAAAAAGAAAGGTTACCAACATGATATTTTACAGCGCTCTGCAGGCCTGGTGATTAACCCATCTACAGTTGATCATTATGCTTACCTCTTTGGTTGCACGACGGTGGCAGGGGTGTAAGAGTTTATGAAGGTTTATGGGGAAATCTTTTCTTTAAAGAACCTAGAAGCTCGATTTGTTTCTTTTATCCCTGTCATCGTGTTCTTGCTGATTTTACTCCAGGTGCTCTGGTCTCGGAAAGATCATTGAGTACCCGCCCTTTGGCTTTGCAATGCTATTAAATTCTTATGTTTATATGTTTGTATGCTTTTGCATGCAACATTGTTGGGCTGATGGGTGGGTTGGAGTTATTTCACCAAGACAATTTGTACTTGTTTTGTGATACGAGAACCTGTTGGGGCAAGTGTGAGGTTGGTGCACCCTAGAACCTGGTTTAAACCCCCAGTGGCAATTTGTTTTGCCACTGACCGTTCCAAGGCGGTATCCCCAAAGGTTCTCTTCTTTGTTAATTGTTTGTGGCGTCCTATTTGAATTGACATACATAATATAAATCATGTGCTCTCTCTCTTCCTCTCTTCTTTTTCGCTGCGTGGGGAGGCTGTGTTTTTTGAGTGTGGCGATTCCTGATATGCATATATTGCCTTTTTATATTGTACGCGGACGATCAAGTTCTGTTCGCAACATCACCATTGTCACTACAACTTATGCTTAACGACATAGAACATTATTGTAACAAATGGAAATTAAAAATAAATACAAAGAAAACAAAGGTTTTTATATTTGAAAGAAGTTCTAGACATACACACATTGATTTTTTCATAAATAATGAAAAACTAGAAATTGTAGACTCTTTTAAATACTTAGGTGTATATTTTTAAAAAAAATGGGAACTGGCACAGAACGCAAAAATGCATAGCTGAACACGCTTCAAAAGCTATGTATAGATTATTTTCCGTTTTTAACAATTACGAATTTAATATCACAGAGAAATGTAAATTATTTGATATATTAGTCTCATCTGTTCTTAATTATTCTTCGGAAGTATGGGGTATAAATGAAGGAAAAAATATTGAAATCGTTCACACAAAATTTTTAAGAAAACTTTTATGTGTTAATAAGTCTACAAATCTTTCTGCATTATACGGAGAACTAGGAACAGTACCTTTAATCATCATGCGAAAAATACATATGATTCGATATTGGATAGAATTAATAAAACTTGACAATAGAAATGTAACAAAACGTATTTATATAATGCTTAAAAACGATGCCGATAATAATTTTTCTTACAATAATCAAAACTGGGCTCACCAAATAAAAACCATGTTGCAACAGCTTGGACTTTCAAACATATGGATAAAACAAGAAACATGCGATATTTCGTTCAACATAATAAAACAAAGAATACTTGATCATTATTATCAAACTTGGTACAGTGAAATAAATAATTCAAGAAGATTAATATCATACAGTCGCTTTAAACATTCGTTTGAACTAAAACCATACCTTGATCAGATTACAGAAAAAAGTACAGAATAGCATTAAGTAGATTTCGACTTTCATCACATTCCTTAGAAATAGAAAGAGGACGTTATTTTAATATTCCACAAAATGAAAGAAAATGTCAATTTTGCAATATGAATTTTATTGAAAATGAATATCATTTTTTTGCTAGTATGCCCAATGTATAAAGATTTACAAAAACAGTTTTTAAAACCATATTACTTAAGTTGGCCAAATTTAAATAAATTCGATTCATTAATGGAAACACGAAATGCGAAAATTCAATTAAATTTAGGAAAATACATATACAAAGCTTCAAGATTACGCTATCAGTAAGAGACTTAAATATTATTTTTGTTTGTTATTTCAAAGATGTTTCTCCCTCTTGTATTTTAACAATTAACTTTCAGTTATATCAAGTTTTCATGTTTAAAGTTTACAATGTATAACTGCTTATAATTAAAGTTTCTGTTTTAAGAATTCCTTTTCCAGTTTAAAGAATTATTACAACTGCATGATTATGTGAATGAATTATGTTGTTTATATGCCAGAAGCAATGTTTTTGCTTTAGTGCGAATAAATGTTGTTGTTGTTGTTGTTTACTGACATAAATTTTATTTTATGCAAATTCTTTCTTGTCTCCATGACAACAGGTGGAGGTATTTCATTCTAAAACAGGATATCATATGCAGTCTAATATCATAACAATAAATAAAACACAAATTTAATACTTTTTCACGTAATTGAAACTAACAAAACCAGTTTCTTGCTGATATTCTAGGAAGTAATAATTATTGAAGACTTCTGGTTGCCGACAAGAGTATCAGGAATGTCTCTGCGAATTTACGAATCTGTCTGTGTTTAATGTTGAAACCAATCCACTTGGGAGTATCAAATTCATGCTTTTGAAATGTTGCATTTATTAAGTTATCAATCCTGTTTGTGAATGTTTATGGTGTATTGCATATATTTATGAGCTCTGTCAAAGAAATTTTATTATATTTTTTAAACAGATGTCGAAATAAAACTATAATATGTAATGTTGAATGTATATTTTCATTTAGAAGTTGCGTAAAATACCTATTTTATGACGTGAACACAGTTGAAAAGCTTATGCGCGTATGTCAATATTTGATTTGCAGTTACTTATTTGCATTTCTAGTTGTTATAAAAGTAAAATTTTATAAACGTCATGCAATATGGTTTACGTAAAATAGTTAAAGGTGAACATTTTTATTATAAAATTAATGAACAGAAACTATATTTCACTTAACAAACTGTTTACTGTTCTTTATGATAGCTGTGATATTGCGTTTGAAATAAATACATGTAGCTGAATGTTTCAAAATTTCAACAATTGATAACATTTGTTCTAATTTTCAAAAGATAAATTTTATCATTGATTAAGTATTCATCAGTCGGTTCATCATAACCGCTTTTAAACAAATTGAGACATGCTTTGAACAATTGTCTTCAATTATAATATTTTTTTTTAAAAATCTGACTCTGATGTTTGTTTCTTAGCGCCGATCATAACAATGGCCAACAATCGCCCAATATCGAGAGCAGCAGCGCATTGCTTAGAAATAATTGCGCACGCATTGTGACCGATCACATTTGGTTCGAATTTAAAGAATGTGGTCTTTTTTTTCTTTTTAATATGGAGAGATTTCTTTATTTTTAAAAAAACGGAAAGACTATTTGATACGTATTCAATTGAGCGTTTTACCTTGTTATCTCCTATATTACGTAGATCTGATATAGTATGAATATATCAGTGCTCGCTGCATGACTGGTCATGGTAAGTTTTTATCAGTGTTAACTTTTTGCGATCAGCGAAGGTATTGTTATAAAAACACATGAACACAAACTGGAACTAATAAAATACTCGATTTGATTAGGTTGATTTCATTATCTGATATTCATTGTATTTTATTATTCCTTCCTCCGTACTTCCGTCCGTCCGTACGTCCCGCAAATCTTGCGGCATGAACTCCTCATTAACCATCGGGAGGATTTCTTTCAATCTTGCACAGATGATCTAGCAGGATGTGTAGATGATCGTAAAGAGAAGATTTTCTCCTGCGACCATTTTTAAGAGTTAAGATCGTTTGTTAAATTCTGTAATAAAAGTGTGTGGCTTGAACTGCTCAATGACATTTAAGGTTTTAGAACTGTAATATTTCCGCCAAACATCTACTTATGCCGTCACTAATTGGTGTTTTCCGAACGCCGATTCGTACGTTTCCGGTTGAAACTATTTTTCGTAAAAGGAGTCTACTCTTAAGGTGTTTCCCGCGATTATGACGTCATTAATAACTAAATCAAATAATAAAAAATGCGGATATAGAATTGATGTAAAGTAAATAAATATTTTCATAAAAAATACTCAAAATAAGACTTTAGACGAACAACACTCATAAATGAATACAGCTCATATAAAATTTACGAGCGTTTGATCAGTACTCTGTGGCGCGATGGTAACGATCAGGACTCTTCATTTTGAGGGACCCGATTCAATCCTCGGGAGAGGAACTTTTTTCCTTTTTCTTTTTTTAAATTATTGTGAGGTTGTTTTTTTTTTGAGAAAATAGTATAATCAATAGGTTTAAAATTCGGAAATAATTGTTATTATTCTTTATCTTCATATACATGTAGTTGCCATGAAAACTGAAATATTGTATTGATATTATTACAAAAAAATACTCTTTTATAATACAGCAACAGAATTACGATATGAAACTAAAATGATTGTGAAATCTATACTTTCATTTAGGAAAATGTTGCTATTTTATTGTTTCTATATTTGAACAGTAATTTTGTGAAACTTATCTGATAAAAGTAATTTTTTGGGTTTGCACGATGCTTTGATTTATACATTGTAAATATGTATATTTGTTAGCGTCCTGTGATTATTGCTCTGCGATCTTTATAGCAATTTTTTTTTCTCCTTTAAATGATCATATGTATCATATGTATCATCAACATCTTGCTTAGTGTTTACATTGGAAATAAGGGAATGGTTTCCCCTTCTTGTGTTCTCCTCGTTGTATAATGCATTAACTATTGTAGCATCATATGAAAAAAAAATTGTAACTGATCTAATTTAAACTTATTGCTTCATTCAAATCTCTTTATGTAAAATAGTCTGCATTAAACTGTTTATTTGTATTATGTTGTAATCAAATAACTATTTGTTATTTAAACCATGAGAGAGAGAGAGAGAGAGAGAGAGAGAGAGAGAGAGAGAGAGAGAGAGAGAGAGAGAGAGAGAGAGAGAGAGAGAGATTTTGAAATGAATAATAAAATAGTGTAATAATTCAACATAAAAGAACGATTTACCTTGTTTAGTATTTTTCACTGATACACGATCACAAGACTTCGAATGTTTTTGGCCGAAGTGGTACTTGTACTTATTATTTCTGAATAAGTTTCCTGTTAATTGTGCATTATTGTCCGGTTTTAGACTCTCTTATCACAAAAGACATTCACATAGGGGCCTATTGTCTTACAAGTGAAACGACTTTAGAATTACTATTGTTCTTGGAACAGTTGTATCAAGTAACTCAATTGTTTCTCTGAACTGATGTGAGCAGAACGGAAGTTCGAAAACTACCGAAAAAACCGCATTTAATGGCTTGAATTCTAAGAATGAAATAACTACAACAAAAATATTTCAAAAGTCAGTTTGAACACCTTTTTAAATTTACACACTATATTTTTTAATTTTCGCATGTTCTTCTTTTACAGATTGTTTACGCAGGTTGTGTATATTCGTGTTCGATATGTTTAAGAACATAAATGTACTTTTTTTTTCAAAATAAATAGTGTAAATTTTAAATAATGTTTTACATAATCGCGCTTTTGTTACAGCTTAAATACGGATGCACGACCTTTATCGTGAACTTTATCGTGACGTTTTCCTTTCATGGCTTCGATTGAAAGAGATGTTGTTTTTTATAATGAATTCGTCAACATTTTATTCAGTAACACAATCTGTTTTAACCCGTTTTCAAGATAAAGAATTGAAATAATTTTTTCGTAAAAAATCATGCTGTAGATGTAATATTCATTACTGCATTGTTATAACTGCTTTTTTAAAACTTCCTTTTACAAAAAGATAAACTGTTGGACATACTTGTTAATAGTGGGTACTTCAAAGTAAATTATTAATTTGCAGCATCGTAAGATATATCACTAGCTTAATTATAGCTTATGCGGAAGAACAAAATATACACCTTCAAAGTAAATTATTAATTTGAAGAATCGTTAGATATATCACCAGCTTAAATATAGCTAATGTAGAATAAGAAATATACATCTTAAAGTAAATTATTAATTTGCATCATTGTTAGATATATCACAACCTTCAATAAAGCTAATGCAAATGTGATTATATACACATTAACATAGTTTAAATTATCCTGGTAATAATTTAAATGACGGTAAGGTGTATATATCACCAGTTTTTGATAATTACTCTTGACTACAACTTGTTGGCAAATGACCTTCTTCAGTTAATATTCTAACAACAAGTGAACATTTTCTTTCCTGTACATCACATAAACAGGAAGTTATAACTTCCTTATCATGTGATGTATAACTAAGTAAAATGTAGACTCAATATGCTAAGGTTAAATCCAAAAACAAATAAACGCTTTTATTTGAAAGTTAATTAAAGTTAAAATTTAACCCATGACCTTTTTAGTTAAAACCTAATGACCGACTAGCTTTTGGAAAGCAAAACTTGTTTTGACTTTATGTAAATGCATACATCTCTTTTAGCTGTGCAACAAATTCTTATGCATCAGTTTTTTCAGAGTAGTACAAATCAAGAGTTACTGATAAACTAACAAATCGTTGTTCAAAGATCAGAGTAATAAAATGGTCGCACTTTGCGGCAGTCAGTTGATCGATGTGTAAGTCTCTTCCTATTGTTACTTTTCCTACTGTTAAGGGCCCACTACACTCCTCCCCTGCACATTCATCGATAAAATGAAAATAATCAAAATCTCAATATCGGCAAATTTCCGTTCAATGAAACTTTGCA
Source organism: Corbicula japonica (assembly GCA_038501625.1). Lineage (NCBI taxonomy): Eukaryota > Metazoa > Mollusca > Bivalvia > Venerida > Cyrenidae > Corbicula > Corbicula japonica. The sequence continues at coordinate 440,799 of JAZAYU010000341.1, read as the reverse complement.
TAAATGAGTGTTACTAATGTATCTTTTTTGCATATGGTAAGACACGTTAGAACAGTACAGAGAAATAGAGAGATCTAAAAATTCCCTTAACTTCGATTTACATAAAATTCATTCACAAAAACTATACAACACAAAACATCATTTTAAAAGCCCAAATGAGTAATATGATACTGACAACAATATGTTGTGTCCTCGAGTAAACTTTATGAGATACATGTATTAGTAAAAGTGTGTTAGACAGTAAATTTCCTGGTCGCTTCCTGGTCGCGTAAGCGGATGAAAATCACTGATTCTGCTTTCAGTAGTTGAACATTTCAAATTTCAAATGATTCAACTGTTAAAAGAAAGCATTGAGGTCATGCAAAAACAAAAAACACTTATATTAAAAGTAGTTTTTCTTAGAAATATGAGCTCTTTTCAAAAACATTTAACCCTTTTCAGGGGCGTAGCCAGCTTTTTGCAAGTTGTAGGCACATCTATTGGCGGTTGCCTCCTGGGGTTCTGGGGTGTAAAACATACCAAGAAAGAGTAAACAAGTGGATATTTAATAAAGCAAAATGCAAATAAAGCGTGACAACACAGAGAATTTGAACATAGGCCTGCATTTACATCTGACAAGGAAATCATTTTCCCCAGAAGGCAAATCAAAGCCAAAGACATATTTGATTCGACAAACACGGCTTAAACCAGCTACCATAACACCCCGTTCTGTTTGACTGTATTTTTGGGTCTTTTGAAACCGTCAATTTCTTGTCCAACTTGTAGGCCCGGGCCTACATGGCCTTATAGTAGCTACGCTACTGATTTTATTGCTGCAACCACTAAACTATATGATAATATGTTGCATACATGACGAACAGCGCACAGCTCAAACGATAAACGCAAGTGAATTTAATATGTTAAAGGATTTGCATCCATTCGCAATACTGAAAATCTTAGTTATTAGCAAAAGTAACGTAAAACTATGCAAAAACTGATCAATATATCTACTTCTAACTACAATAGGTTGTTGAAAAAAGCAATATATGCATATCAGGAATCGTCACACTAAAAAAACACAGCCTCCCCACTCAGCGAAAAAGAAGACAGGAAGACAGAGAGAGAGAGCGCATGATTTATATTATGTATGTCAATTCAAATAGGGCGCCACAAACAATTAACAAAGAAGAGAACCTTTGGGGATACCGCCTTGGAACGGTCAGTGGCAAAACAAATTGCCACTGGGGGTTTAAACCAGGTTCTAGGGTGCACCAACCTCACACTTGCCCCAACAGGTTCTCGTATCACAAAACAAGTACAAATTGTCTTGGTGAAATAACTCCAACCCACCCATCAGCTCAACAATGTTGCATGCAAAAGCATACAAACATATAAACATAAGAATTTAATAGCATTGCAAAGCCAAAGGGCGGGTACTAAATGATCTTTCCGGGACCAGAGCACCTGGAGTTAAATCAGCAAGAACACGATGACAGGGATAAAAGAAACATATCGAGCTTCTATGTTCTTTAAAGAAAAGATTTCCCCAAAAACCTTCATAAACTCTTACACCCCTGCCACCGTCGTGCAACCAAAGAGGTAAGCATAATGATCAACTGCAGATGGGTTAATCACCAGTCCTGCATAGCTCTGTAAAATATCATGTTGGTAACCTTTCTTTTTTTAAATTTTCAGATGGTTTTTACGAATAACCGGGAGAAATTAACATCGCCTTTTATCTTCTTAAGTTTATAAATTAAATCTCCATAAAAAACTGGCTGTGAAATTCCTTGTTGCATTAGTGATTTTAAACTGCAGCTGTATTTATGAATTAGATCTGGATATCGGCGATAAAACTTGCAAAAGGTTTTCCTTAATTTGTGATACCGATAACTTTGTTTTAAAAGTTTTTCTGTAATGCAAAGATTACGTTCATTGAAATCATTCACATCGTTGCAATCTCTTGAAAAGCGAACAAGCTGTGAGATATAAACCCCGTAAGAAGTTGCACGAGGAACATCGCCGTCTAGAAACGGAAAATTTACTATATTAAAATTAAAATCATCTCTTTTATCATAAATTTGAGTAGTGACGTAACCATTTTCGATGGATAGATGTAAATCAAGGAAGTTTGCTTGCTTTTCTGAAGTGTTCGCTTTATTAAGTTGTAGTTCTTTAGGATAAATCTTATTAACCAGTGATGGAAAATGGTTATTATCTATATTTAATAATTCATCAAGGTACCTCGAGGTGTTGTTAAAAGCTGTTTTAATATCATCTTGATGTTCGGTAGAAAGAGATAACATAAAATCTCTTTCATAACAGTATAAAAACAGATCAGCAACAAGGGGTGCACAATTAGTACCCATTGGAATGCCTATTACTTGTTTATAAATAGAGGTTCCAAATCTCAAATAAATATTATCCAATAAAAATGTGAGCGCCTCGATAAGGTCTTGACAGGTCCATGAAGTATAATTATCATAAGAACCATCTGTAAAGAATGCCCTATGATCATTACAAGCAATAAATGTTTTATTTTCTCTAGCAAAAGTTTTTTCAATGAGACTGATTAGCTTGTCTCTTATTAAATTATGACGGAGAGAAGTATCCAAGGTAGAAAAATCATATGTAGACAAACAGAACGCCTGAAAATTATTTGATTTAAGATTCTTCAAAACGTCATTTGATTTTTTTATAGACCAAAATAAATTTTTCCCAGTAGTTTCAAAAACTTTTTCGCAATACCTAATTACATGTTCTTTTATAGCTGTTAGACAAGATGTTAAGAGCACGGATAACTTTGTTGCTGTACAAGAACTAGAGTTTGCGATAAATCTTGCTTTGTACGGTGTTTTGTGCATTTTAGGCAACCAATACATAGTAGGTACTTTGTCTTGTTTAGGCTCAACACTGATTCTAAATTTTGTAATTTGTAGAGTGTGTGCAGTAACAATATCACTCTCAGATGAAGAAGTCAGTGTATAAGCATTCGCGCTTATTCTGATTGACTTAGAAAATTAGACTTAAAAAATCGAGAAAGACCCTCTCATGTCTACTTTCGGTTTCAATAGCAAACCATTTTGATGTATCCTTTCAAAAACTTTGGATACTCAAGTTATTTAAGAAAATGCTTAATTTACATGTAGAACAGATCGGCAAAAAAGAAATTGTTTACACGAGAACTCGGGAATCACCGTTTAAACTTCTAGAAATGTGATACAAATTACTATCGCGTAAACACTTATTAACACAATTTTGTGGTCATCTGTCAAAATAATGCCAGAAATTTAAAAGTAGTACAGCAAATTGTTTTGTCCTTGAAACCGAAAGTAGACAGGAAATGATTTTTTTCACGAATTTCTTGAAAACCCTTACATTGTTTTGACGAATTGCAATAACTCGTAGTATATCGGCATATGTCTCATATTACATATTTCAAGTATGAGTTGTTTTGGCGTATTGTCTATGAATTTCAGGCTTCTCATTCAAACGTTTCTTTTTTGTTTAAGTACAGTTGTGTTTACATGGTAATTAAAACATGAATAAGACAGACAGAACTGAGCGTTCAAATATTAGTATACCGGTATCCTTAGGTTAATACATTTCTTAACTAAAATATAGGTGGAAATAAGTATTTTCCAAAAAATCGTTTATAACATTTTAGCCAGTTTTTGCCATTTGCAATGTTTGTCTCCACTTTAACATTACGCTAGTGTGCGTCCAGATATAAATTTATACAATTTTAAAGAAATAAATTACATTCAAGGCAAATGACTGTCTTATTAGCATAATTGAGGCTATCTCGTATTTAAAAGTTATGCAAATTTGTACGAAGACCTATTGTAACTATTGATTCCCGAAACTTCTTAAATACAGTAGTTAGCAACCAGTTGCATACGGAGTGATGCATGTTTTTGTGTCAAACTTATTTCTTTTTGTTTGAAATCATTTGTTGAAAATCGAAACGTAATTTATTTTGGGACCAATTTAATCTTTACATGAACCGTTTTAAAGATAAACTAGGCAAACAATTGACAATAAAATGCAAAGATGCCATTCTAAGGACGTGTGATATGTTTGCTTTATGGATACTAGAGCTTTCCACTAGTAAAAACTTTAAATCTGACCCCGATGCGGAATTATTATTGTTTTTTATATATTTTTAAAGAACAATGGTTTGGTAAATAATTAAATTATATTTCGTTAACGGCGGTTTTATATGCATCCATACTGCTCATGTACAGGCTCAATCAAACCGAGCCTGCAATATGTTCATATTTGTCGAGTTCGGTGGCTTTCAAAGGTCCCTTTTCACCTTTTTTAATCAGTAACATTGAACCGTGTGTATGGGTATATGATCATTAAAAGATGACCTTTACGACAAATATAATATGAACATTGCCTTATTTGATGACAGTCAGTGCTAAGACTAAAGACAAATTGATCACAAAAATGAGATTCTGGAAATCTAGTTTGGTTGACCCTACTAAATAGGAACTTTTTGAAAAAAAAATGAAACAACTATGTACACTCTCGTTGTATTTTAGACAAAAAGTTAAAAAGTAAATCAAAACATTTATAGCCACACCCCGAAAACACAAGCTTAAATGAAATAAAAGAGCATGGGGTGATAATAGGATCAATTAAAAACAACTCAGTCATATATATTTTTAAATGCGTTGCATGTACTGTACAGTTGTATATATCATTGTTGTGCCTAACGAAATAGTAGTCTTGGTGTTGGATTAACTCAGTCACAAGTCATATTATTCTATAGTGCATGCAACCTACAAGTAATGTATACTTATGGACAAAAGTCTTGTCCGTTATGTTCAACAAAATATTTTTTAACCTTGTGGAAAACAAAAATGCCAATTTTTAAAACATTTCTTTACCTGCATAAATTTGATATCGAATGAAAAATGACATTTATGTGCATTCAATAAAAACGAATTTTGGAATTTATAGGCAGTACTATCAGTAGGGGTAAGTGTTGAACATTGGCATACAAAGAGTTTCAATCTTCCTACCGGACAAGACTTTTGTCCATTAGCATACTATTTATAACAGGCTAGTGAACTCTATTAGAGTTAGCGTCGTATTGTGCAATTTGGGAAATTCGCAACTAAATTAAAACTGGTTTAGCCGTGCGTCCATAGATCGGAAGCTACTCAGCCTGATTTAAGGCCTGTCAGTTGGTTGGTGGTACACCCTCTATCGTGTATTCTTTTATCATTTTTGGGGAAAAATTATAATATAAAATGCATAATTGTTATTATCATGAATTGTAAAAGTCAGAAGACACATCCTTACCACACAGCCAAGACGAAGAGAAAAAGAAAGCATTGTTTATAATGACCAGTTTTAAAACAGACACCACACAAAATTTACAAAAACGAGAACTCGGGTAGGGGGAGGGAGGGGTTACCGTCTTAGAACGGTCAGAGACAAAACAAAGTGCCACTGGGGATTTAAATCAGGTTCTTGGGTGCACCAACCTCACATGAAAGTATTAGAACGAACCCAATTTGGTTTTATTGTGACAAACTGTTCTTTTTAAACAGAGAAATGATCATACTAACAGCAACGAGAGACACGATAATTATCAAAAGTCTATGACTCGTGTGATAATGATGGCACTTTTCCGGTCTTTGTCTGCTACAAATAACCAGACAAATTGATATAAACTATATTTGTCTGCGAGATTGCAAAATATTGGCGCTACTCAGTAAAGGATATGCAGTACTTAAAATTTGTAATGTATTGAGTTTGGCATCAAAAAGCGTGAATACATTATAGATTAATTATAGATTAATTACATGTACAACATAATCTTATAAAATACGCCTCCCTCAGTGCTCACATTTGGTTTCTAGAAAGCAGTTTTCATAATTAGTTTATTGGTATCTTGATCAAGTACAAACTGCCTTAGTATAAAACATACATCATCTTTGTTCATCATTTTGTGTTTGACGTTTGACCTACGAAAGTGAATTTATTCAACGCACACTCAATGCTAGGCGCGTGCGTTGTTTAAGAGACTACACAATATAAAAGCTGTCCCAAGACTCCCCGGGTCTGCTTATCAAAAAAGGCACGTTTTATGAGATTGTATATAGATTGTGTATGTGCATCTCATTAAAGGTATAGTGTAAGTCTCTGTTTTTTGCTGAGTATATTTGAACCAAAAAGAATAATTTTATGCTGTCTGGGAAACGTATTCTGTAATATTCCCTTACTTAGAAGAAAACAATTACTGATCCTCTTTATCTCAGAAGACAATCAATTAGTTTAACGACCTTTACATCAGTCAATATCCGTCACTATTTCATTTATGATGGAAACTTTTCTTGAAATTTATGTTTTTGGTTTTAATTGTCTGGAGTTTCATTTCAGCCTTAATTCAACTAATGTTGTTTAGAATAAAATGTTTATTTTGTAAAAACTACGAAGCTCTTTTTAACAAGCAATGTAAATTAGATTTCAAATACAAACTATGCAATGCACAGATAATTTTCATCAATTTTTAGAATGATTTACATGTAAAAAGTTTTTTTTTCCATAGGTAATTAATAACCTAGTACTTGTACCCAGCATCTCTTAAAGTTGCTTGGTCTTTTATCGACACGAAACTGTAAAGTGTTTACAAATATCAAAATAAAGAATAATTATAAACTTTAAAAGACCTGAAAACATTTCACCAAGACAACGTGTTCTTTTGTAATACGAGAACATATTGGGGCAAGTGTAAGGTTGGTGCACCCTCACCCTAGAACCTGGTTTAAACCCCCGGTGGCAAATTGTCTTTCCACTGACCGTTCCAATGCGGTATCCCAGAGGTTCTTTTTTTCGTTAATTGTTTGTATCGTACTATTTAAATTGACATACTTATAATAAACATGCTCTCTCTCTCCCCCTCTCTCTCTCTCTCTCTCTCAATCTCTCTCTCTCTCTCTCTCTCTCTATCTATCTATCTTCCTATCTTCCAGTGATCATCCAATAATTTGTTATGTTTCGTGAATTTTTATAGTCACTGTGTCTTTTGTAATAAGCAAATTAAAATGTAGTTTTCCTTATCTTTCTTTTTTTTGCCTGTGGCTATTTCTGATACACTTATTTTAAAATCTATAAAACGGAAATCCACGGCTACTTGTAAAACCAATAAAAACGTTACTTAAGCTGTTTTAAACAACTAAATTTGGTTAACACTATTTTTATTGGAGTAAAACATGAAATATTCATATCAGGAATCACACATTGAAAAAAAATCCCCAGCCTCTCCAAGCAGCGAAAAAAGAGGTGAACAGAGATCATGAGTTAACTAAATGATAAATTTCAAGAAAGACACCACAACGTAAAAGAGAACCATTGGGATACCGCCTTTGACCGGTCAGTGGAAAAACAATTTGCCAGAAAGGCTTTAAACCAGGTTTTAGGATGCTCCAAACTTGCCCCAACAGGTTCTTATGTGAACAAAAAGGTACACGTTGTCTTGGTGATATAACTCCAAACGAATCAGCGCCACATGCAAAAGCACACAATCATGTGAAACATAAGAAGTTTATAGAATTGTAAAGCAAAATAGGCGGGTAAGAATTGCACCGCGTTTATTAAAATAAGTGAAACATGCTAAAAAGACACACCCAGAATTCAGAGATTTTCTGCACAACCAAAACGTAAAAGGGGAAAGAGAGCACGAGCTTAATGATCATTAAAATAATACATTAACCAACTTACTTCATCAGTATTTAAATCGAATCTCCATAAAACCCTGACTAAGATATTAAATTGCAAAGATGCGTTTGAATTTAATCTGAGTATCGGCGATAAAAATTGCAAACGGTAACGATAACTTGAGTTTTAAAAGTGTTTCTGATGTGCAACGATTACGTTAATTGAAATATTGAACGTGTTTTACGATTACATTCCTGAAAGAAATATAAAAAATGCATCGTATGTATTACTAGTATTTCTTTCAAAAGTGTCATTATTTTGAAATTCTTCATGGTACAGTTCGTTGTTTTGTGATCTGATGATTACAAAAAAGAATTTGCGGGCAGCAAGAACTATAAAAAGCTGGAAATAGTCGGGTTGAACCTATTTGCATTTTAGAGGATGATTATATTCACATTCAGAATAATATCCAAAACGATCTTACAAAACACTGGGTTGAAGGTGTTCGATCTTTTGATATGTGTCACATGTGATTAATTTAGATGTCAGAAACTCAAAAAGTATTGTGAAAGAAATAGAATGTAAAATATTTGATAAACAAATTGCTATTTGGACAAAATTAATAAATAGAGAGACTGGAAACAGAGGTCAAGGTGGAAATAAACTAAGAACCTAAAAGCTTTTTTAACAAGATTTTAAAACAGAGTATTATGTTTAAAAAACATTCCTTTTAGGTACAGAAGTGCCTTTGCAAAGTTTATGTGCGGAGTTGCACCAATACGTCTGGAAACTGGTAGATATGAAAATATTGCTGTTTGTAATAGAACATGTTTCCATTGTACAAATACTGTTGAAAATGAGATGCATGTAATTCTACATTGTCCAATTTATGCCAATATTAGATGTCAATTACTGGATACTCTATCTATAAATTATGAATGTCAAAACATGTCAGATTTAGAGAAATTTATTTACATTTTTACTAAAAAATGAAATATGCATATCAGGAATGGCTACATCCAGCATACACAGCCTCCCCACACAGCCAAAAAGTAGAGAGGAAAAGAGAGCATGGTATTACAATAATCAGTTTCAAAATGGACGCCACAAACAAATAAAGAAAGTGAGAACCAGAGGGGTTACCGCCTTGGAACGGTCAGTAACAAAACAAAATGCCACTGGGGGTTTAAACCAGGTTCTAGGGTGCACCAACCTCACACTTTCCGTAACAGGTTTTCGTATTACAAAAAAAATCAAATTTTCTTTGTGAAATAACTCGAACCCATCCATCAGCTCAACAATGTTGCATACAAAAGCATACAAACATATAAACATAAGAATTTAATAGCATTGCAAAGCCAAAGGGCGGGTACTCAATGATCTTACCGAGACCAGAGCACCGGAGTAAAATCATCAAGAACACGATGACAGGGATAAAAGAAACAAATCGAGCTTCTAGGTTCTTTTACGAACAGATTTCCCTACAAACCTTCATAAACTCTTAAACCCCTGCCACCGTCGTGCATCCAAAGAGGTAAGCATAATGATCAACTGTAGATGGGTAAATCACCAGGTAAAATTGTAAAATATCATGTTGGTAACCTTTCTTTTTAAATTTACAGATAGTTTTTACGAATAACCGGGAGAAATTAAAATCGCCTTTTATCTTCTTAAGTTTATAAATTAAATCTCCATAAAAACTGGCTGTGAAATTCTTTGATGCAAAAGTGATTCTAAACTGCACCTGTATTTATGAATTAGATCTGGATATCGGCGATAAAACTTGCAAAAGGTTTTCCTTAATTTGTGATACCGATAATCTTGTTTTAAAAGTTTTTCTGTAATGCAAAGATTACGTTCATTGAAAGCTCTAGAAAAGCGAACGCGCTGTGAGATATAAACCCCGTAGTTACAGGAGGAACATCGCCGTCTAAAAACGGAAAATTTACTATATTAAAATTAAAATCATCTCTTTTATCATAAATTTTAGTATTGACGTAACCATTTTCAATGGACAGATTTAAATCAAGGAAGTTTGCTTGCTTTTCTGAAGTGTTCGCTTTATTAAGCTGTAGTTCTTTAGGATAAATCTTATTTCAATGATCAAGATGATGTTATTACAACTTTTAACAACACCTCGAGGTACCTAGATGATTTATTAAATACTCGTATATTTAATTAATCATCTAGGTACCTCGAGGTGTTGTTAAAAGCTGTAATAACATCATCTTGATGTTCTGTAGAAAGAGATAACATAAAGTCTCTTACATAACAGTATAAAAACAGATCAGCAACAAGGGGTGCAACAATTATTACCCATTGGAATGCCTATTACTTGTTTATAAATAGAGGTTCCAAATCTCAAATAAATATTATCCAATAAAAATGTGAGCGCCTCGATAAGGTCTTGACAGGTCCATGAAGTATAATTATCATAAGAACCATCTGTAAAGAAAGCCCTGTGTTCATTACAAGCGATAAATGTTTTATTTTCTCTAGCAAAAGTTTTTTCAATGAGACTGGTTAACTTGTCTCTTATTAAATTATGAGGGAGAAAAGTATACAAGGTAGAAAAATAATATGTAGACAAACAGAACGCCTGAAAATTATTTGATTTAAGTTTCTTCAAAACGTTATTTGAATTTTTAATAAATTTTGCCAGTAGTTTCAAAAACGTTTTCGCAATACCTAATTACATGTTCTATTATAGCTGTAAGACAAGATGTTAAGAGCACGGAGAACTTTGTTGTTTTACAAGAACTAGAGTTAGCGATAAATCTTGCTTTGTACGGTGTTTTGTGCATTTTAGGCAACCAATACATAGTGGGCACTTTGTCTTGTTTCGGCTGAACACTGATTCTAAATTTTGTAATTTGTAGAGTGTGTGCAGTAACAATATCATTCTCAGATGAAGAAGTCAGTGTATAAGCATTTAGTGCTATTAAGCTCTAAAGAGGATTTGATGTATTTGTCAGACAAAGCCTGCTATAATATTCTCCAAGAATGGGGAAAACACTTATATAAATGACAGTTTTATAACAACTGTAAAAATATACAGCTGTATATAAGAATAATCTAATTATACAGCAGTTCTAGTGTTTTAATATTTTGACAATAGAACAGATATATGCCGTACTATGAGTACATTATTGTTTTAAAATCCATATATGTCTTAATTATGGTGCATTACTTAGTCTTGATTGGTCACATGCATGTACTACTACTTTAAATTTTATATAATTTTTTTGTAATGTGAATGAGACTCTAATAAATAATTGAATAAATGAATTATGTTCATCTTGTTAGTTGTCGGTCCAGTATCTATCGATTTAAAAAAAAAGAAACAAGAAAAAGAATACGTGGGTGCGGAAAATTAAGCGTTTGACTTTGTTCTGTATTTAATTAAAAGGGAGGTAATTTGCAAAATCAGATATTTAAGTAACTGTATCTTATTTCTTTGCTTCAGTGGGCTTTAAAGATTGTGTTTTTCCTTCTGTACATGTCATAAACTTTTAAAATTGACAGTCTTATAATCTGTTTGAGACTTTTATGTTAAAGTTTATCGATCTCACCATTATTTAGAAAAGAGGAAATAACGCCGAGCCCTGAGAAAACATAACAGCATTTTCCCGCTTTACCAAATGTCACGATATGTACAAATACCACAAATTAAGTGAAAAATAAAACATAGCATCACTGAACAAAAGTTTTGAATTTAAAAACTGGTAAGTTTTCATTTTTGTTCAGTATATTTTCCTCCCGATATTTTTATATTTTAAAAAGAACAAAATTGCAACTGTTATACCTATCATATGAAAATAAAGCTTTTATTTTACACTGTTTAGTTATCGACTTCCATAATGAACGTGAATTTCGAAGACTTCAGCAGTTCTAAACCAAGAGAACTTAAAGTCAGAGGAATATCTGCGACAAGTCCTTTTTCCGGTTGTCCTTCCACACCTTCAAGCAATTTACATCTGAAATTAGAAGGCGCGTACGAAATGGGCTAGGATTTCCCAAAGTGTCGTTCAGAACTGCATTACCTCCATAAAAAGAGCGTGGTCCTACGCGTTCTTGACTGTTGATCTGAATGTGTATTCTGTAGGTGAAAGTTTCTAAATGTTTGTGAACTCGATGATCCTCTAAGACCAAAGGGAACGTTTTTAAAGACGACTATTTTCTATAAATTATATTTAGCCTTTTCTTTGTAATAGTAACGAACTTTGTATTCTTTTAACTTTAAGTACAACCCCTTTGAAATCCGTGATCACTTACTTATTTCCGTCTCCGACTAGGACAATTAAAGTAAAGTAATATGAACATTAAAGTTAACATTAATTATCTGATTTCTTTCATGTGACCGTCTGAAGACTTCCTCTAATGTTCGTTCCTCTCTTATGTCGTGATATTTCACTTAATATAGCAGACGGTGAATGACTTCATGTTATGTCATATTCTGTGCCCAACGTTATAAAACTGAGCATGGAAACCAGTCTCAAATCTCAAGCATCTGATTGGCTGAAATGGCGACTGGTCGCCATTTCAGCCAATCAGATGCTTGAGATTTGAGACTGGTTTCCAATCTCAGCTTTATAACCTTCAGCCTAGATCTCGTCCAAAGTTGTTTTTTTAATATTATTGGAATCACTATTCTCGTCAAGCGTGGATATCTGGGTTAATAATATTAATAATATATATTATTCTAGTTATAGCAGAAATTTACACTGAATATTCTGAAATACGCATGCGCACACAAAAATCATGGGGGATACAAGCTTTCAGAAAATCAGTGCGATTTTGTCAGCCTCGTTTGAAAAGTGGCACGTAATGCCAATTGCTGCACTATCTGTTACATCATGATTTATTCATATTTGCTTAAGATATTATACAAATAAAAATTTGCATGTCGCTTCTGAGCTTCCCAATATGTATGAATGCATGTTATTAGAAATAACACAAAATTTAGACATGCAACCAACCTTATTTGCGTAATGGAATTTATTAAGGCGTACAGATATGCAAATTTCATTCACAGTTAATTCTAGAAATCTCTTCATTTCGGCAATAACCAAAAACTTTGCACTCAGTCGTGCAGTGAACCTTTGAATTTATTTTATACTTGTTTAATTAACAGCTGAGAATTGAAATAGTCATCAACAACATGTTGTAACTGGGGTTAAAATAAATTTCTTAGGAGAAAAAAACAAACTACCCATGTCTTATTATGTCAATTACATGTTACATGTACAGTACCAGTTCAATGTGATAAAATATTAACAGTTTTTGTATCGCCAGAATCTGTCCCAGTAATGTGTCTGCATTAGAAGTGCGACAGTTGATACTGTGTGCGGATATAATATGACATGTACTAGTGTAAATAGTTGTTCGTTGTACACAGAAAAATCAAGTTATGTGCGGAAATATTTACAGAATTTGGATTGATTGTAAATAAATTTAGTTTAACTTTTCGAATACATTTTTGTTGCTTTCAAAGACAATTAGGCAAAATATTTCTTTTTGAAAACAGACACAATATTGTCTAATTATTCAAATATCATAAAAAAGACCTAAACACAGACTGATTCAGTTTTCTCATAATTGAAACTGACAAAGGCAGTGACATGATGTTATTGCACGTAGAAATCATTCCGAATGTCGATCATTTGGCGACATAAAGATTTGGGGAGAAACTAGAAGATTCTGCAGGAAATTTGAAGAATTTGCTCTTATAAACGTAGAAGCAAAATAATATTTTATAACATTAACTCAATCCTGTTGTCAGTTACCATCTTGAAAGGCCGTCGAGCATGATACTTAGGCTTGACGAATCTTCCAGAATCATACCGGTCAACCGGATACATATTACCGGGAGGAGCATACCCAGAAACAGTATGAAGCCGACTTAACAAGAGTGTTAAGAAGTCGAAATTTTATTTGTATATGGATATAAAAATTGGCCTGTCAATTTACAAATTTACCAGTCTGTGAGGAAAAACAGTGTCTAAGTGTAACTAAATTACATAATGATGATAGTTTGAAAACATTACAAACTAGTAAAATATTTAGATTTCAAATTATCAAACAAATAAGTAACAGAAATTTAAAACCGATCATTAACCGAAGAAAATTTTTTTGATAAACCTGAAGAGTTAAATTGAGTTATCTTAATGTCAAACGCACGATTCAAAATAATTACAACGAACCGGATATGGAAACGTAATTGAGAAAACAATTCTAAATGCACTGTCGTTCATTTCTTAAGTCGTCCTCGCGCAAATATGCTAAGAGTATACGCATTTTACAATCACTAGGTATTATTTTATTCTCTTTCCTTTCATTTTCATTGAATGTGTGTTGAAGTCTTTTTGGTCTGTGCGTAGATTTACCTGATATGTTGTTGTTTTTTAAATGTTCTATGTATTGCCGAGTTTTGTACAGTTATACGTTAAACATGTATTCATGTATGTACCATTTAAAGCAATTAACAAACGACCGACACATGTTTTGAAGTTAATTAAAAAATAAATTAAACTTAAATAATTTAGTGCAATGAAAACAGCCATAAGTAACTGTTCGTTTTACATGATATCTTTTTTGAATTCCTCCACGATTAATTACTAAATTCAATACATTATCAGTTAAAAAAAATATAATTTTGTAGTTCACACAAATAAAGGATGTGCAAACATAAACAAAGCCTCGCCTATTTCAAACGAAGAACTTGACATTTATTTATATTTAAAACGCACAGTAAATTTGGGTGTGCGGTACGCGGCGGGTTTTAAAGTGTAAGCCTTCAGCTTATATTTGCGTAACTGTTTAGGTCTAGACAAAGTCAACGGAGATCATTAAATGGTAAAATGCAATTTACACTTATAAATGCAATCAAATCTTTTTTTATAGACCAAAATAAATTTTTGCCAGTAGTTTCAAAAACTTTTTCGCAATACCTAATTACATGTTCTTTTATAGCTGTAAGACAAGATGTTAAGAGCACGGATAACTTTGATGTTGTACAAGAACTAGAGTTAGCGATAAATCTTTCTTTGCACGGTGTTTTGTGCATTTTAGGCAACCAATACATAGTAGGTACTTTGAGATATTACAAGATATTACAACTAATGAGACCCTACATTTCTTTATTCCTAGAGTATATTATATACTTTAAAAAGCAGTGTAGAGCGCATATGGGCAGGAACTTGATGACCTCTATGACCACAGGGAATTTTTTTTATTTAAAACAATCATCTACTAGTTATAGTTCGCCTTTTCTTTGTAACAGTAACTATGTTTGTATTCTTTAAACTTTTAAAATCCGTAATTACTTACTAATTTCCGTCTCCGACTAGGACAATTAAAGTAAAGTAATATGAACATTAAAGTTAACATTAATTATCTGATTTCTTTAATATGACCGTCTGAAGAATTACTCTGATGTTCGTTCCTTTCTTATGTCGTGATATTTCACTTAATATAGCAGACGGTGAATGACTTCATGTTATGTCATATCCAGATCTCGACCAAGGTTGATAGTTTTATTAAATTAATATTGTTGGAATCATTATTCTCGTCATGCGTGGATATCTGAGTTAATCATATACATTATTCTAGTTATAGCAGGAATTTATACTGAATATTTTGAAATTCGCATGTGCACACAAAAAATCATGGGGGGGTTAAACAAGCTTTCAGAAAATGAGTGTGATTTTGTCAGCCTCGTTTGAAAAGTGGCACGTCATGCCCATTGTTGCACTATCTGTTACATCATGATTTATTCATATTTGCTTAAGATATTATACAAAAAAAAATTTGCATGTCGCTTCTGAGTATCCCAATATGTATGAATGCATGTTATTAGAATAACATAAATTTTAGACAACCACCAACCTTATTTGCATAATGGCATTTATCAAGGCGTACAGATATGCAAATATCATTCACAGTTACATAAATGTAATGCTAGAAATCTCTTCATTTCGGCAATAACCAAAAACTTTGCACTCAGTCGTGCAGTGAACCTTTGAATTTATTTTTGTATTTGTTTAATTAACAGCTGAGAATTGAAATAGTTATCAACAACATGTTGTAACTGGGGTTTAAATAAATTTCTTAGGTGAAAAAAAAACAAACTACCCCTATCTTATTATGTCGATTACTTGTTACATGTACAGTACCAGTTCAATGTGATAAAATATTAACAGATTTTGTATCGCCAGAATCTGTCCCAGTAATGTGTCTGCAAGAAGTGTGACAGTTGATACTGTGTGCGGATTTAATACGGGGAAAGCAACGCGGGTCGCATTCGGGCTTTTCCCGCCTATAGACAATGCGTACATGTATAAAATAACAATATCAAACAAAAATCAAATCTATTTCTGATGTCTTACTCTATAGTCCATCAAGATTTGAAAGTTGTAAATTCTAGCGGCATGGAGGCCGCCATTATTCTAGACTGGTTCTCAAAATTCTCTAATTTTCGCCGTCTGTTTTAAAATGAAAAACCAATAACCCGTCTGTCGGCGAACGGTGCGAGGCGTAAAAAACCTATGCGTGGAGATGCACCGAAGTCAGTCTGAAAAGCGGTATCCTCACTATCGCGGTAGTCTGTTGAAAGATAGAACCAGGCACTGCGTTGGCAATACTAACATAATTTTTACTTAATCGAGAATTCTCAAAAGCGTTACTCACAGTCATTTTCATGTGTAATTAGAGATTTTTGAATTAAATGAAATAATAAAATCCAGTTTTTCTATAAAATATAAATTAAATGGTCACTTATTCACAATTGAATGTTATTAGCCTAAAATGTTACATGTGTTGTTGTTTTTTTGTTTTCAACTTTTAATAGGTAACAAGAAATAGCCTCCTGTTAAAGAACTATTTATTTTAAGTTTTGTGTAAATCATTAAGAATACTTTTTAGTGTCAAAAGTTATTAAAAACACTAACCATGCTTTTAACATTTCAAAGTATCATGTGCTTAGCTAAATGAACTTCAACACAGTGACAGTCTGAACCAAAAACTTTAGTTATGTTAAATTAAAATAATAAACATTCAAAAACAGAGAAAAATGCAGATATCATTTGTTCATTTGACCACACAACTGACTTTTTACATTCAAAGATTGTAAAAAAATCATTGTGCAGAAAGCAGTTAATGAGGAACTGTATCAACAACAAGTCAACAACATAAAATGTATTAGTAATGAAACTCACCATAATTACACAAGTGTTATTCCAGTATGTGCGAGCCATACACACAACACAAGAAATTATAATAAAAAAAATGTGATCAGCGGAATTAAATACAAACACTCTGGAATGTAATAATACATTCTAATCTGCAACAAAATATACATAAGCGATTTACCTAGAGACACACACTTACAAACACAACACAATAATGCAAACAAATCTCAAACAAAATAACAGAACAAAACAAATTGTAGCCAATCAGGTAATGTTTTTTACAACTTGGAAAAAATTTACAAAGAGTTTTGGCAATGTTGATATAGCTGGCATTACAAATCTTTGCATGTCCCTGGAGATGGCAGATGTTTTTTTTCAACTGCATTAGTTTTGCATTGAACATTTTTTATTTTCCAAATCTACAATATGAAAAGGTACAGTGGTTTATGGACAATATGTCTCATTGACGATATGCCCCAGACAACAGCTAAGAGACGCAGACCTACGATCTGGATTGGCGAGTTTCCACCCAGAATGGTGAACAAGACTGCCCAGTGTTAAGACAATACAACCCACATTTAAAAAAAGCTAGACTGTATATCTTTCACGAAAATGACAATGTTCAAAAACAAACATCATAAACTACAGTTAGTACATGCTACATGAGCACTGTCTATTTTGCGTTTTTGATGAATTTGAAAATAAATAAAAAAAAACATGCTGTTTTAATTACAGTTTTGTTACCAATTAAGAAAGTGTCTTTTCTTTCAAAAAGATCAAATATTACACGAGGACCACTGTTCATTGTTCTAAATGCTAGATTAGTAAAAGTAAAGCCTGAATTGGTTTTATTAATTTGCAAGTATTCTCTATGGTTAATAGCTGTTGACAAAAAAGTGGTTTGATGGGCAGTAAATTGATAAAGTATTTCTTGTTTTGATTTTGTACATTTGATTCAGTCTCTACAGGGTCATGTTTTCCGCTGTCCTAGACCTAAACATCTGAAAATCATGGGCTGCATTGCCTGGGCCGTATAGCTAATTGGTCATAATATTGTAATTTGTTTCATACAGTGCAACACATCTTAGTTATTTTAATTTTGTATGTTAGGTATTAAAAGCTAGCTTTCCCCGTTATAGGTAGCACCTATTGTTATATTATATAAATATTACATGTCTGAAAGGGTGACAGTAAAATTGTCAACTTGAGGAAATACTGTTCAACCGATGCGAAACTGTAACATTTATTTTATTATACTGAAAAACTATTCCAATTATGAATAGTTCGGTGGGGTTTTCCACAATATCACCTAATTCCATGTTATTTGACCGCAGAAATTCGCTAAACAAATTAACCCCACGCTTCACAACACGCTTCGTGTTTTTTAGTCTTTCACTTGATCCAGGGTCTTTAAATCTGCCTCGTTTATGGTAGAAAAACGTTTGTTGCTTGACATTATTGTCGTCTTATTACAACGAAAATGCAAAAATAGATATTGCGCATGCGCGAATGGTACAGTATAATTTTCGAACATTCCGTACCTATGGTAGCGGGTGACAGTATTTTTCCGACAGTAAATGCGCATGCACGAATGGTACAGTATAATTTTCGAACATTCCGTACCTATGGTAGCGGGTGACAGTATTTTTTCGACAGTAAATTTTTTTGCCAGTACTAAGATGTATAATTATATAACATGTACTACTGTAAATAATTGTTCGTTGTACACAAAAAAGCAAGTAATGTGCGGAAATATTTACAGATTGTGGATTGATTGTAAATAAATGCAGTTTAAATTTTCGAATACATTTTTGTTGCTTTCAAGGACAATTAGGCAAAATATTTCTTTTTGAAAACAGACACAATATTGTCTAATTATTCAAATATCATAAAAAAGACCCAAACACAGACTGATTCAGTTTTCTCATAATTGAAACTGACAAAGGCAGTGACATGATGTTATTGCACGTAGAAATCATTCCGAATGTCGATCATTTGGCGACATAAATATTAGGGGAGAAACTAAAAGAGTCTGCAGGAAGTTTGAAGAATTTGTTCTTATAAACGTAGAAGCAAAATAATATTCATAACATTCACTCAATGTTGTTGTCAGTTACCATCTTGAAAGGCCGCCGAGCATGATACTTATATTTGTGTAAATACAGAGTCGCGCACAGCCACTGGTTAGGCTGCGTGGACAGTAATATGCATTTTAATTACTGCCCATAAACAGGCTCAATCAAACCAAGCCTGCAAAAGTTTGATTTTTTCCGTGTTCGTTGGCTTTCAAAGTTCTCTTTTCATCTATTGCCGTCGAGCATGATACATATTTTTGTGTAAATACAGAGTCGCGCGCAGCCCGGTGCTAGGCTGCGTGGACAGTAATAAGCATTTTAATTACTGCCCATAAACAGGCTCAATCAAACCAAGCCTGCAAAAGTTTGATTTTTTCCGTGTTCGTTGGCTTTTAAAGTTCTCTTTTTTATCTATTTCTAAACTACTTCTGTCAAGACATTTTTAACGAGAACATAAAAGACCTGGTCCACACTGTCATAGTATTAAGCCCCGGTTTGTACACCAGGGCCTACCGGGACTGCAACCGGTAGCGAGACATTGCGAAGTAGGCTTGACGAATCTTCCCGGTTCATACCGGTCAACCGGATACATATTACCGGGGGGCATACACAAGAACAGTATGAAGCCGGCTGAACAAGAGTGAAAGAAGTCTAAATTTTATTTGCATATGGATATAAAAATTGGCCTGTCAATTTACAAATTTACCAGTCTGTGGGGAAAAAACAGTTTTAAATGTAACTAAATGACATAATGCTGATTGTTTGAAAACATGACTAACTAGTAAAATATTTAGATTTCAAATTATGAAAAAAATAAGTAACAGGAACATTAAAGCCGATAATTAACCGAAGAAATATTTTTGATAAACCTGAAAAGTTACATTAAGTTATCTTAATGTCAAACGCACGATTCAAAATAATTACAACGAACCGGGTATGGAAATGTAAGTAAAAAAGCAAATATAAATGTACTGTCGTTCATTTCTTAAGTCGTCCTCGCGCAAGTATGCTAAGAGTATACGCATTTTAGAATCACTAGGTATTATTTTATTCTCTTTCCTTTCATTTTCACTGAATGTGTGTTGAAGTCTCTTTGGACTGTGCGTAGATTTAACTGTTTTGTTTTTTTAAATGTTCTCTGTATTGCCGAGTTTGGTACAGTTTTACGTTACACATGTATACATCTACAATGTATGTACCATTAACACGCAATTGACAAACGATCGACACATGTTTTGAAGTTAATTAAAAAATAAATTAAACTGAAAAAAATAGTGCAATGAAAAACAGCCATAAGTAACTGTTCGTTTTACATGATATCTTTTTTAAATTCCTCCACGATTAATAACTTAATTCAATACATTATCACTTAAAAAATTATAATTGTGTAGTTCACACAAATAAAGGATGTGCAAACATAAACAAAGCTCCGCCTGTTTCAAACGAAGAACTTGACATTTATTTATATTTAAAACGCACAGTAAATTTGGGTGTGCGGTACGCGGCGGATTTTAAAGTGTAAGCCTTCATCTAATATTTGCGTAACTGTTTAGGTCTAGACAAAGTCAACAGAGATCATTAAATGGTAAAATGCAATTTACACTATAGTCTTATAAATGCAATCAAATATTTCAATGTTTTATTTCAATAATTATAGGTTCCCTATAAACTTGAAGTAAAGGAAGCACCGCAGAGGCCATCATCTTTATTGTCTTCGTCATCATCATTAACATCATCATAATAATCATTATCATCATCAGCAGCAGCAGCAGCAGCAGCAGCAGCAGCAGAAGCATCAGCAGCATCATCACCAACGTCATCATCACTATTATTATAAAGTGAATACATTACTTTTTACATGGTTTAAATACATTTTAATTGTAAATTTAATTACTTTAGTTAATGAATTACGACAACAGAAAGTTAATGCTATTAACACCACAATTAACAGTATCCTGTTGAGAAAGTTAAAACATACATATTATATGAGTTACAGGTAAGTTGTCCTAATGTCTTAAGAATGTGAAAACAAATCATTTAATATTAGAAATGTTTAAATTAAGCAACTGCTTTTTGAGGGAAATGATTTTGCAGTGGAACTTTACTAAAAGACATAAAGAATTGCATATTCTGCATCTTGCGCAATTAGGATGTCAGTTAAGACATCTGCGGCTGGGATCCAGTAAAGACATCTGCGGCTGAGATATGAGGCGTCGTTATCAGGATTTGTCTTTATGCCTTCAATTCAGCAATCTCTACTAATTTTTTTATTGTGATAGATATATTTCATATACCCCAAATGCATTCTAAGGTGTTCAGTTGCAACTGTCGTCATAACGTACATGTACATGTATGTACGAATTGCAATTCACTAATAATGCAATCTCACTTAAGTCAGATCTAACAAAATGATAGTGTAGCGTTTTTCAGGAAATGATTTTAATCAGATTGCTAATAATGTGTTTTAAGCTTCTCAATTTTGCGGTAGTCTATGGGTATTTATTAAAAATCTTGCAGCCCAAGTAAGTGTATAATGAGTCTCTTCGTAAATCCTACAGGCATCTGGTAACCCAGAACGTTAAGGATAGTAGTTATAGGTTATTAGACGTTTAACTGTACAATACGGGAATATATTTGGACGAGTACACAGCTTGAAATGTCATATTGGACGAGCCGTTAGGCGAGTCCAATATGATTTTTCAAGCTGTGTACGAGTCCAAATATATTCCTTATTGTACAGTAAAACGTCTAATAACCTTTTTATTATACATCTAATAAATGAAGCATGACTTTTCAAGCGTTTTAAGACTATTCCATATATATTCCATATTGTACGATTCAATATTTTATTAAGTTCTACATTTCTTTTTTCATTCGGATCATTTTTACGGTGAACGGCTTTTATCGTTGTAAAACAATTGTAAAGTGCATTTGCACTTAATCGTCCAATATGAAAAAAAAAACGGACTTTTTTTGGATCCAATACGGGAAAATATTGGACAGTCACGTGGTACAATTAAAGGACGCTAATTGGATGAATTTATTAGATGTAGAATAAAAATAAATATAAGTACTACTGCCGGAAGCAGTTAAACGTTTTTAGCGTTAAATTAGAAAATGTAATCAAGAAAAGTTGATGAGGGATTAATTTCGTAAATACTGTCATTCATCATTTAGATTTCATTCTTTCTGACAGGAAATTATAAAAAAAAACAGGGTGATATTATCTGCAATATTTTGCGAACACGTTGAAAACAACAAAAAAAAATTGAAAAAATGCAAAGAACTTTCTAGGTTCCAGAGCACGGGGGAATCCTATCACATGTCGCATATCGTAATAACCCCAAGTCCCGCATTACCCTAAATATTTGGACACCCTTTTTTCACGAAATTGATTAGTTTTGCACCCAATAACACAGTTAAGGATAGGCATTTTTCGGTGTCCCTAAGATTTGGGGCACTTTAAGGAAAGTTTATATTGCGTTCTTTAATTTTTAGACACACGATATGCGCTCGATAATTATGAACGGCAAGCACATTTTCTTCTCCAAACTATAGATATGAAATATTTACAAAAATATTTGCATTGTTTAATTTAATTTGTATATATATCTGTCACGCTGTATACGTTCCTTTATAATGTCCTGTCCTGTTTTTAGAATCGCCAGTGTATGGAAGCAAATCGAAGATACCTAAAATATTGGGAATCTTTTTGAACAATAAATTTTTAGCGATCTTAAATATAGGGACAATTTTTATTATTTATTTCATTTATTATTTATTATTTACACTTTTTATTATTTTAACTGTTCCAAGACTCAGATGATACGATACGATAATTGGATTATGTATGATGTCTCTCTCTTACACTATCGGTTCATTATATTCACCTCTGTTATAGGCTGGGACTACTTTCAACTACTTTTACTTTAACTCAAAGAAACAGTTCACCAATTACATGTACATTTACAATAGCTCGGGTTTCTTCGGTTTTAATGAAAGATAGTGAAGATTTCTGTCATTTGTTTTACCTCAAGCGTTCAAATTCATAATTATGACTGTATAACATAAGGCTGTCGAGTTTGGTCAAAAATCTTGACATTGAGCCTTTCGCAGAGATTAAAAGTGAGTGTAAGGAACGACAACTCTGCGAAGAAGATTGGTACGATGTCTCGCGGAAAAGGCGTACAACTGGAAAAACTTTAATCATTGTCAGTTTACTCCGCGTTTCTTAATCTCTTGAGTATAATGATGATGCAAACATTTCGATTTTTGTATTTGAATCAATAGTTTTTAGTTTTCAACAATTAATTTTAATTTTGATTAAAACTATAATCTTCTTCAAAGGTAACTATGCGTTTCTTAATAACTTGAGTTTTATGATGAATTCAATCAATAGCTTTCATTTCGGCATTTAATTTTAATAATGATAAATAATTATCACAATGTTAAAGATCTTTCAAGTAAATTTAACTGATCAAACGACATTGCTTGTTTCATCTTGATCTTTAAAAAGGAGTTTTGCAGCGTAGAAGAACATATTATTTGTTATAGAGTTGAGGAGTTTGTTGGAACGGTTGTAATAGCTGAAAAGGGAACTTTGAAAGCCATAGAACAAGAAAAATATGAAAAAGTGCAGGCTCGGTTTGATTGAGCATGTTCATGGACAGTAATGAAAATGCATATTAATGCCCTCACCGCCTAGCCCCGGGTTGAGCACAACTCAATATTTACACTAATAAACCTTACAAATTTGACCATCCCAAGCGATGGTGTGCATATAGCTGTGGACATGAACCAAAATAATTTGATGAACTTTTTAATATATTTTTTGTATTTCAGATGCATAAATGAGCTTTTAGCTATTAGTTTTATAAGAGGGTGCAAATATATATATTTTATATACATCTAGTAGTTATTCAAAGTAATAAAGTGTTGGGTTCCTTTTTTCGCTGATAGATTCGTTTTCCGACAAGGAAACAATGTCCAATACTTTGTCTCAGTAACGCAGGATTAACACACACACAACATCAAAAGCAAACCGGCATAATTATAAAAACAATGTCTTTATTATAATTTTTAAAATTAATACAACATAAATACTTTTAAAATTTATACAACACAAACAAAAAAGGTTTTAGAGAATGATTTTGGCAAACGCAATAACTTTAAAATGAAATTGCCTCTACCTGGGAGCGAACCCGCACCGTCACGGTGACAGCGGCTAGTCCTGTTATTCTGAAAACGCAATCAGTGAAGCAAGCCGGGACAACCCAAAAAAGGTTGATCGGACAGTCATGAAAACGTTACCATCACTGAATGACACCGGTAACGGGTTCTTTTACTGAAAAATGCATGGAATATATGAACAGGGAGATTTTTCGGCCGCCACAATGCACAAATAGGACAACTATGAATTGCAAAGGGAGTTAGAATTTAGTTCACTTGGGTGTTGTGTTTAAATCATAATGACCCCATATGAGTAAGTTCGAATTATCAATCATGTACGGAGTTATTAAACTGCTTTATCGCTATCACCCGTGTTCTTTACTCTCTACTTGTTATCTAGTGGGTAGGCTGTGTTTTTTGGATGTGGCAATACCTGATTTGAATATTTCACTTTCCTATATCTTAAGAGTTAAAAGCACATTTGTCAAGAATGTTCAACCTTGCTTATTTTGTCTGTTACGTTAAAATAGATGAAAAGGGAACTTTAAAAGCCGTAAAACACGACAAATATGAAAATATTGCAGGCTAGGTTTGATTGAGCCTGTTCATGGGCAGTAATGGATATTTAATGCATATTATTGCCAACGCCATCTAGCGTGCGTTAAGCGAAACTCAAAATTTACACCACTGAACAGTACAATTTCGAGCAATTCCAATCAATTAGAGTAATACTATGCTTATGGCAGTGAACATGAAACAATGAATGCGGTATTTTCCGATTAATAATATTCCATGTTTAGCAGCGCTGCTAAAAGTTTCCATCCTTTCACCTTTTTGTGTGTGGAGTACCCGTTTCACAATTATCTGCAAGTGTAGCTGCCTTGAAAGGGGCTTGTCACGGGAAAAGACACTCGGTTTCATGTTTTACTACATTTTTCGTAAACACTTTTTGTCGAGAAGTGCCCAATTGAAAATAAATCTGTATATAAATATTAAGCGCCGTTTTTATATTTCAAGCCATACGAAATTGTTAAAAATATATCGGCAATAACTGCTACGAAATGTAAGTAAATTTATTACAAAGATTACTTCAAAATTAATATGTTCCAACTTAAATTAGAAAGACATCATTTATACTATGATACGTTTTGGCACCAAAACATTTATTTTGATTTTATGAAAAGAGCAATTTCAGCTTCTAAACAAAAGAAAGATGCAAACACTTGCTTTAAGTCTATTGAAAGTCTGTTTAAAATTGAGAGAGAGAGGGAGAGAGAGAGAGAGAGAGAGAGAGAGAGGGGAGGGTGAGAGAGAGAGAGAGAGAGAGAGAGAGAGAGGGAGAGAGGGAGAGAGAGAGAGAGAGAGAGAGAGAGAGAGCTACAACAAAACTTAAGACCCAGTCACTGCAAAGCACATTATCCTAAATTAGGACTCCGTGAACATATCTGCTTTTTTGGCAATATCTAAGAATGAATTCCAGTATAACTATTATTGACTAAAATATTTGTTTAATCCGCCATAGTGATTCCGTTTAAATTCACTTATTCATGCTTTGATTATTTACAAGAAGCGTCTTCATAACATACAATTTAAAACGGTATTTGGTTCTAACGTGGAGCGAACCCTTACCGAAAGCTGCGCAAATAACGCTACTGTAAATTTCGAATGATATTGCCTCCCTAGCGAGAAGCGAACCCGAATTCAGTAGATGGAATTAATGACACTAATAAGATAGGCGACAATTATATAAGATACTTTATGTGGTAATTGTATTAGATAGGTGGTAATTGTATATTACTCCTAGATTTGATCCTATCAGTTTGCGCTATATGTAATGTTTGTAACCAATTTTCACATTTATTCACATTATCTTCTGGCTGAATGCCACGTCTACTTCCTCGACGTTTCTGTAACTGATGCGCGTCATCTTTTGGACTTTTAATAGCGTCATCTAGCGGTGGTTTCATGTCTTCAAATTTACTCAGATTCTCAACACTAAGAGGCACTTTCTTGTTATCACCGTTACTCCTTTCTGTTAGACTATCAATTGAAGAGTCTCTGCTTAAAGCACTTTGAATGAGCTGTTTTCTAAGCAGTAGCCTTGGTGAAGCAAAGGGAGAGGTTATTATTGCCTTATCGGGAGAAGACAATAACGAGTCCCTTGAAGAAAATGGACTGCGTCTACTTTTTGGTGTTGAAGGGGGAGTTGGAGTATCAGAGTTCCGACCATTTTCAAAAACAGATCTTCTGTCAAAAACAGGAGATGGTCCTTGGACAAAAACACGTCTTTCGTCGTCATAAGTTATTTTATTCGATCCTGTTTTTATATCGTCTGTTGTTTGTTCATATGATTCTCCACTAAGTGTCTGGTTTTGTTCCGCTAATTGTGGACACGAATTAAATCTGGATATAGACTGACTAGAACTTCTGCGGTCCTGGAAGTTGTAATACTCATTTGCATATTCATCGGCGTCAAATGGCTCGTCGTCGGCCCGACTTAATTTCCTGTTAACATGTAAATGAGTGGAAATCCTTGGGGTCTCCTTGATCTTCTTCTCGTCGCTCATTGTACTTTTTCATCTATGTACACACATATGTAACATTCTGAAATGAATAAATACGACAGCTAGATATAAGGCTGAACCAGACACAATACATTTTACGCTAGGTGACAATTTGCTAAACTATGTAACTATTAGCGAGCTGATCGGTATGTTGGATATAAGTCAACGAGACAACGTGTACATGTTTGCTCATATTAAAACCTTTAGACTGAGGGGTAGATGTGAGGATGGTGCACCCTAGAGCGTGAGTGGCAAATTGTTTTACCACTGCCAGTTCCAAGGCGGCTGCCTCTTTTCGAACTAATGGGTGAGATGGAGCTAAGCCACTAAGACAGCTAATACATATTTGTTCATACGAAAACATTTAAGGTTTTTTCACTCTAGAACCTGATTTTAAACTGAGTGGCATATAACTAACATCTAAAAGTTCTAAGACAGAAACCCCTAAGATTTTCTGTTTTTCTCTTATTTTCTCTTATTTGAAAGTGATCATTTTATAAACCTATGTTCTCAATTCCCCTCTGATCCTGGGCTGAGTGGGGAGGCTGATATGCAGGTTTCACTTTTTTGGAAACTGTTCTTAATTTAATGCTACCGTCTTATGCTAAACAAATTCAAGTATCATAATGAATGCATGCGTAAGAATGTTAGAATTTATTATTTAAACGTAATACGTCTTTTGACATATAACTGAAGTAAAAGTTAAGTCATAATATGCAAGGCATAATTAATAGGTTTGAATAATAAATGCCAAATATATACTTGTAGTTAATTCTAAGACGCAAATTATATTGTAATTAATAACTAATTATTGATTACCAATACAGTTATACGGAGAAATAATTAGTTTCAACGCCATTTTCTATGCAGGTGCCTCATCACCAAAATTCTAGACAAAATGTTCAATTATCATCATTTAAAGAGGTTTATATGTTTGCATCGGAATAAGTGACAAGCGTAAAATCCACTAATGTTAATCATTCCAATGATGCTGAAGGAATGTACTTGGTCTTTCAACACATGCCGTTTGTTTGTAAACAAGTTTTAAAATGTCACTTGTATTACCCAATGCTGTTGTAAACAATAATGTAATATTACACAAACATTATAATATCAGAACATTAAGGCGAATTAAAGATTCGATAAATTTATAGACACTTTTGTATGTTACAGCTGGCTTTGGTTTAAGAAGTCTTTATTTCAAACACTATATAAGGTAAAATGACAATGAACTGTCAATACATAAATCTAAGAGGTATTAAAAGCCAATTATTCTTAATTTTATCTCCAAAAACCATGATAAAATCAATCAATAATAAATGTACATTTAATGTTTAAGGAATTCCGATAACGAAAACGAAAAGACAGGACTACTTTAAAGTGATTTTACCTCTAAAGCCATGATAAAAATCAACCAATAATAAAAGTACATTTAATTTTAAAGGAATTCTGATAATAAAAAAGATAAGATAGGATTAGTCAAAAGAGAGTTTTACTCCAAAACCATGATAAAAATCAGCCAAATTATAAAAGTACATTTAATTTTAAAGGAATTCCGACAACGAAACACATAAGATAGGACTATTTTCAAATAATCACAAAATTAAAAAACAATAGTTAAAAAACGCAATTTCGAATGCCAACGAAACACGACAAATATTGCAGACTCGGTTTGAACGAGCCTGTTCATGGGCAGTAATGCATTTTACTGCTCAGGCCGCCTTGCCCCAGGTTGAGAGCAACTCAATATTTACACATTCAAAAAAGGAGTTTCATGCTCAACCGCCTTATAATGATTTATAAAAGTCAGAAACTTATGAAAATGAACTCATAATTCATTATTATAATGCCTGCTTTATCTCTGTCACAGCAAAACATTGAGAGTTGAATCCCCGCCCAATTTTACGTTCAAAAAAAGATTTGAACTTTCAGGCAAATTCCATGTATTTCTGTTCTTTATTACTTTCCTCCAGATATACACCTTTACGGCATGGGCGAACAAGGTAGATCCAGATCAGACGGCACTTTCATGACGTCAGATTAGGATCTGTAATGTTCGCTTTTTTAAATATGAGGTTATTTCTGACCAAAAAAACGAACAGTGCAGCTCCAAATCAGACAGCTGGATGATCTGGATCTATACTGGTTGTGCATGCGATAAAATGCGTAAATAGGGAGTAAAGATTTAAGGATCAAATCTGTTACTATAAATAGGCTTTCATTACCATAAATAAGATTATTGAGAAATAATGGACACTGTGACAGATAATGATGGAGTTATACGTGGAATAAAGGTTATAAGGCCAGGGATTGATTAAAAGTTAAGATACAGCCTCATGGGGACCGGCTTATAACTAATCGAGTTTTGATGTATATTGTATATAACGTATTTAGAACTCGTTTTTCTTATTTAATGCGGTAAAGAATACAATTTCGTGTGGTTTAATTATTTTGAAATTAAGTTTTTGTTTTAAATTGATAGAGATGAATTTAATCTCATCTGATAATAAACCAAACTTTTAACGACAGGGTGTGATAGTATTAGTTTATTTAAAAAAGTGCGTGAGGTATAAAGATGGAAATGTCTGGCACCTAGGTTGACTGTTTTGTAGGCACGACGCTCTGCAATGCATGGCTAGCCTAAGGTTTTTGAACTAAATAACTCATCAAAGATAGATTTTCTTGCATTGTCGCTGTATTTTATCTCTTATCTTTGCACAAGATTTAAATAAATTTTCTTTATAGAGCATCTTTATACATTTGTATAAATTGATTAACTTATAATTGGTTAAATTGCCCATTACCGAAAAGATAGCATTGAACAAGCCCGAAACTGGAACCGCTGAGGTGGGGAAACCCCGATTTCACGAAATCACTTATTTCACTTTTAGGTTGATATGGTGATATACTATCAGAAATGAGCAAATATGATGTATGTAATACAATATAATTGTTAAAGATGTTCTATTTATAAAGTAGGCGCGTAGCTGCTTATACGCGAGTAGGTGGCCGATTCCACTTGTTTCGCGTCATAACGCACAGAATGTAACGCTCTGTAACATTGTTTTCAGAACTCTCCGTGTGACATGCCTTAGCAAAATTATGCACCCATATGAATAGAGGGCTAGCTACGCAACTGTCAGGTTTGGTTGAAATAATGTAAAAAGTGGGAAACATCATTATTTTAACCAACTATCCGCGAGTGATTTTAAATAAATTCCTGTCATTGACTTTAATCGTAAAATGATTTACGCAAACTTCACTTCAAATAAATAAAGATCTTGGTTGAGTCTCGAACATTAACTTACAGGTCTCCGTAAAGGACAATTGATACATGGACTCTATTGCAAAAGAAAGAAAGCACCTGGTGTTTGGTGATTTTTCATTAACTGCTTATCTTCATGCCTATAATATTTGGTATCAAAATTGAGATAAGATCATACAATCAGATAGTTTTTCTATAGAATTTAAATAATAAATTAAACATACTAAATATCTTACCATTTTTTAAAAAATTATCCTACACAAATGTTATTTATTTACTTCAACAATTTATAAAAGAAATAAACCAACCACATAAAATCAAAATAACCTTTACATTCCACAATTGTTTTCCTTTCCAAATCCGACTGCTTTATTTTTGTTATGTGTGCGTCATATCTATGCATGTAATGCGATTCGCTTTCAAATGACATCTAAATCGATCCAAATCTTGTCAAAAGCCGTGTCTTTGTTGACATCGAAGTTGGATTACAGCACAAAAGCTGAAATCAAAGTTGATTATAGTTAATGTAAATATTATACGCATGTAAACATGTTCGTGAAGTTGGCCGCCTAGCAGCCAAGCAGCGTGAAGTTGGCCGCCAAGCAGCCAAGCAGCCAAGCAGCCTGAAGTTGGCCGCCAAGCAGCCAAGCAGCGTGAAGTTGGCCGCCAAGCAGCCAAGCAGCGTGAAGTTGGCCGCCAAGCAGCCAAGCAGCCAGGCAGCGTGAAGTTGGCCGCCCAACAGCCTAGCTGATACTTTGGCTGCTGTGAAACTTTTGTTGCTGACTTGCTGTGGCGGCTGGAAAAAAGTTCGCTGCTGGGCTGCTGTGGCGGCTGGGATACTTTGGCTGCTGGGAAAAGTTGGCTGCTGGAATACTTTAGCTGCTGAGCTGCTGTGGCGGCTGGGAAAAATTGGCTGCTGGGCTGCTGTGGCGGCTGGGAAAAGTTGGCTGCTGGAATATTTTGGCTGCTGAGCTGCTGTGACGGCTGGGAAAAGATGGCTGCTGGGCTGCTGTGGCGGCTGGGATACTTTGGCTGCTGGGAAAAGTTGGCTGCTTAAATAGTTTGGCTGCTGCGCTGCTGTGGCGGCTGAGAAAAGTTGGCTGCTGGGCTGCTGTGGCGGCTGGGATACTTTGGCTGCTGGGAAAAGTTGGCTGCTGGAATACTTTGGCTGCTGAGCTGCTTTGGCGGCTGGGAAAAGTTGGTTGCTGGGCTGCTGTTGCGGCTGGGAAAAGTTGGCTGCTGGGCTGCTGTGGCGGCTGGGAAAAGTTGGATGCTGGAATATTTTGGCTGCTGAGCTGCTGTGACGGCTGGGAAAAGTTGGCTCCTGGGCTGCTGTGGCGGCTGGGATACTTTGGCTGCTGGGAAAAGTTTGCTGCTGGAATACTTTGGCTGCTGAGCTGCTGTGGCAGCTGGGAAAAGTTGGCTGCTGGGCTGCTGTGGCGGCTGGGAAAAGTTGGCTGCTGGAATACTTATGCTGCTGAGCTGCTGTGGCGGCTGGGAAAAGTTGGCTGCTGGGCTGCTGTGGCGGCTGGGATACTTTGGCTGCTGGGAAAAGTTGGCTGCTGGAATACTTTGGCTGCTGAGCTGCTGTGGCAGCTGGGAAAAGTTGGCTGCTGGGCTGCTGTGGCGGCTGGGAAAAGTTGGCTGCTGGAATACTTATGCTGCTGAGCTGTTGTGGCGGCTGGGAAAAGTTGGCTGCTGGGCTGTTGTGGCGGCTGTGATACTTTGGCTGCTGGGAAAAGTTGGCTGCTGGAATACTTTGGCTGCTGAGCTGCTGTGACGGCTGGGAAAAGTTGGCTGCTGGGCTGCTTTTGCGGATGGGATACTTTGGCTCCTGGGAAAAGTTGGCAGCTGGAATAGTTTGGCTGCTGCGCTGCTGTGGCGGCTGAGAAAAGTTGGCTGCTGGGCTGCTGTGGCGGCTGGGATACTTTGGCTGCTGGGAAAAGTTAGCGGCTGGGAAAAGTTGGCTGCTGGGCTGCTGTGGCGGCTGGGATACTTTGGCTGCTGGGAAAAGTTGGCTGCTGGAATACTTTGGCTGCTGAGCTGCTGTGGCGGCTGGGAAAAGTTGGCTGCTGGGCTGCTGTGGCGGCTGGGAAATGTTGGCTGCTGGAATACTTTGGCTGCTGAGCTGCTGTGACGGCTGGGAAAAGTTGGCTGCTGGGCTGTTGTGGCGGCTGGGATACTTTGGCTGCTGGGAAAAGTTGGCTGCTGGAATACTTTGGCTGCTGAGCTGCTGTGGCGGCTGGGAAAAGTTGGCTGCTGGGCTGTTGTGGCGGCTGTGATACTTTGGCTGCTGGGAAAAGTTGGCTGCTGGAATACTTTGGCTGCTGTGACGGCTGGGAAAAGTTGGCTGCTGGGCTGCTGTGGCGGCTGGGATACTTTGGCTGCTGGGAAAAGTTGGCTGCTGGAATAGTTTGGCCGCTGCGCTGCTGTGGCGGCTGAGAAAAGTTGGCTGCTGGGCTGCTGTGGCGGCTGGGATACTTTGGCGGCTGGGAAAAGTTGGCGGCTGGGAAAAGTTGGCTTCTGGGCTGCTGTGGCGGCTGATATACTTTGGCTGCTGGGAAAAGTTGGCGGCTGGGAAAAGTTTGCTGCTGGGCTGCTGTGCCGGCTGGGATACTTTGGCTCCTGGGAAAAGTTGGCTGCTGGAATACTTTGGCTGCTGAGCTGCTGTGGCGGCTGGGAAAACTTGGCTGCTGGGCTGCTGTGGCGGCTGGGAAAAGTTGGCTGCTGGAATACTTTGGCTGCTGAGCTGCTGTGACGGCTGAGAAAAGTTGGCTGCTAGGCTGCTGTGGCGGCTGGAATAATTTGGCTGCTGGGGAAAGTTGGCTACTGGAATAGTTTGGCTGCTGCGCTGCTGTTGCGGCTGAGAAAAGTTGGCTCCTGGACTGCTGTGGCGGCTGGGATACTTTGGCTGCTGGGAAAAGTTGGCGGCTGGAAAATGTTGGCTGCTGGGCTGCTGTGGCGGCTGGGATAGTTTGGCTGCTGGGAAAAGTTGGCTGCTGACTATTCCAGCAGTCAACTTTTCCCAGCAGCCAAAGTATCCCAGCCGCCACAGCAGCCCAGCAGCCAACTTTTCCCAGCCGTCACAGCAGCTCAGCAGCCAAAGTATTCCAGCAGCCAACATTTCCCAGCCGCCACAGGAGCCCAGCAGCCAACTTTTCCCAGCCGCCAAAGCAGCTGAACAGCCAAAGTATTCCAGCAGCCAACTTTTCCCAGCAGCCAAAGTATCCCAGCCGCCACAACAGCCCAGCAGCCAACGTTTCCCAGCCGTCACAGCAGCTCAGCAGCCAAAGTATTCCAGCAGCCAACTTTTCCAAGCAGCCAAAGTATCCCAGCCGCCATAGCAGCCCAGCAGCCAACTTTTCCCAGCCGTCACAGCAGCTCAGCAGCCAAAGTATTCCAGCAGCCAACTTTTTCCAGCCGCCACAGCAGCCCAGCAGCCAACTTTTCCTAGCCGCCACAGCAGCTCAGCAGCCAAAGTATTCCAGCAGCCAACTTTTCCCAGCAGCCAAAGTATCCCAGCCGCCACAACAGCCCAGCAGCCAACTTTTCCCAGCCGTCACAGCAGCTCAGCAGCCAAAGTATTCCAGCAGCCAACTTTTCCCAGCAGCCAAAGCATCCCAGCCGCCACAGCAGCCCAGCAGCCAACTTTTCCTAGCCGCCACAGCAGCGCATCAGCCAAACTATTCCAGCAGCCAACTTTTCCCAGCAGCCAAAGAATCCCAGCCGCAAAAGCAGCCCAGCAGCCAACTTTTCTCAGCCGCTACAGCAGCGCAGCTGCCAAACTATTCTAGCAGCCAACTTTTCCCAGCAGCCAAAGTATCCCAGCCGCCACAGCAGCCCAGCATCCAACTTTTCCCAGCCGTCACAGCAGCTCAGCAGCCAAAGTATTCCAGCAGCCATCTTTTCCCAGCAGCCAAAGTATCACAGCCGCCACAACAGCTCAGCAGCCAAAGTATTCCAGCAGCCAACTTTTCCCAGCCGCCACAGCAGCCCAGCAGCCAACTTTTCCTAGCCGCCACAGCAGCCCAGCAGCCAACTTTTCCCAGCCGTCACAGCAGCTCAGCAGCCGAAGTATTCGAGCAGCCAACTTTTCCTAGCAGCCAAAGTATCACAGCCGCCACAACAGCTCAGCAGCCAAAGTATTCCAGCAGCCAACTTTTCCCAGCCGCCACAGCAACCCAGCAGCCAACTTTTCTGAGCCGCCACAGCAGCTCAGCAGCCAAAGTATTCCAGCAGCCAACTTTTCCCAGCCGCCACAGCAGCCCAGCAGCCAACTTTTCCTAGCCGCCACAGCAGCGCAGCAGCCAAACTATTCCAGCAGCCAACTTTTCCCAGCAGCCAAAGAATCCCAGCTGCCACAGCAGCCCAGCAGATAACTTTTCACTGCCGCCACAGCAGCGCAGCAGGCAAACTATTCCAGCAGCCAACTTTACCCAGCAGCCAAAATATCCCAGCCGCCACAGCAGCCCAGCAGCCAACTTTTCTCAGCCGCAACAGCAGCTCAGCAGCCAAAGTATTCCAGCAGCCAACTTTTCCCATTCGCCAAAGCAGCCCAGCAGCCAACTTTTCCCAGCCGCCACAGCAGCTCAGAAGCCAAAGTATTCCAGCAGCCAACTTTTCCCAGCAGCCAAAGTATCCCAGCCGCCACAGCAGCCCAGCAGCGAACTTTTTTCCAGCCGCCACAGCAGCTCAACAGCCAAAGTATCTGCTAGGCTGTTGGGCGGCCAACTTCACGCTGCCTGGCTGCTTGGCTGCTTGGCGGCCAACTTCACGCTGCTTGGCTGCTTGGCTTCTTGGCGGCCAACTTCACGCTGCTTGGCTGCTTGGCGGCCAACTTCACGCTGCTTGGCTGCTTGGCTGCTTGGCGGCCAACTTCACGAACATCATGTAAACAAACAAAAATTTAATAAATAATTCAATTTCCCAAAACGTTGTAAATAAATTATAATTTAAAACTTTTCCAATTTTAAAATAAATAAAGTTCTCCTTATCACGGTCTTACACGATGCGAACCTTAACATATCCAATTTTAATGCAAGTTAAATTCTTTTATCGAAGAATATTTATAACTTATGCGGTTGCGAAAGTTTTGTCAGGTCAGCATATGAAAAACGAAAAACACGAGAACTTTAAATTTACCGATTTATGAAATAACAAACTATTGCAGTCTCTTTTTTATTGAGTTTGTTTGTGTGCCAATGAAATGGTTGTCATGCCAATAAGCTCTTTGGCAATATTTACAAAAGTTAGTACTACCAGTTTTGATCCATCCTAAACGAAGGAGACCTGATTTAAAGGAAAAAAAAAAAATAATGTTTTAATATGTCCACATATCCCCGATCTTAAAAGGACAAAAATACCTTTTCTTCAATAATAACACAATATTTCTTTTCTATCAATGTTTTAATAACCAATAGAAGTATTAAAACTGCATATTTATAGTAAAAAGTGGAATATTTATTGTTGTATCATTTAATTTTTGGGGGATCAAATATCGCGCAAATGATATAACTGACATTTTTCCGAGGGCTTAAATTCGGGAATTTGTAATATTCTAATAAGACTAAATATTCAATAGTTTGATTTCGGTAGGGCTTGATTTCGCGCATTTACCCTGGCGCGAAATACGCGAAAATTAAACCACCGCGAAATATAGTGATACTACAGTAAATGTCTCAGGAGTGGTTATAATAATTATTACTTCTACTAAAAAGGTGAAATATGCATATCAGGAATCGCCACATTCAGAAAAAACAGCCTCCCCACACAGTCAAGAAGAAGAGACTGGGAGAGAGCATGGTTAATAGAATAATCAGTTTAAAAAAAGACACCACTAACAATAAACAAAAATGAGAACCCGAGGTGTTACCGCCTTGGAACGGTCAGTGGCAAATCAAATTGCCACTGGGGTTTAAACCAGGTTCTAGGGTGCACCAACCTCACACTTGCCCCCAACAGGTTCTCATATCGCAAAACAAGTACAAGTTGTCTTGGTGAAAAGACTCCAACCCACTTATCTGCTTAACAATGTTGCATGCAAAAGCACACAAACATATAAAACATAAGAAGCTAAGAGCATTGCAAAGCCGAATGGGGTACTCAATGATCTTACCGAGACCAGAGCTCCTGGAGTAAAATCAGCAAGAACACGATGACAGGGATAAAAGAAACAAATCGAGCTTCTAGGTTCTTTTAAGAAAAGATTTCCCCATTAACCTTCATAAACTCTTAAACCCCTGCCACCGTCGTTCAACAAAAGAGGTAAGCATAATGATCAACTATAGAAGGGTTAATCACCAGGCCTGCAGAGCGCTGTAAAATATCATGTTGGTAACCTTTCTTTTTAAATTTACAGATGGTTTTTACGAATAACCGGGAGAAATTAACACTGCCTTTTATCTTTTTAAGTTTATAAATTAAATCTCCATAAAAACTGGCTGTGAAATACCTTGTTGCAAAAGTGATTTTAA
Source organism: Corbicula japonica (assembly GCA_038501625.1). Taxonomy (NCBI): domain Eukaryota; kingdom Metazoa; phylum Mollusca; class Bivalvia; order Venerida; family Cyrenidae; genus Corbicula; species Corbicula japonica. The sequence goes on along the minus strand of JAZAYU010000341.1, from coordinate 404,409 downwards.
ACTGCATTTGTATTTATGAATTAAATCTGGGTATCGGCGATAAAACATGTAAAAGGTTTTCCTTTATTTGTGAAACCGATAACCTTGTTTTAAAAGGTTTTCTGTAATGCAAAGATTACGTTCATTGAAATCATTAACATTGTTGCAAGCTCTTGAAAAGCGAACAAGCTGTGAGATATAAACCCCATAAGATGTTGCACGGGAAACATCGCCGTCTAAAAACGGAAAATTTACTATATTAAATTATATTATATTAGTAATTATCATAATTACTAAGTTCTATATGTACGATCCCCATAAAGAATTATATCAAAGCAAATTTATTTGAAAGGTATCAAAATAATACAGTCAAATCTGTATTAAACAGTCACAAAAGGCAGTATATCACAAATGGCTGTTAAGACAGGTAAAAATTAGAACATATTCAAACTGGCTGTTTAAGACAGGTGGTTGCTTCAGCAAGGGCAGGTTCAACTGTGTGTTCATTCTAAGACCGGTTGTGAGAGAGAGAGTTTTACTGCGTCATTAACGCTGTAATAACTGCGGCTTCAAAATATATTCACTCTCGGCTTTACAGTATAAGAATATTAGTTATGAGAAAATAATATATAATTGCAAAGATTTTACCAAAATCAATATAGTAACAACTTATATATCAGAAATATGACCAAAACACCTTTTCCCATGACTTGCCTCCATATAAAGTCGGTAAATAAATTCGTTGCAAGGTATTTTATTGAAAAGTGTGACTGCAAAGTTCATAAAGTTAATGGTAAATAGAAACAACTGATCGCGAACTCTCTATAATGGCAAATAATTTTATCCTAATACCCAATCAGAAATAATTATGTCGCACGTACATGACCGTGTTAAGATAATATTTCCTGAATTAATTTCCTGAACACGAAGCAAATGGTAATTTATACCAGTTCCTTTTTCATAATATAACCCCTAGAGGAATAATCAACGTCTTTTAATGTGGTCTCTAAAATAGTTATAATATCACAATGTCTTTATGAAATATATAAGGGTTTTTTTTGAAAGCCTCCGAACACGACAAATATGAAAAGAATAAATTTAAGGCTCGATTTGTTTGAGCACGTTCCTGGGAAGAGATGGAAATGCATATTACTGCCCACGCTGCCTAGCCCCGGGTTGAGTGCAACTCAGAATTTTCAACAATAAACACAAGAACACGGGTGAAAAAATACCATCTATAAATAAATTTATTAGTATTTTACTATACAATTTCGGCTAAACCCAAACGATTGTATGCAAATGGCGTTGAAAATAGAACCTCCAAAGCGTTATTTTTAGATCAATACCATTTCAGCGGCGTATGGCCCACAGATAAAAGTCTTAGAATGGGGTTTTGCCCTAAACGCTCCATAACTCAGTCAGTATTGACTTGTATATTTTTCAGTCACTCCAAGGATATATTTCCTGCTTTTTTTTCCAAACCCATAATTTCATTTGGGTACCAAACGCTGGAATTGTTTCATTCTGAAACACAAATAGAAGGTTCCATGTACGCCGCCATATGCAAACCATCTTTTCAGTTGGATAGAAACTGGACCGCGTTCTTGTGTGAAGAGTTGCACACAGTTCGTTGCTAGGTGGCGTGGGCAGTTTTGAAATGCATATCACTAAACAGGCTCAATCAAACCAGTAATCAGTAATTAACCAGTACTAGATCTACTGGAAAAATGTCAACGGTTAACTAAACAAAACAAGTAAGGATCCTAAAAGCAAACAGTGCAAGTAAATACCGGAAATTAATTTTTAATGTAAAAGCAGGCCGTCATCAAGTTTTCATCGGCATAATCACATTAAATGATATGCCGCCATATGCATACCATCGTTTGGAATTGATCAAAATTGTACCGTTAATTGGTGTAAATAATGAGTTGCGCTCAACCCGGTGCTAGGCGGCGTGGGCAGTAATAAGCTTTTTCATTGCTGCCCATGAACAGGCTCAATCAAACCGAGCATGCAATATTTTCATATTTGTCGTGGTCGAGGGTCTTCAAAGTTCAATTTTCACTTAAAAAGTGAACATTTCAGGTCGTTTTAATAAAGGCTGGTTTCAATATCTCAGCCATTATAGCTTATAATATTGTTCAATCATCCCAATGATATACATCCTGCATCTTATGTTTTGTCTTCAGCGTGTGATACGCAGGATTTATATTCTTAGATTCTATTTTGTTCAGTTCGGCCTTTTTTCTCTTTTGGGGCAAACCAATTCATTTATCTGGATACCATACGATGCTGATCGAGGAATGGTATAAAATCAGAAAAATTGTTCAACCTCAAATGCATACCATTGTTTGGAATGGATCAAAATAGATACTGTTTACGTGTAAGTATTGAGTTGCGCTCAACCCTGAGCTAGGCTGCGTGGTCAGTAATAAACAGGCTCAGTCCAGCCGAGCCTGCAACATTTTAATATAGTGTCGTGTTCGGTAGTTTTCAAAGTTCCATTTTCGCCTTGATTCTTTTCAGCAGTTTAAAAGTTTCTGTGCAGGAAAATGTAGAATAAAAAATAATCAAAAGTTAAAATAAGCATGTCAAAAATAGTCACATTAAGAAAACACGGCCTCCCCACACACAACAAAGCTAAAACTAGAGAATAAAAACTGGCGTAAGTTAATAGTCGAATCAATTTTAAAAAGCTGGCCCAAATAAATACATCTATATGAAAAATGAGCACATGGGTTTATCGCCTTAGAATGGTAGTTGTCCTTGTTGTAGCTTAGAATTTAGTGAAAATCTGTGATGTTATGATTACCACTTGTGACTGACTTGACTGCACTACGTCATGATCTACATGTATAGAGATATCTGTTTCATCAAGATAGTATTCTCAACAGACGAACACGACTAAAACATTTCCTGAATTCCGCGATCAATATCACATTTGATACAATCAGGAAATATTTAGACACGTTTTATTGACAATAATGATGTGCATGTCTCGGAAAACAGTTGCAATGTAGTAGCATGCGTAATCGACGCTATAAAAGGTATAGATAACCCCAAAGTCTTCTAAAATACGGCGGTAGTGCCTCGCCAGCATTACAACAGACAAACAGTTCGTACCGGTATCCCTCATAAAAAATAGCTTAAGCATGGCTATATACAGTCATCCACAATGATTGACATGCTGCATGGTTTGTAATTAGCATATTATCATCAAGGGAGGTAATTAAAACTTAACACTGCACTGAATATTAGGACATGAGTAATATAATAAAACTATTTCATGTGCAATTTCTTGATCTAAAGGTTTAAGTTAATGTAACTGTGTTTGAAATTAATAGATACGACGACAAGCAGTAGCTGCTTTAAAGTTTTACCCACGATATGAAATGAACAATCCCTTTACTTTCCCTAACAACGCATGATGTATTGTTCCCCATACTAAGGATTGGCCTAATTACGGCCATGAACATTAAATTCGGTTAATTGTTGTGTTTTGATAGATTTCGGTACGACAAAGCACGGCAAGATATTGTAGCTATGTGTTTAACTTAATTAGGCCTAGTACTTCTATGTATTTAATTTAAACAGAAGTGCTAGAGTTGATTTAGTCGAGTATTATTAATAAGCATGCTTAATTTAATGCAGGGTATATATTCGGGAATAAAAAATTGCAAGACAATTTTAGTGATAGTGATATTTTTTAATTTAATTTTAAATTTAGTTTTTAAATTTTAAGAATTTTTTTGACGATTTCAATGATCATCTCCCCTAAATATCTGTATAACTATGGCATTTTTGCTCGGTTTCTTACTAATCGATATCTATTAGTTATGACCAAAGAACACCCACTGTCTAGTACATCATTATATAATTTTCTTTTCACTTAAGAGCACACAATGCTTTTAAGGCTAAATTGATTTCAGGTAACCACTTATCTACAATGTCGTGCTAGCTTTTGTTAAAACAAAGTCTGGCTTTTAAACCAGAAATATATGATATTGTTTTGTCTTTAACACAAATCCACAACTACAACGACATAACGCAGACTTTTTTTAAAATTTCTAAACAACCGTATGATAATTTATCTGTCAAAAACCGACAAGATCGTGCAGATTATAAATTAACCTTGATAAGACCCGGTTATATTTGTTCAAAAGTTTAGTTTTTAACATTAATTCCAGAGTTAAGATGTAAATGGTAATATGTATTAAATTATGTACAAATGATATTGCCCCATACATGGTAGGGAACCTTTACAGCGACGGCGCCGAGCCATGCAATGCCAATAACCTATTTGCTAACCGGGACATAACCTGGACAATTCCCCTTAAAAGGTTTACCGCCTTTGAATGGTAGTCGCCATTGTTGTATCTTAGCATGTAGTGATTAAAAGTTTGAATGTTGTGATGACTGAAAATGACCTTACGCTACTTTATCATGATAAACATGTATAGTGATATCAGTTTTCAAACAAATGTATTCTCTACAGACTAACTTGACTAAAACATTTTCTGATCCCGCGATCAATATCATATTTGATACAATCAGGAAATATTTAGACACGTTTTATTGACAATGATGATGTGCATGTCTCTCAAAACAATTAGTTGCATACGTAATCGACCCTATAAATATCAGGACAATCGTTTAATAAAAGACTAATATTTTTTCTTAATTTAAAAGGTTTGAGTTAATGCACAATTTTCATGTTTATATTTTTTTAATTTACAGATAGATAGGACTAGAAGCTGTTGATGGGTTTAAGTTTACTCAATCTCTCTAATAGTTTTTTTTTAAGCTGTCTTACGGTTGTGATCAAGGAACTCCAACTGTCAAGTTTCCATTTAAAATTGTTTCTAACATTAGAGCACAAAATGTTTTAAAAGCAAAATTGATTTCGTGTTACCACTTATCTACAATTTCGTGCAAGATTTTATCAAATCAGTCTGGCTTTTAAACAAGTAATATTACATATTGATTTGAATTTAAAAATAAACCACATTCAAGTAAAACCGAACTCAGACTATTTTCGAATTGCTAAACAACCTGACATTAATTTGACAAAAACGCTGGAAGATAATGCAGATTATGAATTAACCTTAATAAGGCATGGCGATATATGTTCAAAAGGGTTTAACATCACTCCCTGAGTTCCGACGTAAACAATAATATGTTTTAGATAAATGATGTACAAATGATATTGCCCCCACTGGGGATCGAACAATGAAAGAAACACAAAAATGAAAAAGGAACTTCATAAGCGATAAAAAGAGACAAAGAGACAATTATTAAAATATCAGATGCTAGATTAAAAAAAAGTGAAATATCGAACATTATAATATAATGTTAACGCTGGCCATCATCAAAATTTCATCGGCAAAACAACATAAACAATAAGTTAGAGTTAAAAATGTGAAATATGCAGGAATCGCCACACCGCCGCCCGACAAAGCCAAAAAGAAGAGAGGAATAGAGAGCATGAGTGTATCTGTTTTTTTTTACGATTATTCTCGTCTAAACGCTACAGATGAACATACACCCACCCAAAGTTCTAATTGGTCACATTTTGTCCGTGATTTTTTATTAGAGAGACATTAACTCAGCTTTTTATTTGTGATCAGTTCCCAACAGATGTCTTTATTTTAAGATTTAATCTTGTAATAATTGATTTTGGAACATTTTGGCGAGAGTTATCTTCAATTTTGCTAAAATGCATTTCCTTCAGTTTATTGTGAAGCAACTAGAGAATCGTTCTAAACCGTTTATGTTTTAATAGGACCTCACCTGAGTAGAAAAAAAACAAACCCGATTTTACAATTATCTCCCTATTAATTAAAGCCTGTTCTAATTTTGACCCTGTGGTGTAAGTAAATGGTATTGGATTCATTTAAGAAAACAATCAATAAAGATTAAAAAGACTTTTGGTAATAGATTTCGAGACAAAACAGTTCGTTTCACAACCTCTCTTGACATAGGGAAGAAGTGGCACTACCATAAATTGTAAACATATGCAATTGATGACCAATTAGAACTTTGGGTGAGTGTATATATCCATGCAAATCATAAGCAAAAAAAAATTCATTGAATCTGGTTATTGTTTACAATATCTCTCGTCTTAACTGATCAGACGAACTTCTGCATTCATGCCATGCATAAGCAAAGCATTAGTCATTGCAATGCAAGCAATGCACACCCCTAAATACTTCAATTAATGAATGCTAAATGGGGCGCGCCACGGGAAAAATTACCTTCAGTCATATTTTGTGACATTTTAGATGTTACTATATTTAGGAAGAACTTGCAACTACATGTACCTAGAAATTTCAGAAATTTCTCATAGCTAACAAGTGCTTTTCTAACACATTTAAACAGTAAATGATATTTTTTACGCGAAATGCATAATAATTACTGTCGTCTGCTCAACTTTATGACGACATTTCAAGGATTAACGTCAACTGTCCGAAGGTACCATGACGCGCCCCAAATATGCTTTAAAACATCATGTAAAAATACGTTATAAATGACGCGGTTACACCATATATACTTGCATTATATAAATATGCTTTCAAACATCAGTTAAATTTGCTTCATAAATGACGACGTTATATGTTCTTTTTTTTAAAACATCATGCATGCCTATAGACAACATTTCAAGTATACAAATAAACGTGCATTTACCTAATATTCTGTATAAATCCATTTTGATTCATGAAATGTCTTTAATGTCGTCATCTTTAAACATGGGTTTCAACAGTGCAGGATAAAGTTCCTAGAATTGTTTGTATAATGAATAAAAGGCCAGACGTTCAGGAAAAAACCATTCCAGTATATTGATTCCCGATTTGGATTCACAATGTTGTTTACCAATAATAATAGTGAGACTCAACATTTGCTTATGATATGACGTATATTATTTGTCTTTAATTGCGACAAAACCAGATAATATCCATTACTTGTGGCCTGACTAATTGCGTCTGGGTTTGATTTAGTGTTCGTCGAGAATAGTTCCCTGATTACCATTTCGTAACCTTAATTAACATAAAACACAAGATCAAAATTCAATTTCAACTTTTAATTTGGAAAATCGCTAGGATAGCACTTGGGTATACCGAATGAACTCTATTATTTATAACATTTGCAATGAAATCATAGATTTCTCCGTACATATATTTCTCTACATATCATTGGGCAACAAATATCGTACAAATTACTTTAACAAATGCATGTTATGACACCGCAAATCATAAATCAGTTCATGAATAACTGAATTCGTTTACTATAAGCTGAACAGATGTTATACATATACAAAATCAGTGTGTACACTTCGGTAACCCAAAGCTTAATGACAGCCCTGCGATATGCAGCACGCATCTCTCGTGCGAAAACTGCCATCTAGCGGTTACTACATTACAAACAAGGGAAATTAATTTTCTTCTTATTCGTACGTCAAACTTAGAAAATTATATTTCTCTTTGTTTGGTACCATTCTTTGATTTGCTTGAATAACTCGTGGTTAAAACTTGCTGTATGTTTTTCATCATGTCTGGTTAAAGAAAACTACGCATTTCCTTTTTGCTCCTAAGCACCGACCACTACATTGTAACTGTGAAAAAAATTACCATTCAACCCTTAACAATTTTCATAAGCTTTGTTTTTTTCTTTTAAAAATGAATATTTGAAAATACACATTTGATAAAATTTTGAATTATTTTCACGTGCAACTAACAGAATTATACTGATATATATCTGAGTTGATAAGCAAACATTATGGATGCACTAATATTAATTGGCATATATTTTCATATTTCCGAGAGAGAGAGAAGGAGGTAGAAAGGGAAGTTATCGATTTGAAAAGTACACCCAGAATTAAAAGCAAAAGAATCCCCTTTAAAAGAGGGTTCAAACCAGACTATATGATGTATATTTCTCTTTGCACTAAGATCTTATAACAGAGATTCACAGGTTGTCTGAGTAAATCAACGGTAACAGCTAAAATACAAAAAAAGTGGGAGAAACAAATGGGTTGAACAGAGATCAGAGAACCCAGATCAAAATCCTAAAAATAAGTCACATTTACACATATCCAACTAAAACATTATCTTGAACAAATGGAATGTCTGCAACACTGACACTGCCATATTGTAATGCTGTAAGTGCTATTGACATAACACGTATGTTAAACGTCATTGAGGCCGTGATTTCAACGAATTTGTCATTAATGTCTGGGATAGAATACGTTCGAAAATATACCACGTTAATCATTCCTTTAAAAGAAAATATGCAACTCTACAAATGAATAATACATACATGATGTTTTAAAGAAAACCTTTTGAATATTTTTATTGCATGCTTATCATCATTACATATATATCACTGGATTCTTGTGATGTTTTAGCAACAAAGTTTGTATGTCAACTATAAAACTTATCGTGTTTGAAATTCTCTACTTTTGACATTGTTTTGATAACTTGAAGCGAATTATTTTGACATCTTTTGATTCTGAGAATGCGTATAAATTACCATTATACTGGGTCACGTTTAAACACTGGAAAGATTTTCTCATAGCATGACAATGTTTGAAAGTTAGGTTTTAAAACTATGTTTTAGCAGATTATTGAAAATTCCCCACAGCAGAATCATCATGTATTCTTGTAAAACATTTGTATAAATTACCTTAATTTCTACGTCGATCTTATTTAATGATTAGTTTCTGTGTTATTTATTGTTTTTAGAAGATTTTTAATAAACAAAGGTTTGGAGCACATACACTTAACAACTTTTCTAAGTGTACACCTTCGTAGTGGGACATTACTCGCTTGATAATTGAGTGACTGCTATAAAAATTTCAATAAAACATGCAATAAATACTAACTGATTTATTAGTAAAGCATTATTCCAAAATCACAGACAACTGACTCACAATCATTTAGAATACTGGCACCCAAAGAATACAAATTCACAACATCAGCTAATAACGTTTATGACTACCTTCAGATCGTATAACCGCGAATCTCATTAAGGATAACCTTATGTTTGTTCATATCAGAACCTGTTAGTGCAAGTGTGATGCACCATAAAACCTGGTTTATACCGCCACTGGCGAATTGTTTTGCCAATTAACTTTCCAAGGCGTTAACCTGTCGGGTTCTCATTTTTGTGTCGCCCTTTCGAAGAAACGGCGATACATAGGGATCACTTTGTCCGTCTGTCCGTCGGTCTGTCCGAGCGCACCGCAAGGCATCTGTTGGGTACCATAATACCCAACAAATGCCCTTCTGTGAGAACTTTCCATTCATTCCGTTAGTCTCTTATTGGGTAGTTTTTCGCTTGTTGGGTAGTTTTAAACAAAAGAAATACCCAACAAATGCCCATCCGTGAGCACGTCGGTCCGTCCGTCCGTCACGAAAACTTAACGTTGGCTATAACTTTGCCATTTCTTAATATTTCTTTATCAAACTTGCAAATTATATTGCTTATGACAACACGCTCGAGATGATGCCAAATTCTCAAGGTCAAGGTCACATTTGATGGAGTTATGCCCCTTTTTGTACTTGGATTTTTACACGAAAACTTAACGTTGGCTATAATTTTGTCATTTCTTAATATTTTTTCATCAAACTTTCAAATTATATTGCTTATGACAACACGCTCCTGATGATGCCAAATTCTCAAGGTCAAGGTCACGTTTGATGTTGTTATGCCCCTTTTTGTACATGCATTTTTATTCCGACATAGCACCAGAGGGCGACACAAGTGTTCAACTGAACACCCATCTAGTTATTATATTGTTTGTGGCGTCTATTATGAAATTGATCATTGTATACTCATGGATAACCGTCAAACGTTCGTTCAAATATTCCTACGAGTATGAAAAATACCGGAAGAAAAAAAAGTGTATACTTAGAAAAGTTGTTAAGTGTAAAAGGCAAAAATAGTGTGTTTTGAAATTGCCTAATGGCATAATCAAATAGTAAATGTCATACAACATAACGACATTTTAACTTACAGTTATAAGTTATTTTGCATTGATATTTCAGATTTAAATTTCAAATCACATTTTGTATTTAAAGTTAAATATTCTTTCGAACGTTACTGAATATACATCCATATATATCTGTATCTATATATTAGTAGTTAAATTTTTCGCCAAATAATTAAATTTATCGATTTGTATTCAAACCATCAAACTGATAGTTTCTAATAAAAAAGTGAAATGTGCATATCAGGAATAGTTAAAAGAGAAAAGAGCATGGTAATGCAATGATCAAATTTATCAGTTTGAGACGCCACCAACAATTAACGAAAGGGTGAACACAAGGAATTACTCTCTTGGAACGGTTTGTAGCAAAATAATTTGCCATTGGGAGTTTTAACCAGGTTCTAGAGTGCACAAACCTCAAACGTGTCCAACTACATGTATGTTCTCATATGAAAAACAAGTTGTCTTGTTGAAATAGCTCCAACCCACCATCAGCTCAAAAATTTTGCATGCAAAAGCACACAAAAATATAAAACATAAGCAGCTAAAAGCATTGTAAAGCAGGGGCGGAGCAGAGCATGGTACTTTATTATCTTACAGTGGCCAGATCACATGGACTTAAATTAGCAAGAACACGACGATAATTTAGTTAAATCATTATCACGAATGTAAGCAACAATAAGCGTTCTGGTAATCCTTAACATCCAATTTGTTTATGAATTTAAAAATTATACTGATTTACATTTTACAACAACAATTTAGCATTATTTTTTATAACTTGTTGCGTCAGAGGTTTAGGGTTTAACCTTGTATGAGAATTTAAGATTAATCGTTTAAGAATAATCATGTCTATCATTGTGAACGATTTTCTGGGCTGTTTAAAAAACGGCCCGAAAAGTGAAAAAAAATAGCGCAAAATAAAAGTTTATAAAAAATTCCAAACTTGTTATTCTGTATTTTTTGCTTATTGAAACTGAGTACAGAACTGAAAAGATTTTTGAAATCGCCCAACTGGTTTCTGAGGTATTGTCAATTTGGCTGTTTAAAAAAGGCAAGTTAAGTAAAATAAATGTAAAGAATTTAAGTTTATAAAAAGTCCACACTGGTTGCTCCATATTTTTGTACAGTCTTTACAGTGACCAAAATCAATCAAGTAATACTCATGTGGCAGAATAAAAATTTTATGGAGCGTTATTGACCAATAATAAATAAAACACAAGAATTTTAGTTTATGTGCTTAAAATACAACTATTACTGTTTATTATTTAAATGTGCATTTCTGTTAATATACATGTTGAAGCATCAAATATTAGTGCTTGAGAACTTGTGGTATTGCATAAAGATAAAAAATCATATTTTTTTAAGAAAGTGTGTCACACTCCTGACAACCAAGTGCAGTGTACTAAAATTTCACTAAGGTCATTCCTGTTTATCACAATTTAACAAAACATGACATAGACTCCATAAAAAACTCAACATACAAAGTGTTTAGGTGTAAACCGCTAAGGATACGGCTTGGATGTACATCGCATGGGTGACAAGTGAAGAACAATTATGCAACATAATTATGCAACATACTTAGCCTTCCACGCCCCACTCATATCTTGAAAATTAACTGTGGTAGGTCCGAACCCTGTATCTAATTTGATATGTTTACTATATTTCCATTTCCAAAAGAGTTTTGTTTTCAGAACTATTTTTTTGCACATTAAGTGACTGAATGGCGCCGCAGACAAACATTCTGTAACGTCAAATCTTACGAGTTAAAATGTTTCTTTATATTTAGGAGTTTTAAATTATGGTACATAGTGCAAAATAACAGAAATACTCGGTTAACGAAAAATAGCAGGTATCATGATGTAAGCATATGCTATATATTGAATAATTTTATAAATAAACGGATGACGGAGCTTAATAAATAAGAGGATTGATTCATAGCAAAGTCTTATATTGAGAAAAAGCTTTAAAAATTACCAGAAATTGATCGTTCAGAAAGCACAGCGTCCTTATAAAGCAAATTACTTTTCGTAACATTATACTCTGTTTTTCAGACAGCTTAAATCTGTTAGATTTACGTGAAGTGAATGCAAAAATGCAAAAAAGATTACATATAAAATAGGAATTATACACTTATTAGTAATATAAAGCATTAGGAATAAGCAATTTCATAAAACAGAAGAATCTCATAAATATGACAAGATATACACATATTTTCTAAAATAGGACGTCACCTTTCCTGAAAGTGTGTTACTTGTGTTTACATTTAGTGGTTTTCATATTGCTTTTCGATTAAATAGGCTTTTCAAAAGAAGTATATACATTTTGAAAAGTAATAAAACACACAAATATTGAAGTGATTATCCCATTTGACCTTAACTGAGACAAAGTTCATTTGTGAATTACTGTGTTCATTTTCACCCTTTGCATGTAGTAAATGTGCTTCGGGACAACTCATTTAACAAATGAAACTTTGCGATATTGAACACTTAGCAATGTTAAAATAGTAAATTGTGTCAGTGACTAATCTAATGTTATTTTCTGTATTTGATAATTCATCTAGATAAGGGAAATTGTGTTAATTTATGTGAATAAATCGTTTTGTTTTTGGAAAGCAATAGACTCCACAACCTCTTAAATAATAATTTCAAATAGAGCAGCAATATTACGAACCTTGTAACTACACTGAGCAAAAAATGAAAACTTACCTCTTTTTAAATTGAAATATTTTGTTCAGTGATGCTATATTTTATCCATGATTTATTTTGTGCTTTTTGCTTACATCTGAACATTTGATAAAGAGGGACAATTTTGTTATTTTGTCACAGAAATTAAGGTTATCTCTCCTCTTTCCTAAAAATGATAGGATCGATATTTATTTACATAAAAAAGTCTCAAAAATAATTGAATATCACATTTACATTTTTGAAATGTATTGCATGTCCAGAAGGAAAAATACAATTTTAATACAAGTCCACTGATGCAAAGAAATAAAATAAGGTCATTAAATATCCGTTTTTAGAAATAACCTCCCTTTTAATTAAAGAACGAACACAATTCAACTACTAATATGCAACAGTAAAATACATAAATGTTTTTTTGTTGTTCTTAAAACCGATAGATATTCGACCGACAACTTCCAAGATAAACAAACGTAATCAAATTCTTCCACATATTTGCATTCACTGGCATTATTAATGTATTAGGAGTTGTCCATGTTTTTTGTCAAGTTTTCATTTTGGCTCAGTATATTTACATAAGCTCCATAATCGTTAAAAGCTATAAAACTTATCTTTTTCTTGGCAATAGTTTTTGCAGCTGCCGGTAAAATATGGAATTGTCAAATATTATGAAGCTGCAGTTATAAAAGAAAGAATTACTATAAAATCCAAAATCCGTATGTTTTATATGATCCTGTTCGGAATAAATGTACGGGCGTTTTATCCATCTGTATAAGACATTATTCCTAAGCACGTTTCCCCAGAAAGCAATGTCGTACACTTGCGACATAAAAGCCAGAAACTTTAGATGAATATTGATGTTCCTCAATTATAGGAACCATTGAGGCTCTATATTGGCTATGTGCGTCTTAGGAATTGACAAACGCCAATATGGTAATGAATTCACCTCAGGTCGGCGTGATTTGTCTTTAGTTAACAGCTGTTGAATTGAGTGGTAATGGCATTATTTGTTCCAATTTACTTGTCTACGATTTAGATTATGACAGATACCATGTCTACTTTGATGTTGTTCTGGCAATAGCAACTTGTCTGGCAGACAAAAACGATGGACAAGAGTAACTAAATGAATGTTTTGGGACAATAACTACTCTTGGTGATAAATATTTGAAAAAAATTACCAGTAATACCATCAGTTACCAGTAACGATTTATGGAGCAGTTATACAGTACAATTATATCACAATTGTTATAAATCATAAAATAAGCGTGCATGTTGGGGGAAAATGGAAAAATACACCTTAACTTATTCATTTGTTGGATAACATATTCATTATGGCGATTCGAACTCTTATATTTTATAATAAATTATTGAAAAATTACGAGTACGTACGAGTACGTACCGGTACTAACAAAATTTGGTACATAGATTTAAATACATCGAATAACATTAAAACGCACTGTAATTTAGCTTGTTATTTCATTATAAATTTCAATGATAATTTTACTGCATCTTTACTATTTTTATTTTCCGTCCGATTGCAGATGATTTTAAATGATGAAAAAATTCTAGTGTGTTTAGACAATTCACAAAAAATATGTCACGCGCAAGATTGACAGCGTAACATCATAAAATCATAGTTGTTATGGTGACACATGTCTGCATGATAACCTGATATTTATCTCACACAATTTCACAAGCTTCGAGAAAATGTTCCAACATAACGCACCATATATTAAATATTTTTTTTATAACTTTGAAATAATTTGCGATTAATATATGGGCTGCATACCAGTCTCAAATCTCAAGCATATAATTGGCTGAAATAGCTACCATATTTTTGGCTGGTTTCAAATCCCAGTTTTATAATCTTCAGCCCAGATATTTATCGCAAAATTCTCAGTTCTATAATCATGGAGCCAGGTTATCTTTTGCAGAAATATGAAACCAAATCCTTCCTTAAACTGCAATAAAGAAGAGTTAAAAACTGAATTTTAGTGCACGAAAGCTACTGTAACAATAAATTTACTGCATGAGACACGAATACATAGAATATGAAAGTCGCACTATCTTGCCTCCGCAGCTTAACGTTTTGTTTGCCAGAACTCCCTAGAGCGCTGCTGGTCAAGATAATCAATTGCAATAAAGATGTTAAAGACTGAATTTAATTACAGGCTAGATACCAAAAGTAGAGAACTTATACATAGAATATTTCAATTGCACTGTCTTGCCTCCGCACATTAACGTTTTGTTTGCCAGATCTCCCTAGAGCGATGTTGGTCAACATTATCAATGACTCCAAACTGCTGATAGAAGGCGTTACATTTGGTAGACAAAATGATAAAGTGCATTAGCACTGAGCGAAATATTTGTCATGCCACGTTGTTATCGTACTTTCTAAAACATTTTCTCAGACAATACATAATTTGTTTTAGATTATTGAGTCGTTTTAGTTCATAACGGTATCTTTCCTTGATAAGTATTGGTACTTAAACCGTTTTTGCACTAAAGTGACAGCAAACGATCAGAACATGTTCTTATTCTGGCCCGAAGATTACAAAAATGTAAACTGAATCCAGTCTCAAATCTCAAGGTTCTGATTGGCTGAAATAGCGACTGGTTTCACTCAATCAGATCCTTGAGGTTTGAGACCGGTTTCAAATCTCGATTTAATAATCTTCAGCACTGGTTTCCGCATTGATTCTGCCTTAAAATGCAAAATGCTCTAATTGTAATCTGTCTGCGGAGACGATAGAACATGGAAATTGGAACTACGTGATGTGAATATTATGTTGTATTATGTTACAAATAAGGGAAACAAAGATCGGATTTCCAGAGCTTCTGGACTGATTTGAATTTCAATTGCATCTGCATATTTTTTCTTGTTCGCAGGAATACCATAGTATAAGTTGAATGTAAAATAACATTTTGTTAAATATGTCCTCGAGGTACATTGATGATTTGTTGAATACAGATTCTATTTTCCATCTCTGCTTGATAAAATTTATCCTAATGAACGACAACTTAATAAAGAAAACACTTCAGAGAAGCAAGCAAACTTTCTTGATCTTAATCTTTCTAGCGAAAATTGATATGTCGCTCCTAAAATATATAATAAAACAGATGATTTAATTTTAATATCGTACTTTTTCCATTTAAGACGACGATGTTTCTCGTGCAACATCTTACAAGGTTGATTTGCCACAGCTTGATCGCTTTTCTTGAGTTTGCAATGATGTTAATGATTTCGATGAACGTAATCTTTGCATAACAAAACAAATTTGAAAACAAGGTTATCGAGATCACATAGTAAGGAAAACCTTGTGCAATTTTAATCGCTGATACCCATATTTAGAAAATAGAGGTGCACTTGAAAAGCACTATTATAAAGAGGTATATAACAACCAGTTTTTCATGGAGATTTAATTTATGAACTTAAGAAAAAAAAGGCAATGTCGTTGTCTCGGGTTTTTCGTAAAACTATAAGTAAATAAAAAAAAATGTGATCAACATAATATTCTACAGCGCTCGGCAGGCCTGGTGATTAACCCATCTACAGTTGATCATTATGCCTACCTCTTTCACGACGGTGGCAGGTGTTTAAGAGTTGATGAAGGTTAATGAGGAAATTTTGTAAAAAGAACCTAGAAGCTCGATTTGTTTTTTTTGTCCCTGTCATAATGTTTTTGCTGATTTGACACTTTTCTTATTGATTATCCGCCCCTTTTGCTTTGCAATGCTATCAGTTTCTTATGTTTTATATGTCTGTGTGCTTTTGCATGCAACATTGTTTAGCTGATTGGTTCGTTAAAGTTATTCGAAATACTTAGAGACACATGCCATCTTGACCTCGCTTCGTTTTTGCTGCGTGGGGAGGCTGTGTTTTGTGCGTGTGTCATTTCCTGATATGCATATTTCACTTTTTAATCGAAATGTTAATTTTGATAAAGGGCATTTGGCTGGAACGTTAAAGACAAGGAACGGGAACATAATTTTAATAACGTATAAATAAAACATCACAAGCAATTAACGAAAAAAAAGAACCTGAGGGATAACCGCCTTAGAACAGTCAGTGGCAAAACGATTTTCCACTGGGGGGTTTAACCAGGGTCTAGAGTGTTTCAAACTTGTCCTAAAATATTAACATAAATAAAGGTGTCTTGGTTAATTAACTCCTTCAAACCAATTAACTCAAACAAAACAAACGTATAGAACATAAGACTGTAACTGAAAGACTTTACTCGGATCAATTTACCTGAAGTCAATTGAGCAAAAATAAAATAGCAGGAATAAAAGAACTAGATCAAGCTTTCACGATCTTTTTACGTTTAACAGAACGTGCTTTTGTATGCAACATTGTCGAGGTTATGGGTGGGTTGGGGCTGGCTTACGAACACGAATTCTACTACAAATGTAGTCTAAGAATCTGTTGGTGCAAGTGTGAGGTAAGTGTGAGGTAAGTTAACTTAAGAACCTTGTTTTAACACCCGTTGGCAGATTGTTTTTTCCTTGACCAAGGCAGTAACCACTCCTGCTCCCCTTTTCTTTAATTATTTGCGTTGTATTTTTAGAAATTGATAATTTGTTAACCAATTCTCTCTTTTCCGCTGCTTGACTGTGTTTTCTGAGTGTGACTATTACTGTTATGCATGCTTAATTTTTATAACTTAAAATGTAAATCCAGAAGAAATGCCCAGGGTTGAATTTGAAATGCAATAAATTATCTTGTTCGTATCTTGATTAATTACAAGGAGATTGCTTTTTTGGTAATTGAAAAGAAAGGATTATGTTGGCATGTCTTACATTATCATATGATGTCTCTTATATATGAAAAAAGCTTGCAAATCATGATAACCTTTGATCATATTTACTACTACATAAAGTACGAGGGCGGATCAAAAAGTTCGTGGACTTTTGTCATTGTATCTTAATTTGAAACACGTTCGCAATAAATTATATACTAAATTCAATCAGAACACAAACGTAACAAACTGAGCTAAAATATTCATATATTAAATCGATTTCAAAAGCGCGTGGCTTATTTGAATAACCATGGTAACACGTAGGCGGCGCACGCCGTTGCCATTGTACTTTATAAAGCATATACCTGTCAATAAAAACAAAACTACTGGTTGAAACACAGCCGAATTTCGCAACGTCAATGCACGGTATACAAATGATGCAATGCCGAAATTTTACGTCATTCTGACTATGCGTTTTAAAAACAGTCAATATTTAAGAAAGCTATCACCAACGTTAAAACGTCAGAAATGTCGCCGTCAGATCGCTCGGAAATACGCGCTATTATAAAATTCTGTCATGGTCTTTGAAAATCACCTCATGAAAAGCTATAATAATTTAGCAGCCGCAAATGAAAACTTCCGTAAGCCGAGCTCTAGATTTTTAGTTGTACCAGTGTTCTTTTTACGGTCAGAAGAGCCATTCAATAGGCCTGGTGTATGGAAAAAAGAAAAAAAAATCGGCGTTACGGCAGTGACGTCAAGCCGTGAGGCAATTGAAGCGGACTAAAGTCTAACTATTGTGGCGCTTTTCGACCTATTCTAGACTGGATGAGGTACCGTGCAACGGATATTGCAGAACAAATGACATTTTTAAAGGTGTGTTAATAATTTATTAACAAATATGTTTTTCAAAAAATGTTTTTGTTTGGTATTTGAATCATTACGAAGTCATAAATTATCAAATAGGAATCTATAAGTTATTTATAATTTTAATTACACTTGAGTAAACAGCAACACAGACTGTGTCCACAATGCAAAGACTTGTTATATATTAACAAATACAAATTTGTAATAAGTTGTTTGAACAGTTACACGCTCGTTGCTAAAGTACCGCGATACTCTGGGTATTGCATTCCCGGTCGTTTCTTCGGCGGTACGAGCGAGAAGAGGACCACGTTTTTGATCGCCTCATAACCACTTGCGAGACTTTGACCAGCAATGATGCACTTCTATGTTCGATCAATGGAACCCCGGCATCGCATTCCGGTGATGGAGTCTATTTCAAGAAACTTAGAACATATGCCGCTTTGCTAACGCTGCGCCCGTGAAGTAACGTCGTTGACGTTATTAGATCTAATTTGACGTGCGCCGGATAGCGGTTAGTGTATGATTTTAAATGTTCATAGTTTTTTTATGTGATGTTGTATTTTGTTGATATTTTGTAAAAATATGCTGGACATATTCCGATTAAAGCTTGTGTAATTTTATTTGTGGTATTTTGAATAATATAAAAACTATAACAAAAGTCCACGAACTTTTTGATCCGCCCTCGTATATGCTTAACTTAAAACAAACTCGTTAATGTACGACACTTTTTCTTGTATTTTAATATTGGTCAAAATTAAAATAACTATTTTAAAGTAATATAAAATAACCAAAATGTTACTCAAATGAAACTTTGAAACTTTATTATTTGATTAAACGCCTATTTCTACATACAAAGTATACATTCAATGGCGTTGTACAATGATTAAAATTAATGAACATTAGTAAATAAAATGCATGTCATATAAAGATACATTATTACTCAGAAACAACAGTACCACAAAGCACTGTGCTCTTAGAAAAGAGAATAATAGTCTCTGAAAAAATGAGTCTTTAACTGCTTCTTAAAAAATGTCCACAGTTTCACTTTGTCTGATTTCAATGGGAAGTTTAATTCACAATATCGGACCTACTATGCTGAAGCTCCTATTTGCAAATGTCTTATTTTTATTACATGGCACAACAAAGTACCCTGCAGATGATTGAGATGATCTTAATGAGCGTTTAGCGGTTTGAGGAGTCAACAAATCAATTAAGTATGATGGTCCTTTTCCTAAAGAACAATTATACATATACACAAGGATCTTGGAATTTATACGTGCTTTGATGGGAAGCCAATGTAAATCAAACACATCTTGTTTTGAATTCTTAAATTTGGTTCGGTTTAATACTACTTTAGCACACATGTTTTGTATCCGTTGAAGTTTTGAAAGCTCAGTTTGGGAAATGCCATACAGAATGACATTACAGTAGTCCAAATGAGATATTACAAGTGATAATACAAGTGTTTAAGCGGCATCAGAAGACAAATACAGTCGAATACTCTTGATCTGAAAATAGCTAAGCATAGCAGTTTTACATTTTCATTTGATATGTTCTTTAAAACTTAATGATTCATCTAAAAATGCACAAATATATCTAATGCAATGCTGTTTTTCAATGATTTTACCACAAATATTGATCTCATTTGCATCACATTTGTCTAGTTGTTGGCGGCTACCAAATTCAATAAATTCAGTTTTTGTACTGTTCATCTTATTTAACTTATTCCCATTCATCGCTTCATTTATATCTACTGCAAATTCTGAAAGTTCCTGTATAGCAGTGGCTTCTACAGATGGTTTAAAGCGTCTATTTTGCTGTATTGTCGTCGGCAAACCCATGAACCGAGATAGGAGGCACAATGTCAAAATTGTCCCAGCATAGGTCAAATACAGCCATGGGCCTAAACAACTACCCTGGGGGACACTACAGTCCAGCTCACGCACTGACGACAGGTTCGAGGCAACGCTCACCCGACAACTGCGCGGTCCCAAGTACGAGTCCATCCATTCCAGAGCGGATTTACAAACACCATACGGGCAATCGAGTACATCAAGTAAAATGCTATGGTCGACAGTATCGAACGCGGCACTTAAATCAAGAGCAATCGAAGCAGTGACTTCTTGGTGCTCCCTGCCTTCAAGAATATCATTCACAAGACGGAGGAGGGTAGTCTCGCATGAATAAGACTGGCGAAGTGCACTCTGATTCGTTGGTTAAAGATTATTGGCACTGACGTGTTTACTCAGTTGGTAAAGTGCAGCTTTCTCAATAAGTTTTGATAAGAAAGTTAAATTACTGACATTTAGTTGGCAAAAATTAGTTCAAGACCCGACATTTTCAACAACGATCTGACTACCGCCATTTTCCACTTAGTAGGGAATACGCATTGTGTCAGAGAAAGATTCACAAGCCGAGTGATCGTTGGTAAGAGCTCATTGAGAAACAGTTTTAAAACCTTTGTAGGTAATACGTCGATCTCACAAGACTTTGTTTGTTACTGGCTGATTAGTTTCTCGATCTCATCCTCTGTAAGTTCCACAAAACGATCAAACGATAATACATCTTTACGTGATGGTTGAAAGTTTTCATAGTCTTTCAAAGAATCTCGTATTTTAGCGATCTGCGATCTTGTCCATAAAATGGTCTGCAAATTGGTCTGCATGTGTGTTCTCATTGTCCACTTGTGGCATAGGATTATCGGATTTGCTACCGGTGAGCTCCTTTACAATTTGATGAAGTTTCTTCGAGTCACCTTTTGCCTCCAAAACCTTTCCACTAAGAGTACGGCATTTTTCATTTTTCAGAGCAGAGTGATATTTAAAACGAGCACATTTGAATATTTCCTAGTTACGTGATTGCCGGTGTAATCGCCAAAGTCTTTCAGGTCGACGCATCACTCACTTCAGGGTCACAATGCTCTCGCTAAACCATGGTTTGGGCGTTCTACAGATTTGCACTTTCTCTCTTATTGGTGCATGTGTGTTTAATAGTTTTTCAATGTTGTTTTCATGACAAACTGATTTACATATTCGTCAACGGTATCATAAGTGATTGACATTTCTCTCAGATCTTTAGCAGATCATTATCCATATTTTTAAAGTCCCGAAATGAAACAGATTTACTCACAATGTTTACCTTTTAAATCTTAGTGACGCATTTAACAACACAGTGGTCAGATAAGAACGAGCCTGGCTCACATGAAAGTAGTTCAATCCCATTTGCGAGCTCAGTAATTACGAGATCCAGACTTTGTCCCTCGATTTGAGATACTCACAATATCTTAAAAAGTAATTTGCTAGTCTGAGTCGTTTTGCGTTCTGCAGATAACTAAAGTTTATCAAGTTTAGGTTATATTCAATTTATTAATTTATTCCATTACCTATAAACAGTAACACTGATATTCAAAATTTGCAAAAGTTTGTGTCACATTCAAACTTCTTTTGGAGAAAACTAACAATCAAATCTTATCTATATTATGTCAAAAAGTTAAGATTCTGACGATTGTTTTGTACGGTGCAATTATTTTAAGGTAAACCATCACAAATTGTTAAGAAATGATTTTATATCATTGGTATTTGAAAAGTATTTAATAAAACTATTAAACGCTTGACTTCTTTCAAAATGTTTTAGTTATAAAACGCAAAATAGAAAGACATTCAGGCTGTAACGTAACTATATATATATATATAAAAGCATGAAATAAATGATGTGTCGAACCCGACTTTCGACGGAAACTCAGAACTTCAAACAGAACCTGCAATTTTTCATTATTTTACATGTTCGGTGTTTTTATCTATACTATACAAAAATAGCATACATTTTTACTTGAATATCAGGCATAAGGAGCCTTCGTGACAAATCTGTCTGAACTATTTCGAACGTGAGTATTCAATTAGTAATTAGCTCTGAACTGATTCCTTTCTGAAATATAATACGCCCATATCGTGATTATCAGAGGTAATATACGTTCGTCATGGAAATCGAAACTTCATTTTGTAAATTTTACACATAAATGAAGGCTGTATTTAGATTACAGAATGAAATCGAAATCCAAATAATTTTGCTGAACATTGATTATAGTTAATTACAAATCATTTGCTAAAAACTTGTTTAAAAAGTGAAAAATACGCATATCAGGATTTGCCACACCCAGAAAATTGTATTAACTACTACATGGTGGCTATACTACGTCACTTTTGGAATGTCGTGCACACACAAAATCACTCGCTTCAGGTAGATTTTTCGCTTATTTCTCAGTAATTTCTGATTTTGATCAGATAAAGGGCACCGTGAAAAACTTACAAAGACAAGTTTTGTTTGAAATGTTTTAAAATTTTAGAGAAAACGTCAAAAAACTGATATTGAAGGTAAATTTGTTTGAGTCTGAATTTGTCTTTGAATGTTTGATAAAACGGCAGCCAATTGATAATGGAGGTTGGATGTCGATGGAATGCCTTTTAACAGGAGTACGGTGTTCTTTATCTGATCAAAATCGTCCAGAAATTATTGAGAAATAAGCAAATAAGCAAAATACCTACCTGATGCGAGCGATTTTGTATGTGAACGTGGTATAGCGACCCTGGTAATATAACTAATTACTATATTCCAATTAGAAGTTGTGGTAACCCTCTATTGACTAAAATTATGTTCACTCCTTTTCATTCTGATAAATAATACTTAGTCGAAACACTAATGTGAACGCCAGTGTACCAGGACAAAATAATTTAAAACGAAACAATTTATCTTGTAACAACAGCACTTGATAACATTTTACTTTTGTTTTACTATTTAGAAGCGTGATCGGATTTGCATGGTTAGGTTCTGTCGCCGTTCGGCACGGTTTCGATTCCCAGTACGGGCAATATCATTTGTATAAGGCATTATTAATTAACTATCTCATATTGGCCCAGAAATTCTTTTATTATATACCCATGAATAATTTTAGCATAGTGCAGCGTTAATATGCGAAATAGGTACAACTCGTCAGATTAAAAATTTCGTATTGAACTTTGTCCTATATTTCGATTCTGTATTTTTCCAGCTTCCGGTAGTTTCTACGTTTCAAAATGGCCGAATTCAAACCGCGATATTTTCCCAAACTTAGATTTGTGGACTCCAATTACACTTTCTTTAAAAATAATCAGTGATTTCACGGCCTTTACAAATAAAAAATAATATGAAATCGTCGAAAAATGTGAAAGAAAGTTAAATTAATAGTCATTGCGGATATAAATATCGATAGAACAAGCAAAAGACTACTTTTTTTAGGAGCGAAGAAGTGTACATACCGTTCAATTATCTCAATTTTAATATCCATTTGCAACAATCCTTCCTATTTTCTGTTTAAATCCTGACCCTATGATTTGATGTTATCAAAGCTCGTTGCTGTGGTATAAGAATGAAACACTTTCAAATCCTAGTCGTTACATATCGAATACCACGGTAAACACTTCCATCATCTTTGGGTCTTGTCCAAATTTTGCTGTTATTGTTTTTAGTCCTTAAAAGATTTAAAAGTAAAAGAATTCTTCATCTGACAGAATCGATCATGGCGCTTGAGAATGTAAACATTTGTTCGATGACGTAGAGATTTATGGTTTATTTTGACGTAATTGCTTACATCACATTTCACTATTCATTATTGATTTAAGGAAATTTGCTGGCTTAAGTGCGCATGCGCCAATTGGTGTAAATTGGCAAGTTATCGCAAAAGTAAAAAAGTCATTAATTTGAACATTTTTGTTTTGATAAATACATATGGAGCAATAAAATCTGCAATAAAGTTTAACTGTTGTCAAATTTTTATTTGTTTCGCCGAGACTTTTACATATTTTGTTCGCGACAATCACCGTTATCAAAAGTTGGAGAGCCTTTTTTTACTTCCGTTGTGGCAAATTTTGAATTGTCGAATGCATTTTTCAAACATTTCTTGAGTTAAGATGAGTATAGCTTAGGTAAACCGGTCTAGCTTTGTGGAAAGATAAATTCTTTCCTTCATTACTTGAACTTTCCGCAAAAATCGATTTTTCACAACAAGTTAAAGAAACAGTCACCAAGGTCAAGCTGTTGCCAAGGACGATGCAGAAAATTTTGACAACATTTTTTATTTCTCATGGAAATTATACAAGCATCATGGATTTTGTACCGTTCTCTTGACTAGAAGAATTAATTAAGTGGATAGGTACTCTTTTAGTTGGATTGGAAGTATGGAACAGACCAACAGAAGATTGGAACAAACCAGCAGAAGAGTTCAGATAAATCAGACCAACAGAAGAGTTTAGAGATCTGCAGATAGGCTAGTTGGTAATGAATTTAATGCGAAGTTAGGTTGTTGATTCGTCAACAACATATCTGAGTATTTGTCAATTATCACTGGTGAAATTCATCATTGATCTTGAACTCAATTTGCAAGCATATATCAATGGTAAAAGGTCCACTATTGCTGTAAAAGAACAGGTAAGACATTTTGATTTGTAAAAATATGAGATATAACTAGAAAAAGTATGCAGCCTCTGTCAGGTCCTGAACAACTTTAACTATCTCCTTTTCTGCAATAATGCAGTTACAGCATACACCCCACATGTTGGAGGTTTGAGCCTGACTATAAACTTGTTTAAAAATGGTCCATTGGTGAACCACCTGTTTGTTTTAATATAACTACAAATTGTAAGGAGGGTAGATCATGGATTACGGGACAGAAAAATGATGCTAATGGAAAGTGTCGCACAAGTCTGAGAGACTGTTCAGTATATGAAGAGATACTGTATATGTAAACACTGTTTGTTTTCAGTTACCAAAGAAAGATCTAATTTAAATTTTGTTCATACCTTTTTGCAGAGGGTAGTCAAGTTAATATAAGGCCCAAGGCATAGTTGTCTAAGATTGGACTAATTCTATCATTAAGAAAATCACAATAAACATCATGCATTCTTTATTTACTTCTTACCAATCCTTATAATAACATGCTATGGTCAGGATATAAAAAGTAACATTATTGCCAGTACAATCAAGACATGGATTTTAAGTTCTTGTTATTTACTGTAAATCTTGGTTAGTTGTAATTAAATGTAAATAATAATTTGAATATTAGTTACAGTATAGGAATTTGGAATGTATTAGTATATTTTGTACATGTATTTTACCAAAAGAAGGAACACAATTTTAAAACAACTACAAATCATTGAAATGTGATTTTTTTTATTTCAGATGTTTCATTCAGTCTCAGAATAATTAATACAGAGAATTATCTTACCATGTTTTATCAATTTAGTTTTATATAAAAGCAGTATTTTTTATCAAGTTATGTACAAAAGATATTTTTCAATTAGGTATAAAGCCACTTACTGGCTATAAAACCACTAGATATCTATATGTACATGTAACTGTGTTAGAAATGTAAATAATCTATTATAACAAATTACATTCTTTTTTTTTACCAATTTATTTAAAATTATTACAAGTGCTCTATAAAAAATTTGTTAATGAAACATTTTATTCATGTTTATCTGTACCTGCATTGTTAACAGAGAACTCTGTATATTTTATTAATCTCTCCTTACTACCCACTTGACAGTTTTTTTATATGATTGTTAAAAAGTGTATCTATGACTTGAGAAAAGACTGATATTTCTAAAATAAAATTAATGTCAAAGAACAAATAGCTTGACATGTGTGTATAATTTGCAATTGCTACATGTACATGAACTTTCTTGGAGCAATGACTCATTGGAGTAAAATTTCTTAAATATCCAAATTTTAGATGCTGTATTTATTTGCCCTCTAGGTAAAGTTTATTTGGAGTCAAATATAACACTTGTTAACTTTCCATAATGGAAAGGTGATTTAACATTACAAACAAAAATCATGCAGTAAAAGAACTATTAGATTTCAATAGATAAAAGGTGCCAAACTGAAGAATGTTGAGTTGAAAATCACTGGTTTCTTACAAATAACCCCAGACCTCTAATTTGACATATTTTTAAGTTTGAAGAAGTGGGTGGGATAATTTAAATACTCCTTGTTCTTCAATACTGATGCCTTACTTGCTCATAACAATCTCCCTTCCAGATAACTACTCATACCACTTATAAAGATGTTAAGCCATCCATAATGTTGTTTATTTGGAACAATGAAAATGGAAACATGTCATCAATGTTAATCTATTTAAATGTAGCTTCAAACATGATGATGCTTCATATAAAATGCAAATCTGGTAAAAAAAAGCTCCTTTTCAAAGCAAATAATATCATTTGTTGGCATACATGTATCCTTACCTACAATGAAAATAAAATGTTATTTTAAAGTTCTGTGTTTTTTATCATGTTTATAGCATTTGATAATGAACATCGGAAGTCAGTCATTATCTCTTCTTATTTTTCTGGAGTTGGTGGGGTAAATAAACATGCACATTTTTGTCTTAAATGAGAATCAATCAGTCGATGTTAACTATACTGAGCCAAAATGAAAACTTGACAAGAATAACATGGAAAACTCCTAATACATATATGATGGCAGTGAATGCATATATCTGGAGGTATTTGACCACCGAAATGTTTATCTTGAAAATTGTCGGTTCATTATCTATCGCTTTAAAAAAAGAAACATGGTACAAAATTACGTGGTTGTGGAAAATTAAGCGTTAGATTTTGCTCTTATTTTAATTAAAAGGGAGGTAATTTGCAAAAACGGATATTAAAGTAATTGCAGCTTATTTCTTTTCATCAGTGGGCATTAAAGATTGTGTTTTTCCTTCTCTACATGCCATAAACTTCTAAATTTGACAGTCGAATTTTCTGTTTGAGACTTTTATGTTAAACATTATCGATCTCATCATTATTTAGGAGGAGGTGATAACCTTGACCTGTGTGTAAAAATAAAAATATCTTCCCGCTTTATCAAATGTCCAGATATTTGCGAATACCACAAATTAAATGAAAAATAGAATATTTCATCACTCAACCAAATATTTGAATTTAAAAACTGGTAGGTTTTTATTTTTGTTCAGTATACATGCATTGATAATCTAACAATAAACATGTTAAAGGGATATTTAAACTGATAGCCTTTAGAACAAAGAAAACGCCAATATATCAAGCACGCAGGTACGTAATGATTAAGCTGCTTAAAACATAAATATGATCGGTTTAATTTACTAGCGCCCATCACATGAAAACATGTTCGGTGAAATATTTTTTTTTCCATTTTTAGTATGTGAAAGACCTTCAGATTATGTACTGCAAGATTTAAAAAAAAATCATTGGTTGCTTTTATTTTTTTTTTAATTTAAACATTTACAACTAGGGTAAAGTTTTTGTTTTATGAAGTGGGTGGGGTAAATTTACGAGTTGATTATTTCCTAATTGGGAGGATAAATTTTATCTTTTCTAAATCAAATCATTAATTTAAATTACATTGTGTATAAGCAACCTCAAATCTATTATTTCTTGAGATACAGAAAGACGGGATTAAACAATACATGCCAATTTCTGTTGTATTGAAATCTTAAAAAAGACGAAATATGCTACATGTACGAATGCCTTTAGCGCGAAAACGAGGCCCGGGACCTATCGTTTTCTTTACATTTTTCGGATGAGCATTGACTGAAGATAAAATTTAGCAATTTTAAAAAAAAATCTGTCTGTTAGTTTTTATTTGGCAAACAAGTTAAAATTGTCAAAATTTCATGGTATTTTTAAAGTGGGTGGGGTATTATTAAATCCTTTGCATTTCTCAGTTACGAGGATTAATTGGTCTTCGTTTCCCTTACCTCAAAGAAACATACCATCCAGCTATATTCTAATCCAGCAATTTAAAATATAATTGTTTGGAAAGTAGAAATAATCGAGAAACCCTCATGACTGTCAATTTTATGATGTTTTACAAACCTTATAAACTATGAAAATATACTACATTTACAAATCACTGTTGCGAAAAAACAAGGTCCGGGACCTATCTTTTTCTTTGCATTTTTGTAAAAGGAATTGAATAAGGATGAACTATGGCGAGTTTAAACAAAATCTGTCGGTTAGTTTTTTTCCAAGCGAACCACCTTAAAGTGCTCATTTAATTATAGTGAAATAAGGGTATATAATAAAAGGAACATTATACCAGTATGCAATCTGTAGGTTTGTATTATTTCTCGTTGCGTATGTAAACCACATCACGCTCGACCTTCGGTCTCGCGTGATGATTTTTACATACCCAACTCGACCAATACATAAAATATATAAAATTCCATATATATTGGCCCAGCTTAGTCTTCATATGAAATTGATGGTTTAAGACTGTTCATTAATAAAATCGTCATTAATCAAGTGAATTCACACTGGCCTCAGGCAGTCACATTAGCCCTCGGCCTTCGACCTTGGGCTAATATGAATACCCTCGGCCAAAAACAAGGCCAATATGAATTCACTTGATTAATAACATTATATTATGTTCAGCAAATTATCGTCCACAGGGCCCTAAAACGGCTATGCCGTAAATAATACAATCTTGTTTCGACCAGACATACATATCAAAATTTTAGAAACTGTTACGTAAAAAATAAACAATAACATTAAAAGAGTACGTACTTACGGAAAACAAACTACTGAAGAAAAAACTTCGAAACAGGACCGAAACGTTAAAAAAGTGGTATTTAGAAAGGGAACTTTGAAAGGTCGGTTACGGCACATTAAAAGTTGCTGTTTTTGTTGAGCAGTGTAGAAAAGCTTTTTTCTCCTCGGGTCATCGCGAACACAGCATCTACTGAGGAAATAAGAATCCCATCCGGAACGATGGTATGTATACGGCGGTAAGAAAGTTTTAATCTTATTAATTTTATATTAAATAACATACGAATTAAAAGCGATACATATTTTACCATAGATGATGAAAATCAACCAGCTTCTATTAGTTTGACCCTAAACTATGTCTTTATGATAAAATAATCCCGATACAACCACTATTTCGGGTAGCTGAGTTTGCGAATAAACCGGATTCGCAAAGATAAACCGGAGCATGTTAGTGTACAATGTAAGTTATTTCTTTTATTTTTATGGCAAAATTACATCCCGTTTGGGGATAATAAAAGACAACTCTTAGACATAATTCCTACTGACTTCTCTCGCTTATTTCCCTTATAAAACCGTGTGAGGTTCTATATTAATTACACATGTTTCATAAAACGAAGTAGTCTTTTTGTTTATTACTATAACCTTTATAGTATTTTGCTTAATTTGAGAATTTTCAAGAAACAAAGCAAGTCCCAAAAAAGCGCCATGCTTGTGCACGTATAGTGCCATAAATTTATTGTAGAAACAGAGGCCCTAACCTTAACTTTACCTTCCCAGATCGACGTAACGTTTTCTATTGTAGCATTCATTTTTTTGGATTTATGTATGAGTTTCTTGTTTCGACTGACCGATGCACAGATTCTTTTGAACACACATTATAGACATTAAACACCTAACAAATGGGTATTAACTTGTTGTATTACTCCTGGGATCCTACGTATTTACCGGACAATCAATTTATCGGACAAAATTTATATCAGTCGAATACACACTCAATTTTTTTTATCGAAATTGGGAAAATTACGTAAGAGTCATGTAGACACGTTTTGCTTCCGTGAAAATAACAACAACGTCGCAGTCGGTTAATTTTCATGTACAAAAATGATATTTTTATACTGGCGCGCATGCGCCAGTATTATCTAACGATGCTGTGAACTCTGCGACGCGCAGTCCTTAACTTCGGGTGTATCATTGCGACCACGAGAGCGTATCAAGTAAGTGGTCACCGCGAGAGCAGGCCGAAATGTTCTGCACAAGTGTGAAGCACAATGCAGCACACCATTCCACGAATTCTGAGCGATTGATAGTAAGTTTCCGTCTAATTTTGGAGCATCCATGCCAAAAATTCCATCGAACAATGTAGAGTGAAATCATGACCAGCTACGGCAGTGAACAAGCAACTGGATATGAATGAGTAGTTTAGTTACGCCTGAAAGATTTCGTAGTTGTGTGGCATAAAAAGTAGTGCATTTTAAGAAAATACAAATATTTCGAGAAGGAATGCGAACTTTGAAAGATAATTCTACAAATAAAAACAAGAAAACAATTTAATGTTGTGATTCGAACAACTATGAAAGGATATTAAAAGAACGATTAAAAACAAATCAGTCACGTGACAAGCGGGAGATAGCGTGGGTTGCCATTTTGGTTAGGTTGGAGTAGTTGTGGATCGAGATTTTGCTCGGCTAACAAGGACCGGGCCGGGTCCCAGTGTTCTCCCCAGACAACCGTTAACAAGCTTTGATCTATTTCCAACAAGTGTTAAATTCGCCGACATCCGTTTATTCAAAATCGACATGTCATAATTTTCTGTTTCTTGCATTGTAAACACAGGTCGCTTTTCAATACACACCTCATTCAAGGTTAAGCAATGGGCGATTTGACCAATCACAATCGATTTCTTTACTATCAGCTGGATAACTCCGCCTCTCCACGTGGTGAATTCGCAAGTCTGTCGGTGTCGTTTGATCGTATTTTGGCTCTGTTGACTCTTGATATTCTCAATTAATAGCGGAACCCGGTGTGTTTAACATAATGTTCAATGATTTTAATGAGATGCGATCATGAGTAATTATTTGGTTATTCTTAGTTATGTGATTAGAAGACAAACACTTCGAAAATTGTACTGTATACATGTATGAAAATAATTGTGCGATAATGGATTTGTTTTAAACAAATCTATTGGCAAGTTGCATTTAGAACTTAAATTGCAAAAGAAATACATTCTGTGGCATTTTACTGCGCTTTCATCGTAACGATCAGTTCATTTTCGTCGGACACATTTTCAAGTATGCATGCGCGAAAGAACGACGACTCGTCAATTCTATCTTATTTCAAGAGAAACCGGCCTTGTGAGGCTGATGCCAACTCCATCGGGCATTCTGAACTTCAAAATTCTAGAAATGAGATCGAGATCGTTTCCGGATAGCCCTTCAAGAGCGACTCTTACGACGCCAAGTACCCCTTCACGTCGTGAAATTACTCCGACGCCGGACGCGGTACCCCAACATGCCGAGACACTGAATCAACGCCGGCTACCTCGAACAGCCAGTTCGATCCAGTCAGGTGTCGATCCTAAGTGGAAGAAAGTCTACTTCTGGTTGCAAGAAGTTGGCAATGTTTTTTATATATATATATTTACTTAGCCTTGTGACTTGCATTAAATAAATAAAATAACTCAATTTCATGCTACTATATATAAAAAGGGAAATATGCATATCAGGAATCGCCACACTCATAAAACACAGCCTCCCCTGCAGCAAAAAGAAGAGAGGAAAATAAATGATTTGTTTGTTGATTGTTTAACAAAAAAGGGGAACCGTATGGGTTAGCGCCTTGGAACAGTCAGTAGCAAAATAATTTGCTACTAGGGGTTTAAACCAGGTTCTTGGGGTGCACTACATAATTTATTATACCTGTTTGTGTTAACTGAATACCTATTATGATATTATTTTTATATATGTGAAGCTATCTATATGTTTACTGGTATCGTAAATTAATTTAATTTCAGATTGTGAGTGGGTTTTTTCCACCTTATCAAGAGTGAAGACTAAGCTTAGAAGCAGGCTTAACAATTCAACATTAATTTCATTGTTAATGATATCCATGGAAGGTCCTGATGTACTGAAGTTTGATTATAACAAGAGCCGTCAGAGACGGGTTATGCTCCCCAACGCCGCTTTGTCACAAATACTTTTTTGTTAGAACAGGAAGAATTTGTAAGAAAGATATTGTATTTGAAAGTTTCCTTTACGATTCAAACAGAAAGCATTTTACAATATTGTACAAAAATAAGACAAAAAAAATGAGAAATTTCAAAGGGCACTAACTCAAAAATGAATAAAGCAAGAGTTATGGTTCTTGTGCATTGCACTGCTCTGCATTGAGATCATTCTACTTATGAAGTTTCAAGTTCAGAAACTTTTATACTTTGTGAGATATGCACCAGATAAAACTAAGTAAGAGAAATTTCAAAGGGAAATAAATAAAAAATCAATAAAGCAAGATTTATGGTTCTTGTGCACTGCACTGCGCCTCATTGAGATCTATCTACTTATGAAGTTTCAACTTCCTAACTCTTATACTTTGTGAGATATGCCCCGGACAAAAAGTAAGTATGGTAAATTTCAAAGGGCATTAACTCTTTAATGAATAAAGCAAGAGTTATGGTTCTTGTGTGCTGCACTGCTCCTCAACGAATTCATTCTACTTATGAAGTTTTAAGTTCATAACTCTTATACTTTGTGTGATATGCCCTGGACAAAAAATAAGTAAGAAAAATTTCAAAGGGCAATAAATCAAAAATCAATAAAAGCAAGAGTTATGGTTCTTATGCACTGCACTGCTCATCATTGAGATCTATCTACTTATGAAGTTTCAACTTCATAACTCTTATACTTTGTGAGATATGCCCCGGACAAAAAGTATGAAAAATTTCAAAGGGCAATAACTCAAAAATGAATAAAGCAAGAGTTATGGTTCTTGTGCACTGCACTGCTCCTCCCTGAGATCTATCTAGTTATGAAGGTTCAACTTCATAACTCTTATACTTTGTGAGATATGCCCCAGACAAAAAGTAAGTATGAGAAATTTGAAAGGGCAATAACTCAAAAATGAATAAAGCAAGAGTTATGGTTCTTATGCACTGCACTGCTCCTCATTGAGATCTATCTACTTATGAAGTTTCAACTTCATAACTCTTATACTTTGTGAAATATGCGCCGGACAAAAAGTAAGTATGAGAAATTTCAAAGGGCAATAACTCAAAAATGAATAAAGCAAGAGTTATGGTTCTTGTGCACTGCACTGCTCCTCATTGAGATCTATCTACTTATGAAGTTTCAACTTCATAACTCTTAGACTTTGGGAGATATGCCCCGGACAAAAAGTAAGTATGAGAAATTTCAAAGGGCAATAACTCAAAAATGAATAAAGCAAGAGTTATAGTTCTTGTGCACTGCACTGCTCCTCAACGAGATCTAACTACCTATGAAGTTTAGTCTTGATACCTCTCATAGTTTTTGTGTAATTGTCCGGACAATATTATGACGGACGGACGGACGAACGAACGGACGGACGAACGGACGTTCTTACGAACGTCATTTATGTGGCTACTCTATTGTCCTCTCTATTGTTCTTTTAGCCACATAAAAGAAAAAAAAGCCACGTAACAGAACGGAATGAATAGAATTTACCGTTACCATTGTTCTCATAGCCACATAAATGGCGTGGCGTAAGCACGGGACGGACGGACGGACAAAGCGACAACTATATGCTCCCCCGAATTTCGGGGGGAGCATAATAAGGCCGTCAGCGCTTGGGCCCAAGAAAAAAAGAGGCTTCTGAAAGTTTAATCCTAATTCTGTCAGTTGTAATGAAACACTGAGTTTGATATGTGTGAGATATCTTGGACAATGAAGGTGAAAAACTAACTATACAGAGTATATAGTTGACATTGTAACTTGATGAGATCAGATCAGTTTATCTTATTAAAACACATGTTGACATACTGTTTACACATTGTTTCACATTATTTATGTTTTTTAACTTTGTACCTTTCTTGGCTCTAAAGAGATAAAAAAACATCTATGTACTATATACAGTTTTTGCAGTAAACTTTGGTACAAATATAAAATTGTATAAAATGATAGTTAAAAAATAAAGTTTCGCGAGCTTATATCCACGAAATATCCAGCGACAACCCTTCCAAAAATCCTGGGGAGACCGTCAGTAAGTTGGCGAATATTTTTGTTAATGCATTGATGCGATCGACGTAAAAATTAAGATTGTAACTGTTTCAGTCTCTTAAGGTACGTGAGCCTTGTGCATTTTTTCATTGTTGACAATACTCAGTTGTGGCGGAGCCTGATCGTCGTTATTCTAGCAAAATTTAACCACTAATCATACGCTTCTGCATCAAAAAGACCCCCGCCTAAGATTCAGGTGAAAAAAAGTGGAAAACCTAATTTCCTTGCATCAAAATACAAGTACCTGCATCTATTGAAATCCCTGAATATACAGAATTATTTGCTTATTTTGATGATAGTAACTGTCACAAAGTTTAACGAAAAAATCACACATAGTTTCATATGTTTACAGTAATGATATCTGTGCAGGGCATGTTCGATTCAACCAGCGCGCCAGTATTTCAACGCTTTCAGCGCTTTGATTACTACATGCCCGTTTGTTTACAACGAGTGATCATGATTACGTCACACGGGGGATTTATCGTAACTGCGCATGCGCCAATCTAGAGGCGTCCAAAGGATTTTTGTTGATGTCTCATCAAATTACAAAACAAGTACATATAATGTTTTTTGTGCAAGTATATAGAAAATAATAAGCAGCAGACGGACAGACTATCATGAATTGATGACGTAATCATTTTACATTTTATCTTATAATATATTACTTCCTAAATTTTCACCCATTTAGGACCTCACTAAAGCTTGAGTACTTCTAATTATTTATAGAAACAGTGAGGGGTTTTCCAGATGTTAATGATAATGCTTAATCGGAAAGGCCGCTTAGTGAATGTTTATGGAAAAAAATCAAAATTTAAAATGAAAACTTAAAAATATTGATTGAAACTTTTTGTCCGGTAAATTGAGCTTCCGTTACAATTTTATCTGCTGCTATACTGCCTTCCTTTGGAGCCGTTTTTCATTAAATAAAACAGTGCTTTCAGTATCAAGTAATCACGCTTATGTAAAAGAAGAACCGACGATTACTCCGTGCAAGTTTTTCATGATTATTATGCAAAATACAAATGTTAGAAAGAAAAATTATCAATTTTTGTCCGGTAATATGAATGATCCCAGTATGTCTTTCTTTGACAAAATGACTTAACTGCCTGCTTATTTGTGGCATTGCAAAACATTTCCTGTCAACACGTCAGTCATTTTGGCAAAAAATTAGTCTTTACGGCCCATTTCGTTAAAAATTGCTACTGACTTAGACTTAAATAAGGTACTGTTTAGTCATGATTATAATTCCATTACTTTCAGTTTTCTCATAGACTTTTCAATGTTATTAATAACATAATATCGTGGGCAGATCGACACACGAATTTTAAACAACCACGAAATAAAGGATTTAACAAAAGCATTGTTTATAAAAAACTGAAATATGCATATCAGGAATCGACACACTCACAAACACAGCCTCCACGCGCAGCGAAAAAGATAGAGCACGTATAGTGCCATAAATTTAAATATTTGATTTAAATAAAGACATAAAAAAGACATAAAATTAAACATTTAAATTTAAAAAAAATAAAATAGAGCATATTTTTGTAAGTATATCAATTCAAATAAGACATCACAAACAATTAACGAAAACGAGAATTCTTAGGGTTGGAAGGGGTCAGTGGCAAAACAAATTGCCACTGGGGGTTAAAACCAGGGTCTAGGGTGCATCATCCTAACACTTGCCACAACAGGCCCTCATTTAACACAACAAGTACAAGTTGTCTCGGTAAACTAACTCCAGCCCACCCATCAGCTCAACAATGTTGCAGACTAAAACATACGAACATTAAAAACATAAAGCTTATAACATTGAAAAGCAAAAGGGACGGGTTATCAATGACCTTATCGAGACCATATTACCTGGATTCAAATCAGCAAGAACACGATGACAGGGATAAAAGAAACAATTCGAGCTTAAAAGTTATGTTTTGAATAATTCCCAATAAACATTTGTAATATCCTGCAACCGTCGTGCAATCAAAGAGGTAAGCACAATGAATAACTTTAGTGGGTTTATCACCAGGCTTGCAGAGCTCTGTAGAATATCATGTTGGTAACCTTTATTTTTTAATTTACAGATGGTTTTATGAATAACCGGGAGAAATTAACATTGCCTTTTATTTTCATAAGTTTATGCATTAAATCTCCATAAAAAAACTGACTATGAAATAAATTGTTGCAATAGTGATTTTAAACTGCAGTTGTATTTTTAATTAAATCTGGGTATCGGCGATAAACATTGTTCGGCGTAGGTTTTCCGTAATTTGTGATACTGATAAACTTGTTTTAAAAGTTTATCTTTAAGGCAAAATTAGGTTCATTGAAATCATTGACATCATTGCAAGCTCTAGAAAAGCAAACAAGCTGAGAGATAAAAAAAACAGATGTTGCACGAGGAACATCGCCGTCTAAAACCGGAAAAATACTGTATTCAAATTAAAATAATCTCTTTTATTATATATTTTAGGGGTTACCTATCCATTTTCAATAAAAAAAGATTAAGATCAAGAAAGTGTGCTTGCTTATCTAAAGAGTAAGCTTATAAAGTTGTAGTTCACTAGGATAAATTTTATTAATAGAGATGAAACGTGGTTATTATCTTCATTTAACATATCATCAAGGTACCTCGAGTTGTCGTTAAATCTGTAACAATGTGATCCTGATGTTCGATAAAAAAAGATAACATAAAATCTTTTTCGTAACAGTATCATAAAACAAGGGGTGCACAGTAAGTACTCATTGGAAGCCTATTAATTGTTTATAAATAGAGGTATCAAATCTCACATAAATGTTTTCAAATAAAACTGTGAGCGTCTCGATTATATATTGATAGATCCTCAAAGTATTATTATAATAACCATCTGTAAAAATTGCCCTATGTTCATTACAAGCGATAAAGGATTTATTTTCTCTAGCAAACTGTTTTCAATGAGACTGTTTAGCTTGTCTCTTATTAAATTATAAGAGAGAGAGAGAGAGAGAAGTATATAAAGTTAAGAAATCATAAGTAAAGAAAGCGCCTGAAAAATTTTTCATTTCAGCTTCTTTAAAAAATCATTTGAATTTTTTATAACCGAAATCAAATTTTACCAGTGGTTTCAAAAATCTTTTCACAATATCTAATTACATGTTCTTTTAAATGTCTAGGTCCCCATCAGGGGTTCGACATTACTGGAAGATAGATGGCCGTAAGACAAGATGATGAGTACGGCTAATTTAGTAGATCTGCAAGAACTAGAGTTTAAAATAAATCTTGCTTTGTACGGTGTTTTGTGCATTTTAGGCAATCAATAGAGCAACAATTTCACTCTCAAATGAAGATGTCAGTGTATAAGCATAAGTGCTTTAAAGCCCTTCAGTTTGAATATTTATATAGTGTATACCTCACACTATAAATACATTATGTGAAGCCTTATCAGCAGGTGTTAAAACAAATCTGTTGTGAAGTCTTGAATTCCCCTTTTCAAATGACGAATGTTAAAACGAAGTCGTGTTGATAAATAAGGTATGCTACGTTGTTGGAAGGATATACGAGTGTCGATTATTTTAATATTTTTTTCCGCAGTTAGAAAGAGCATTAGGCTCTGAGTCAGCATGTTCTCGTTTGCACTATTTTTTGCAAAACGAGTTTTACGACAGGTATTAAAGTCGATGTCCGATGGAACTCTATATTTCGGACCTTTAGAAATAAAATTACGGATTCAATAGTCTTTGATAAAGTTTAGATCCACTGTAACGACATGACCGGTAGGTTGATAGCAAAAGTTTGAATTTGAACAATCTCGTGATATTGGCCTATTTTCTTTATCTGTAAAATCAATGTTATTATGTTGTAATTGAAAATAATAATAATGTTTCTATTTGCTTGTTGTATTTATAACAAACGAAGGGTGTTTCAGTATTCTTGAAATAGTTAGGTATAGCCGATTCAACAGTTTTATCTATAAATTTATTTGGAAGGTCAAAAGAGTCTACTTATTATTTAAAAAGGAAATTTTCAGGAAATGTCTATGGTGATCAGATTCCAAGCTCAGCTGTGTGGTCTGAGAACATGCACTGAGTTAGGCTTGCAACTTTATAAACATGATAAAGTGGATGAGATTTAATAACAGTATCATCGGCTTCCTTATCAGTTTTCAGATAACTTGATATAGAATTAGAAGCCAATCGTATAAAGCAGAGCCAGTCTATCAGAATGTTTTAAAATAGTTTGAAAATCATGAATAGAACAAATAACACGTGATTTTCTTTTAATGTTACCATTAGTCCATATCCATTGCGACCTCGATTTTCTTTTTTCAAGTAAAACACTAATGTCAAAATCAGGATTTTTTTTTAAGTTACCATCATGATAAATATAATCATATAAAGGCGATATAGGGCGATTTAGGGCGATTGAAGTTTCTGAATCAACTTATGTTGAGCAATAAGCCTTATCGTACGGCGACAACGCCTGTAACTCCGACTACGCTACCGACTTAGCCAGCCGGGAACCCCCCCCACCCGCCCCCCCAAAAAAAAAACAACAAAAAAAACAGAAAACAACAACAACAAAACAGGTTGATCTGATAACCCTGATACATATAAACGTATTGAATTTCATTACCGCATGGCATCGGTAACCGATTATTTACTTAAAACAGCACTGACTATATCTATTGAGAGATAATCTCTTGGTTTGAATAGTATTTAATGCAGGAAACAAATCTCCTAATAATGTCTACAGCAATTCAATTAACGTTCAATTCATAAAACAGTTTTACATAAAACTTTGATATTCCTTATTAATCAAAGTATTAATCTGTAAAGCAATTTTGAAAAAAATCCTTAATATGTAAACTATAAACCATATTATTTTAAATTCATTATCACTTACCGACAATATGTTTTTCAGTGAAAGGACGAATCGCGAGTTTATCATTTAGCATTAAGCATTTGAATGAAAACGTCTATTTGTTTGCAATCATGTCAATGTAGGGTTTTTAGGAAAAAATTAACAAAAACATTTACATTTAATTTTAAGTTCAATAAACGGGGGTTTGAATCAAACAGCGACGATAATATCGTGTTTTCGCCGTCACGGAACGAGATATATATCTTTGCGTTTAAATTAATCAGTTTCATCAGGACTGAAGGTTATAAAGCTGAGATTGGAAACCAGTCTCAAATCTCAAGCATCTGATTGGCTAAAATGGCGACTGGTCATTTATTCATTTTTTCCCCAGTTTTTACTTTTAAATCAAGTCATGAAATGGAACGATTATTTTCTAATACAATGGATGATAAATGTATCTTTTACCAACTTAATTCCATTAATAAAATTGACCACTCCAAGTAGGATTTATCGGCAGGCGCAAACATGAATAAAATTCCCAACGGTCATAGCACAAACTATGTGACACTAGAACAATTAAACTAATGCGAAATATTATAAGTAAGTGTAGAAATTGTAAATAATTTATCAGATTTATTCGGTTATAAAAATCTCGGAAGTCATCGCGATAATCATTGGTAAACTTTAACGACGGCTCGTGCTCATATAAGCATGTCGAAGTT
The DNA here is from genome assembly GCA_038501625.1 of Corbicula japonica. Taxonomy (NCBI): domain Eukaryota; kingdom Metazoa; phylum Mollusca; class Bivalvia; order Venerida; family Cyrenidae; genus Corbicula; species Corbicula japonica. The sequence goes on along the minus strand of JAZAYU010000341.1, from coordinate 364,797 downwards.
GTTTACTGCGTATAATTTATGTTTTTATCTACAGAAATTATCGAAATGTTTAAAATTATATTTAATAACCATAGTACATTTTAGATATCGGGATAATCATTTCTACTATACTAACTCATTGCATTTTGTATCAATAAATATCAAATAAACCGTAACTTGGCTTTGGAAAACGGTAACACAAAAGGAAATTTTCGTTAGTATTCGCCTAACGGAAGGATTATATTAAGAGAATGTTTCCGGACATGGCTAGATGAATCGCCGTGATATTTTAGTAATGTAATAACTTGTGAGCGATGTTTAAAAATGTATAGCTTAACTTTTACCATATATCCGTTGTTAATATACTTTTTTCTGATTCTGATTCTTCATGTGACTGGATATAATGAAACAAACAAGGACTCCTATACGGAATCTACATTGAACACAACAATAAGATTTTTCAATGAATCGGATACGTTTCCTTATTATTCAGATTTCGGGGAACCTACGACGCCATATAACACGTGGTCCACCGGACAGTACGTCAGTACATTCGATGATGTCGAAAAGTTATTACAATCCAACACAACAATACAGTTTTTGGAAACTTTCAACTCAGAGGAGAGATTTATCATTAAAAAACAGTTACGATATTGTCCATTTGTCCCGCTGTGTACATTTTCGTTGAATGTCAGCTCACCTTACGGGAGAAAAGCATGTTGTGGTTTGTGTAAGTGTGATTACCCTACATGTTTGATTACCAACACCTGCTGTCCAGACATGTTGTTTAAATATAAGAACTCGTCTTTGATCGGTCCACCTAAGCTCTGTTTACCGCTGGATATCAGAGCACAGGAGAGGGGTGCATTTGGTTATGACTACTGTCCTCCAGGGGCACCAGTAAACCTTATCGAGAATTGTACAGGAACATATAATGCCAGTTTATTGTCGTTGTATGAGATAATCCCGGCTTACGATATGACTACGCAGACACTTTACAGAAACAAATATTGCGCCTACTGCCATAACGTTCAATATTCTAATATTGAGTTTATGGAACTTAAACTGAATTGCACTAAACCGAAACTCCTGAAATCTGAAAGTGACATCATCAATGCAGTGTTCGCCGAAAAATCATGCGAATTAAGTTTTGTTTCAACCAATAATTTAACATTATGTTCAACATCGATTTCAAAGTGTAATGAAACCGGGTATTGGCTAAAATATGATGACAATATACAGAAGGCGTGTAATATGTACAGGTCGGTTATGAGTATTTCTGGTTTCGAAAGATATCAAAATCCATTTTGCACCTTATGCAATGACAGAATGCCATATGACCCTATATGTCTAAAGCCAGATAATATCCATATTCCATTCTCATTTTCTGGCTTGCTGAAACTTGGAAGTGAAAACGAAAACATGGCTGAGGATGACGAACACAGTCGGTGTTCAAGAAACCAAATGTATGATAAATTGACAGT